>CM061142.1:123088371-123589909 GCA_030789695.1 Scilla litardierei
TCAAACCTTGACAAATACTAATCCATACTAACATGAAAGATATTAATTAAAGTTAAATTGAGACAATAATTAAAGGTATGTTAAAAACATATAAAACTATGATAGATTAAGAAGTATGAATTTCATATAGCAATAGAAATCGGGATATTCTAATATTATTAACCATGGAAATCATATCTCTCTTAATTTTGAATTTTTTAGACCTGTTTTCTTTGAAACATTGTGGAAATTGGCCAATATCAAGTACAATTTTCTGAAGTTTAGTGAAACTGAGACATGATGTTAATTTTGCATCAAAATTCGATGAAACTAGAACGTACAGGTAAAACCTAGACAAAGCATGCCAAACCTTACTCCATGGTCTAGACCTGAAGATTTGGGAGAGAGAAAATGCTTGAATAAAGTAAAAAGAGCAAAGGGCTACCCCTCATGTAGCATAGATATTTCTATCAAGGTATGCCTATCACGTGTCACATGTATCGGACACCGACATTTTCTTTGATGTTACTTGAATATGTGACTGAACACTTGTCAAACAATGTGCCATGCACTAGAGTTTTAATTTAGAACATCTGTACCAGGCTTTTAATTTAGTAGATTTGTTGGGCACACTTGGATACACATCGGAAGTATGATACTTTAGGTATCGTTTTCCAGGTATTAGGTTTCGGTTGCAATTAGAGCTTCATCCTCAAGAAGCGATTCATCTATCCATGGATTATATCTATCACTATCACTAATATATTATTCTCATTTTTCATGACTCCACCTATAGGTCATCTTCATGAAAGATGTTATCAAACTCTATCACCTTAGCTTCAATTTACTTTTGTAATCAAACTTCAAAGTCTTAGCCTCCTAATCAAAATGATCAATGCCTATGTATCTTGAGGAAGAAACTGGAACAGTTTCACCCGGTCTCGATAAAAGAGGGGTTTGTTACTCATCACCCCTACAAATCCAACCTGAAATGGCCAATATGTAATGGTCTATTGGCAGATCTTTTTGCGCTTTGATTTTAATCTGTTAACTTGAATTCTTTCAACCAATATATGAAATAAGACAACACTACAATCCATCGACATCACTGTACTTCAACATCACTGTACTTCAAATCTTGGATCTCTTGTACTAGTTGGTACTTGTCAACAGAGTAGTATCGGCGGTTTACAAATGGGTCGTATCGGCATTCTCAGGAAATAACTCTTCCTTGGGGCCGATTTTTAAACCATGGTCATGTTGCAAATTCGAGATTTTTTTAACTTTAATTTATATGTCAAAAACTATAACTTCGTCGAAAAGGTTATCAAAATATTGATGTACATAATAGTACAATAAGTTTACATATATGTTTCGATATAATAGAAAGTTCAAGTACCAATGACTAATCAGAAAACGCATGGTATGTAATCATCATAGTATGCTGTTATATTCTTAGAAACATAAATCAAAACTTTTATATGTATAGACATATCTATATATGTAGGATGCATATTATGCACTGTCCTATTATTTATATATGTTTAGTGCTGCATGTAGGGACACTATGCCATATCGGTAAAGAACTTCATTGTCTAGTGTCTCATGAATCACAATGCATGGGCATCTCCTTATAATGAAAGTGATTTCCTAGTCAAAAGTAGTTTAACATGGGGGAGTAGGGGAAAAACAAATTACATGGACTTAACCATGGCTTCAATTGGCTATACTTCACATCCTTGCCTATGAGGCACTTAAGGAAATTTGAGGCACTTAAGGAGATTTGAAGCAAACGAGAACTAACACAGGAAGACCCACATCATCGTTGATGCCATCTTGGTGGCAACTGACTGGATAATTGGCGACATAAAGTCAAGGAACGTATACAAGACAGCAAGCGAGAAAAAACAAAACATTTGGAGCTGACCAGCAATTTGTGACTACATCATTCAGCATCTATTCTGTTCCATGGGATATTATCCTTAAGTGGATTTTATTTCTCTATGATCCATTGTCACAGGGGAGCTTAACTCAACTACCATCACTCATCTGTAAGTGCCAATGAGGCACTTAAGGAGATTTGAGGCACTTAAGGAGATTTGAAGCAAACGAGAACTAACACAGGAAGACCCACATCATCGTTATCTTGGTGGCCACTGACCGGATAATTGGCAACATAAAGTCAAGGAACGTATACAAGACAGCAAGTGAGAAAAAACAAAACATTTGGAGGTGACCAGCAATTTGTGACTACATCATTCAGCATCTATTCTGTTCCATGGGATATTATCCTTAAGTGCATTTTATTTCTCTATGATCCATTGTCACATGGGAGCTTAACTCAACTACCATCACTCATCTTTAAATGCTTGAAGAAACTTTCATTTCAAAGTTATAAATACATGGGCATACTGATGCATCAAGGTAGGGGTGGCAAACGGGTAGAATAAGGTTGGGTCACGTTTGGCCCGACCTACATTAAGGCAAATACCCAATTCTGACCTGAATTTAATCTGGGTTAGGTACTATATACTTGTACCCGTCCTGAAATAAATTCGGGTCATCAACTCGTTTAAGAAATCAGGTCAGGTCCGAGTCAAGTTTGGATATGTTTCATGTATAATTTTTTAAATTGGCCAAAAAAAATATGCTCTATCTTTAAACTTGAACATATGACCTCGAGATGGAATTATAAAGTGCTATCCAATTTACCAAAGAAATTTTGGTGATAAAAGTTAACCGTTACATGTATCAATTAGTTTATAATAATATTCAATGAAAAAATTAAAAAATTCATTGTTAAACATAAGACTTTAACACCCAACCACTAAGCTATAAAGTCATCCACTGACCACTAAACTACTATGCTTTTATGGTTAATCGCAAGTTAAAAATATATAGATACAAACTTCACCGGGTCACATTCGAGTCAACTCGGATTGGGTTATTCAACCCAAACCCAACCCGGGTAAAAATCGGGTTATGCATGTTAATCCAAATTAGACCCAAACTCAGAAAGGGCCCCCACCATGCCCAGAAATTTGGGTCAGCTTCAGGTTTGACCCGTCAGGTCTGAACTCATTTCCCACCACATCAAGGCGACCAATACCAGTCATTGAAAACATTAAAAAAAATTAAAAAACTGGAAGGACAGAAGGATAAGTTCCTTGAGGAATGGTTACCACTCACCATATAGTCAACCACAATAGCAAGTAACTATCCTAATTTGACATACGACAAGAAGATTCATATGGAGAGATGTAGTGGAACAAGGGTGACTTCCCTTTGGTTAAATGGGGACATGCCTGTAAGGTAGTGGCCCATATTCAAACAGAACAACACCATGTGGACAGACACATGGTCAGGGGCGGAACCAGGATGGAACGACAGGGGGGGCCAGACAGTGTTACAAGAAGACATACAAACTGCATTCGTAAAATACATTGATGCGATGGTGTTCAAGTCGGGGAGTCCAAAGAGACTAAGGGGGTGTTTTTCCGTTACATTGTCTATTTGAGGTGACGAAGTGGACAACAAAGTAGATGTGAAATACATAGCGTAGGCCCTATACAAGATGTCTTACGGATCAAGTAAGAAAGCAGAAAACAAAAACAAGTTTTAATTATATAAGAAAGAAAATAAGTTACAAAGATTCAAATTACTTTAAACGATCAACAAATTTCCCCATGCATTTATTAAACACAAAATCATTCATGGAAAGACATGAACGAGGAACTAAGGTTAATTACTTTGTTAATATGGAAAAAAATGAAAATTTAAAAAATTTAACTCCAACAAGAATCGAACCCAGAACCATCTACAAATCAACCAAACACACAACCAATTTGCTACTGAGGCAACCTGTTTTTGATTGAAATGTTTATATACATAACATTGTAATAATATATATGTAAACTGGGAAAAAATATTTAGATAGTAGGGACATTATTTTAGGCAATGACAAACTCAATTTCTACACATTCCCTTATTCTACCTAAAAATTTAAAAACTTAATAGACAATACTCCTCCCGGAATTGAACCCGTGATCACATGGATGAGGATGAGGCGCTGAACCACCAGGCCAAATCAACAACCATGTTACTTACTATGACTGTTAATTACTTAACATTAAATTACAGATGTGGTGCCATATATATATATGAACGTAATTTTTGTAAAATGGGGGGGGGGGGGGGCGGGCCCCCCACCCCCAACGTGGGTCCGCCCCTGCACATGGTTGTATCCAGCGATAAATACACCCCATCAGCTATCAACATGTTCCAATTGACAAACTACTCGTGCCAGGATTTTTGAGAGGGGTTTGGAAGGCTAAAATCTCCACCGACTTTCACGATAAGCAACAAAAATGATGGTAACTTTTGGCAAGATCAATGGGGCCGATGACTCAAATTGCAACATAAGTTCGCTACTCTACTTGCTCATGCAGCCATGGCTTGGATGTAAACGATTAGCTTGAGAGTCAATTGGACATTTCATTTTACGAAACATTGTCGTGTGCATTATAGAGGGAGAGAGAAACATGAAAATTCCTGAAGCATCAGAAACTAATAGGTGTATCTTTGGTCCAGATTGAGCAAAAACTGATAGGTGTATTCTCATTCCTGAAGTACTAGAATTCCTAATGCTTAAATTGGTGCAGATTGAGCAAAACTAATAGGTCCGCCTACAGGTTCCTTAAACACGGGGCTAGTCAAGACCAGTAACCCTGTTTGGGGAGTGAAAAGTGCAGGAAAGGTCATTTCTTTGTTTGAAATTGAAGTAATAGTATTTTTACATGACAAACTTGTTAGGAAAATGTGATAGGGGCAAACATGGTGTCCTAATCCATCAGCCTTTTTTTGTTTTTGTTTTGTTTTTGTTTTTTTTGTTTTGTTTTGTTTTGTTTTGTTTTTTTTTTCGGGGGGAGGGGGTATTCAAATCCTTATGATTTCAATCCAAGTTGGATTTGGATTTGGATTTGGATTTAGTAGGTGTATCTACTTGGGTTGTTGGACTACTTGGATTTGGACATTATATTTGGATTTGGTGATAATTCCTATTATTTATTATTTACATTATATTTTAAATAGGTTAATATCATTTTAAATATCTATTTTCACTAATTACTTATCTAAATATTTTCATCTAAATTTAAAACCAATTTTTATTTGTTCTTTCTTTTAACTCTTCTACTTAACGTCTTCGGTAATTTTTATGTTATAAGTTTTTTCACTATTTCATTGTTCTCATCGTGTTTTGTTTAAAAAATTTTAAAGTTTATTTATGGCTTCTGAACTTTTTTATGTTGTAAGGTCTTTTTGTTATATCATTTTTCTCGCTATTTCCATGTTTCGTCTATGATTTTTCCATTTGTTATTTAATCTTTCATTTAAAAAAATTTGGTTTATGTGTTAATTTGTTTTTAAACTTTTTTTCTTTTTTCATTGTTCATATATATGGATTTGAATCAAGATGTGTGCTTGGGAGAAAGAATTATTTTCTTTAAAATTAAAAATAAGAATAAAAAACTTCTCTATTTTTCCCATCACCTCCCTTCTTCCCAAATTCCTCAAATCCAAACCAAACATTCTAAGTTCATTTCAAACCAAAACCATATTATCAATATCCAAATCCAAACCAAAAATGTCCCATAATCCATCTACTACTCCTAAGACTAGATCTGCTCCTCATAGTCCCAACTCCTCCCAGAAGTTTACTCTTTTTAAAAAAACAAAAACAAATAAAAGGAAAAAAAGCATTGCTCATGTGACTCAAATATAGTTATTGGGTCTCTCTACAACCATTAGTCCTACAACCACCTCATGCCATGGCAACCATCTCATGCCATGGCCAAGAAGATCAGCGTTGCTCATCATCGGAGTTGTGAGATGCGGCAACGAAAAGATAAGAGAGGGGACAAGATAAGGATTAATTAGAATCTAAAGTTCCTGGTCTAGTCCAACTAAAACTATTGGACTCAACTCGGGGAGTTGAGGTGCCTTCCAATATATACTTGGATTCCTGGATTGAAATCCAAATTTAAGTCAAACTGTCCAATAACACTAAATTTTGAAATCCAAATCAAAATTGAATCATGCGAAGTTTCAAATTGTGATTTTCCAAGCTCCAAATCTAAGTTGAATAACCACAATAAGGTAAACTTTTTTTTTGGAATTAACAATTAGGACTGTTTGAAAAGGTATTAAAAGGACACTTCCCACACCAATGTCGTGCTCAAAACACCCAAACATAACACCCATATCCACCTATGTCAAACACTCCCTAATTTGTAAACGGTTATGACCATAAAAAATATGTGATATTCCCCTTTTACAAAAGCTACTTTTTTATAGATCATTTTAATAAAATAAAATCTATTATACAATTGAGGGATGTTTTGAATGGGGTTGCTGACTAGGACAAAAAGATGGATAGAAAAACGGCTAGGGTTTAACTTGAGGAATCAATGGGTTGGATGAAAATTTGTAAAAATTTTGACTTAAAACCCCTAAAATTTTGGAAGGAACTAAATCTGAATGGAACTAAAACTTGGGGAACTAAATAAAATTTATTGAGCTTTAATTATTACTGTTCGGTTAAAATTAGGAGATCCAAAATTTTAAGGGGTGAATATTTTTAGAGACGTGCTATATACACCGAAGAGTCTTCGGTGTATGCACGGAAATAACTGTGCACGGAAATCACAGCTCTCAGAGTCTCTCTCCTGCCATTTGCAATGAAAGGAAGTGATCGGTGGGCCTGTGAGGTGATCGGAGAAGTGATTGGTGGGCCCCACTTATTTAGAGATGCGCATGTGATCGGTGGGCCCCACTTTTTTGGTGGGCCTCACTTTTTTGCTCCATCGTCGCCCCTGCCTATGACCACCCTGCTGCTGCCATTCCCTCCTCCAGAGATCGAACACCACCACGTCCGTCCGTCGAGCCCTTCACCGTCACCGCCACGTAGTCCCCGCTACTGACGCACTCGAACCCCCTCCGCACTTCTGCCTCCTCGAACTACCTGTAGAACTCCACCGGCATCCGCTCAGCCTCTGCCGCCAAACTCTAATGATTTTCGACACGCAAAGCTTCCTCTTCTACATCGCCTCCACCATCAACACCCTCCGAAAGATGAAGACGATGCCTGGCTTCCTCCGGGGCTCTCGCCCACCGCTGCTTCTTGATCCTCCTTGTTCCCATTCATGCATGGTTTCGTTGGCGCCACTGTTTCCCGTCGATGATGATGCTGCTGCTTCAGATCGCTGCCGATGTTGTCGTTGCCGGACGACGTGGATCTCCTCTTGTTGCTGGAAGAAGAAGTGGCAGCCGTGCTCGTAGCAGAAGAGAGGTAGAGAAAAGACCACATTGCTCAAAATTTGAACATTAGTTCCAGGATATCTACTTTATTGATGTACGGTGATGTTTGTTGCCTTTTTCGAAGTAATTATCATGTGGGTACCATTCCTTGATTGTTTCTTTGATGTCTTGGAGCTAAATCTGTGAACTTTCTTCCAAGATTTTAACTTTATGTACAGTGGGTATTCTTCTCTGAGTAACAGTAGTTTCCTTTCTAGGATTGCTGAAAAGCTTTGATTTTGTTACAGTGCTATTCAATCTGGGTTTTCTCCATTGTTAATGGTTTTGTGTATAGTTGGATGAACTAGAGAAGCAGTTGGCAGAAGAGATCAGATTTAGGGATAGAGCTGAGAAGAGGATGGAGCATGCATTGAAGAAGCTGACATCAATGAAAATTGTGAATGGTTCAGATAGCTCTAGAGGCTCATTTGAGAGCTGGTCGATCGATTCATGGACCATGGCGGATTCTTCTGGGCAATGCGGATCTGGGAGAGAGATGGAAGAGATGAGGAGAGAATTAGGAGTGAAAGTTATTGGAGATGATGATAGCGGTTTGGATAGTTCTTTGGGGGATTCGGCCGATCAGGTGGTGCCTCAAGAAGGCAGCTGGAGTTCGATCGGGAATGCGCATTCGTGGAGCGAGGAGGAAGCTACTCAAGATGACAAGGAGGGCTGTGAATCGATCACTGATGTTGTGGCATGTGAGGTATGTTCAAGGTCAATGTAGATCATTTTATATAGATCATTTTGTTGTTTCCCGTCGATGATGATGCTGCTGCTTCAGATCGCTGCCGATGTTGTCGTTGCCGGACGACGTGGATCTCCTCTTGTTGCTGGAAGAAGAAGTGGCAGCCGTGCTCGTAGCAGAAGAGAGGTAGAGAAAAGACCACATTGCTCAAAATTTGAACATTAGTTCCAGGATATCTACTTTATTGATGTACGGTGATGTTTGTTGCCTTTTTCGAAGTAATTATCATGTGGGTACCATTCCTTGATTGTTTCTTTGATGTCTTGGAGCTAAATCTGTGAACTTTCTTCCAAGATTTTAACTTTATGTACAGTGGGTATTCTTCTCTGAGTAACAGTAGTTTCCTTTCTAGGATTGCTGAAAAGCTTTGATTTTGTTACAGTGCTATTCAATCTGGGTTTTCTCCATTGTTAATGGTTTTGTGTATAGTTGGATGAACTAGAGAAGCAGTTGGCAGAAGAGATCAGATTTAGGGATAGAGCTAAGAAGAGGATGGAGCATGCATTGAAGAAGCTGACATCAATGAAAATTGTGAATGGTTCAGATAGCTCTAGAGGCTCATTTGAGAGCTGGTCGATCGATTCATGGACCATGGCGGATTCTTCTGGGCAATGCGGATCTGGGAGAGAGATGGAAGAGATGAGGAGAGAATTAGGAGTGAAAGTTATTGGAGATGATAATAGCGGTTTGGATAGTTCTTTGGGGGATTCGGCCGATCAAGTGGTGCCTCAAGAAGGCAGCTGGAGTTCGATCGGGAATGCGCATTCGTGGAGCGAGGAGGAAGCTACTCAAGATGACAAGGAGGGCTGTGAATTGATCACTGATGCTGTGGCATGTGAGGTATGTTCAAGGTCAATGTAGATCATTTTATAAAGATCACTGATCCTCTTCTCCTATCTTTGTTTTGTTGCTGCTTTTGTTGGTGGGTTGAAGATGAGCAAGGAAATAATGAGCTATGGAGTCAGATTCAGAGCGGGGGTAGCCATCACTCATCAGGAGGGGCCGATGGCATGGCCGGCAAAGAGGAGGAACTAGGGGCGGGACGCCGACGGGAGCTGGGTGGCCAGCTTGGAGAAGGGGTCGAGTAGGAAGAGTGAGTTGGTGTCGGAGGAGAGGAGGATGCTGGAGGAGGCGGAGGTGAGGAAGAGGCTCTTCGAGTTTGCGCTTGCGGGCCCACCTCTTCACGGGTTTGTTGTTATGTTACGACATTACTGGTATCTTCCAATGAGATTGCAAATCGAATGGGCCCACCTGTTCGTGGGACAGCCACGTCCCATCCACACTTATTTCCATGCCTACACCGAAGACCATTCGGTGTAGATAGCACACATCTATTTTTAATGAACGGTGACCCCTTAGGGCACGTGTTGAATCTAAAGAGAACTAAATTTTGGAGGAAACTAAATTTTTTAAGGAGAAACTGAATTATCTAATGGGAGACTAAATTTTGTGAGAAACTAAAAATTTTGGGAGAACTAAATAACAATTATTGTGCTTAAAATATTGTTGTTTGTTTAAAATTAAGAAACCCAAAATTTTGAAGAGTGAATATTTTAAATGAATAGTGACCTTAGAGAACGGGTTATGCTGAGTTCTTCTATATATATATTCTACACATATTCATTTGAGTCACATATACATATAGAAAGAAAATAGAGTATATGTTCCTATCAAGTCTAGGTGTTGACGACTGCCATTTCAGCCACCCAATGTATTACGTCCGCATATACAAATCATTGATTAGAAGTGATTTAGGGTACATGGCCAATATATACAATGTCATATTATGTCTTGATTTTTGGACAATTGATGTGTTGCGAACAACATATGTGTGCATGTGCATATTTGAGACTAACAGGAGACGTGATATATATAGCTATAAGCCATATATGCACCTCAAAAAGTCTACACTCATGTTTTCAGATGATCAAAACCATTAATTTTGATCTTCATATTTTAAAATTCCATACCATCAACTATTAGGTAGACCTAAGGGGGTATGTTCATTCATCCACCCATCACAATTTTGCGGTTTTGCACTAATAGAATTTTTTATGATGGATGGATGAATAGGTAAAATTCCTTAGGTTCACCCAATTTTTGATGTTTTGGTGTTTTGGAATATGAAGAATAAAATGAATAGTTCCAATTGTCCAAAAAATAGGGGATGGTGGCATTTTCGAGGGTGACATATGGCTTAGCCACATATGTCATATGTTTTCCAACACACCCACACCTACACCCACACCAGCAGATACCTGAGTCCTTATGGCACGGGCTCCAAAACCCCTTAGGAAAAAATTTCCTCCTAGAACCCATCAGACCCTCTATGTGGACAAATTCCACAACCCCAATAAAATTAAAGTGTCTTATATCAACCTATATTCACCTATATTTCATCCCCTCACACGGTCAAAATCAACCAGCTCACACATCAATTCACACATCAATGGGCCATGTCAACCCGTCTCGTCCCCATCAGACCCCCTCTCTCACCCATCAATCAACCCATCAACTCTCTCTCACTTCATGCAAACAAAACGCATGCACCCAAGCCCGCGCCCAGAGTCAGACCCACAGTCCGGTGGGACCCACAGGCTGACGTGGACAAATCCTAGCCATCCTTCTATCAACTCCTTTGTCCCAGTCAAATCGGGACCTGGACAAATCCTAGCCATCCTCCTATCAACTCCTTTGTCCCAGTCAAATCGGGCCCGTGGGAAACCCCCCTACAATATATTATATATATATATATGTGCAAATTTTCATATGCAAAAAATCCTCAGTATGAAAACCATGAGAAGAATTTTTTTGGGGATTTTTTAAAGATCTAAATCATTGAATATATTCTACACATGCTGATACACTTGCATATCAAAAATCAAGAAAATCCTTCCTTATCTGCCACTTGATCGAATCGGTACAAGATGTTTTATTATTTTGAAACTGTTAAATTTATACTAGCATGATCGAGGATCAAATCCTCCTAGGGTTCACTCATTATTTTTCCAAAGATATACGTATGTAGGGATTGAAGATTGGAAAAAAATTCAAAAAAAATTCAAAAAAAACTAAGAAACTTTTTCGCACCATTTTTCGAACACAGGAACATGGCCCTACACACGTGTGACAAAATGAACCCGACCCAACTTGACCCAAACCTAGCCATATTAACCAGAAATAGGTAGATGCAAAAAAGGTCAGGTCGAGTCCGGTTTGAACTAGTTGTCCCGGATAAACATCAGGCTCGGATGCAGGTTTGACCCATCACCTCGGATTCAACCCGGATCCAATCCACTTTTATTTATACATATATTTATACAGAAACATTACAACACACGTTGTAATGGGATTTTGGGTGAGTGGTTTCGTTTGATTCTGTTTGTGGGTTGAACTTGTGTTCGATTTCCATGACTGAAATCTTTTTTTCTTAATATTAAATCTTAACTCTTAGTTGTTGAGTATTGATTCCCCGGATTTGGTTTTGATGATGAACAAACATAAATATCGTGAACTAACTCTTTGTGAGCGCAGTTATGGAGATCGTCGCCAAAATTCCACGTATATCAAAAGCGACGTCTCAAGACTTCTCAAAGCGCGTGATCGTGTGCCTAAAGCTTCGTTGAAGCTCTAGGAGCATTATTGAAGTCAAGAGATTCGGAACGAAGCTTTTGAAGACGGTTCGTCAAGTTTTATTTATAGTCTTCTAGCTTCTTTTCGTAGAATGTTAAGCCTTGAGTAGGTCTTACTTGATAATCTTCACAACACTCATATCTTAGAGCTGGGATTATCTTAGAAGTCCATACAAACTTTTCCGAAGCTTCGCGCTTCGTTTCGCGGCTTCTGGTGCATCTTTAGTTGGTTCAAGAAGCAGAACCAACCGACTAGATGGCAATCTAGTCGGTCGGCAATCCTTCTTAAACCGACTAGATCTCATTGCTCAATTCAGCCTAGACACTGTTAATCAATTAGTCGGTCCAAGAAGGTTCACCGACCGACTAGTTGTCAAACTAGGTTAGTAATCCTTCTTAGACCGACTAGTTAAGCTTTCATTTTCCAGCCTAACTTACTGTTTGCAGTTAGTCGGTCAAAAAACAACGACCGACCGACTAGTTGAGAAACTAGTCGGTTGTTCTTAAACCGACTAGCTGTCTTTAAATTCAGCATATTCTATTTCATCTCTTAGTCGGTCAAAGAACACTCACCGACCGATTAGTTGTGAAACTAATCGGTTGGCAAGTCTTCTTAGACCGACTAGTTCTTTTTTCCCTGAACTTTCTATATTGGCTGTGAAGCTGTTAGTCGGTCCATGTTGAATCACCGACCGACTAGTTGTGTATCTAGTCGGTCAGTGATCCTTCTTTGACCGATTAGACTGCTTCAGAAATAGATCCGTTGGAGCATTAAATGCACGAATTTTCTCTCTCTTCTCTATCCTATATAAACTTGAGATGCTTCTTCATAGCATTCAAGGCTGATATTTATTACATTTTAGAGAATCAAAGAGAAGAGTTAATTCTCATTTCCAAGCTCATTCATTTCTCAAGAATCTCTCACTCTTATTTTCAAAGAGAGATTCTCATTGATTGTGAGCCACTCAAGCCAAGAGCTTGATCCAAGGTCACCAACTCTACCCTAGGCTTCTATTGCGGGTCAACTTCTTGGAGCTAGGGTTTGGTGCCTTCATCTTCCCCAAAATCCTTCTAGCCCTAAAATCGTAAGTTTACTCAAGGCATATGATTTTGTTGGTAAGCATTTCATATTTCATTTACTTTGATATTGCAAGAGTTTTACTCTCGGTTGTGAGAGTTGTGTGTGATCCCGGTTGTGGGAGTCACATTTTCATTTGTGTATGATTTGATCTTGTAGAGGTTTTCTACAAGAATTTCATAGTGCAAATTTTGAGTTAGAAGTTTCTAACTAAAGTATCCGGAGGGGATCCGGGTGTTTGGGACGTAGGATCACCGGGAACAAGTCGGGGAGACTTGGGTGGATCCGAACCCGTTATATCGTTTGTTTGCGATTGTCTTTTATTGTTGTCACTTTTCATTTCTGCATTGTTGGTTGAGTTTGCAAGATAATTAGGAATTATATTCTTAATTATTTTAAAGTACTATTCACCCCCCCTCTAATACCTGTGCAGTAGCTATCAGGGCATTACATTTGGTATCAGCGCCAAGTTCATAGCTATGTCTACCAACGACAACAAGACCGTTCGTCCACCTTCAGATTATAGCACCCTCAAGAACCGTGAAGGAGCTTCTTCGGTGATGGAAGGACACTCCTCAACAAGGCCTCCCTTCTTCAACGGTACCAATTACGGGTACTGGAAATGCCGGATGGAAACGTTCCTCCGGAGTACTTCACTATGGAGAGCCACGATGACGCAGTATGTCGAGCCTGCCGAAGAAGATTTCGCGAAGTGGACTCACGCGGAGGTCGCCGCGGAGGTAACAAATGCCAAGGCAATGAACGCCTTGCAATGCGCTTTGGAGCCCGAGGACTTCAACAAGATATGCACATGTAAGAGTGCATATCAAATCTGGAACTCACTCCTCATCTTGCATGAAGGAACGAGTAGGGTAAGAGACTCCAAACTCACCGTTGTTAATAAAGATTACAAGTTATTTCATATGCAACAGGGTGAGAAGATGCTCGCTTCGTTGACATTACCAACGAATTGGAGGCTCTTGGAAAGACCTACACCCAAAAGGAGAAAGTCTCAAAGATTATTGACGGACTTCCTTCTTGTTGGGAAAAGCGTACCTTCGCCATCGAGGAAGGTAATGATATGAATAAATATACCGTTGTTCAACTAATGGGTACCTTGATGTCTTATGAGGTACGCAAGGATAGCAAGATAAAGATGCAAGACAAGATGAAGTCTTACTTGAAGCAAGACGAGCCAAAGAAAAAGGCGATTTGCGTTCAAGGCCGCTCCATCTACTTCTACCGACGATGAAGATTCGGAAGACGAGTTGGACTTGGAATCCATTGCCCTCATGGCAAAGAAGTTCAACCGATTCTTCCGGAAAGGTAATTTCAAGAACAAATCAAAATTTAGTTCTACTAACGCCTCTGCTCCTTTGTGTTTTAAATGCAATAAGCCAGGACACATGAAAGCGGATTGTCCTCAAAACAAGCAAAAGGAGAAATGGAAGGCGATAAAGTTCGACAAGTCAAAGAAGTACAAGAAAGGGTACAAGAAAGGACTTGTCGGGATATTCACCGACTCCGACGAGGACTCCTCAAGCGGAGAGTCGGATGATGAACAAGTGGAGCAAGCACACATGTGCTTCATGGCAAGAGAGAAACATGATCAAGAATCCTCCTCCGATGATAGCGAGGATGAAAGGCGATGAGGTAACTATGGATGACCTTAGATTAGCTAACGAGCAAATTTGGTCTAAATATTCTAAATTGGTAAATAGATATACTAAGACTAAAGATGAGTTAACTAGTCTCCAAACCTCACCTGAGCCTATCGTCATCAACAACGACACCGTTGTTGAAGACTTGAGAAATGAGATTGTAAATCTCAAATCTCAACTTTAGCATGTTCATATTGAGGAATCGGATGAACGCGAGATGGCGGATTTGATTTCTCGAAACTCAACTTTGAGAATGAGAATCTCAAGTCTCGTGTGTGTGTACTCACCACTCAAGTGTCCACTTTGGATGCTTCTATACTTTCTCTCACCGAGAAGTATGAGTCCACATTAGGCCGGATTAATAAATTCAATAAAGGTAAGGACCATTTGGATAATATCCTAAATGACTTACTTCCGGCCAATCATCGCATTGACTTGGGGTATAGCATTGGCTTTGGGTATAAGATGGGAAATTCATCCAAATCGTCTACCACCTTTGTTAGGCCAACTTCCGATGCCTCAACGAGTGGGGGCAAACACCCCATTGGTAGTTCATCTACCAATGGTGCTTCCACCTCGTACAATCCTCATTTGAAAAGAAACTCACTTTGGGTGGACCTCCAAAGAAGGGTCATGCTTTTATGTACACCAATACCATGCCATGTAGGAACACACATCATACTCCACATGTTCACACATATGATGATTTTTATGCACCACATCCACGAGCACGTGCACACCATGTGAGACACTCACGCACGTGTTCCTTCACATGCATATGTTCATCCACACTATCATATGAACAATTATCATCATGCACCATTTCATCATGTGCCATATGCATATCCACGACATGTATCACGTAGAAATCAACAACATATGCATGCTCCCAATAGGAATAGGGCTCCCAAAATATTCACTATTTGGGGCCCGAAGTGTTGGATATTGGACTCCCGGATTTGGTTTTGGATGATGAACAAACATAAATATATCGTGAACTAACAATTTGTGAGCGCAGTTATGGAGATCGTCGCCAAATTCATATGAACATCCAAAGCGACGTCTCAAGACTTCTCAAAGCACGTGATCGTATGCCTAAAGCTTCGTTGAAGCTTTTGGACCATTTTAGAAATCATGAAGATTCGGATCGAAGCTTTCGAAGACGATTCGTTAAGTTTTATTTATAGTCTTTTAGCTTCGTTCCGTAGAATGTTAAGCCTTGAGTAGGTCTCACGTTTTAATCTTCATAACGCTCCTATCTTAGAGCTAGGAACTTGTAAGAAGTCCATACTAACTTTCCCGAAGCATCGCGCTTCGTTTCGCGACTTCTTGTGCATGTTAGTTGGTTCAAGAAGAAGAACCAACCGACTAGATGGTTATCTAGTCGGTCGGCAATCCTTCTTGGACCGACTAGTTTGCCTTCTTCATTTCTGAGCTCTTTACTGTTTATAGTTAGTCGGTCCACGTTGACTCACCGACCGACTAGTTTGTGAACTAGTCGGTCAGTGATCCTTCTTAGACCGACTAGTTGAGCTACTACTGTACATGCCAAGTTACTGTTTGTCGTTAGTCGGTCCATGTACATTTGGCGACCGACTAGTTGATGAACTAGTCGGTCAACTTTTGTTCTTGGACCGACTAATTCTATTTGTTCTCAGGCTTTGAGTTTTATCTCTTAGTCGCTCTGAGTTGAGTGACCGACCGACTAGTTGTGAAACTAGTCGGTCAGCAACTCTTCTTTGACCGACTAGTTCCCTTCAGTCTGAACTTATTCTTTTGGATGTTCTACCATTAGTCGGTTCATGCTGTTTGACCGACCGACTAGTTAATGAACTAGTCGGTCAGTGGTTGTTCTTTGACCGACTAGTTTGGTTCAGAATAGAGCCGTTGGAGCTTTAATTGAAACGTTTTTCTCTCTCTCTCCTCTAACCTATATATACTTGTTGAGCTGCATTCATTGCACTCAAGGTTGATATTAAGACAAGTTTAGAGATCAAAGGAAAGCATTCAATCCCATTCAAAGCTCTTTCATTCCAATCTTGAATCTCTTCTCACTCTTATTTCAAAAGAGAGATTCATGGATTGTGAGCCTTTCAAGCCAAGTGTTTGATTCTAGGTCACCAACAACCTCATAGCTCTCCATCGCTGATCTACATCTTGGAGCTAGGGTTTGGTGCCTTCTTCTTCCTCAAAATCATCTTTGCCCTAATTCGTAAGTATACTCAAGGCATATGTATTTTGTGGTAAGCTTTTCTATTTCATTTACTTTCGATATTGTAAGTGATTCGCTCTCGGTTGTGAGAGTGTGTTTGTGATCCCGGGTTGTGGGAGTCACAAGTTTCATTTGTGTATGCTTTGACTTGTGAAGGTTTTTCACAAGTATTTCATAGTGAAAATCTTGAGTTAGGGTTTCTAACTCAAGTATCCGGAAGTGATCCGAGTGGTTGGGACGTAGGATCACCGGAAACAAGTCGGGGAGACTTGGGTGGATCCGAACCCAGTAATATCGTTTGTTTGCGATTGTTTATTTGTTGTCGATTATTTACTATTCCGCATTTCCGCATTTATTGGTAGAGTTTGCAATGTAATTAGGAATTAGCCTCTTAATTATTTTAAAGTAATATTCACCCCCTCTAGTACTTGTGCAGTAGCTTAGCAGGACATTACACGAAGAACACCAACATGCATGAAAAACAAGCATATATGAATTCTTATTTTATGAATGTCGTGCATAATGGTGATTATGTGGGGAAGTCTAAGTCCAATTGGACTTGGCTTCCAAAGGTCTAATCTTTTAGGACCCAATGACATTGGGTACCATGGAATGATATTTCTATCTTTAGGTACTCAAGAAAAAGAAACGGAGCAACAAATCCGAATTTAGCTCCAAGAATAATTGGATACTCTATAGCGGGTGTTCAAAACACATGACGGGTGATGCTCAATTGCTCTCCGGAGTGGTGCCCATTGCAAATGGAAACCAAGTCGTCTTTGGAGGCAACGAGAGCGGAACCATCATAGGTGTTGGTAAAGTTGGTAATCCTTCTAAACCACTAATAAGTGATGTTTACCTTGTTAAAGGATTAAATCACAATCTTATTTCAATAAGCCAACTTTGTGACAAAGGTTAAAAAGTTAGCTTTGCGAAAGGAATGTGCCATATTTTAAGAAAAGATAATAATGATTTGTTATTTTCTGGCACACACCATAAGGATATATATATATATCCTAGATATCCCCAAGTCACATGGACAATGTCTCATTGCCAACACAAGTGAACAACACGTATGGCATCGACGTTTTGGTGATGTGAACTTTGGAATACTTTTTAAGCTTTCCAAGTTAAATTCTATTAAAGGATTTCCTAAGCTTGTCTTCCAAAAGAAAAGCTTTTGTGACTCGTGTCAACGAGGCAAGCTTCCAAAATCGTCATTTAAACCTAAGAAAAGCATTTCATCTAAGCGGCCTCTAGAGCTTTTACATCTAGATCTTTTTGGGCCAACTAGAGTTGCTTCATTAGGGAATGCTCGATATGGACTTGTCATCGTTGATGACTTTTCTAGATTTACTTGGGTATTTTCCTTAAGTAATAAAAATGATGCTTTTGAAAACTTCATAATATTTGTTAAGAAAGTACAAAATCTCATTGGAACCACCATTGTCACTATTCATAGTGATCATGGAGGGGAATTTGAGAATGAGTCTTTCTCACATTTTTGTGATGAAGTTGTTATTACTCACACCTTTTCCGTCCCTCGCGCACCTCCTCAAAATGGTGTTGTTGAGAGAAAGAATAGGACGCTAGTGGAATGTGCTCGCACTATGCTTGATGATAGCCAACTTGGCCATCAATTTTGGGCGGAAGCGGTACATACCGCTTGATATGTGTTTAATAGGATACTTTTGAGGCCTGGCACCAAACAAACTTGTTATGAATTGTTGTTTGGTAGATTGTCTCAAGTTAAACATTTTCGAGTTTTCGGTGCAAAATGTTTTATTAAAAACACGTATGGAAGTTTGGACAAATTTGATCCAAGATCCGATGAGGGAATATTTGTTGGATATTCCTCCCGTAGCAAAGCCTACCGGATATACAACAACGAACCTCAACGATCGAGAAATCACTTCATGTTTCATTCAATGAAAATTTTGTCCCTAGTAGAATTACTAATGATGATGACTCCATGGATGTTTTATGTGATTCTATTAGTAATTCTAATTCTATTGATTCTAATGATACTAACCCTACTAATGAGTCTTTTGAGAATGTTCCTAGTGATCAGGGAATTCCCAAACGGCTTCATACAGTTCGTGACCATCCTCATGAGCAAGTCATTGGCAACATACTTGATAGTGTCAAGACGAGATCTCAAGTCAACTACTTCGCTCATTGTGCCTTTGCCTCCTCAATAGAGCCAAAGAATATTAACGAAGCGTGCGAAGATAGTGCTTGGATCCTAGCCATGGAGGAAGAACACATTCAATTTGAGAGGAATGAGGTTTGGGAGCTTGTTCCATTGCCTTCGAAGAACCACACCGTTATAGGAACGAAGTGGATTTTCAAGAACAAGACCGACGAGAACCAAATCGTCGTCCGGAACAAAGCTCGATTAGTAGCTCAAGGCTACCGGCAAGAGGAATGTATAGATTTCGAAGAATCCTTTGCTCCGGTAGCTAGATTAGAATCTATTATATTATTGTTATCTTTTGCATGCCATAAAGATTTTAAACTCTTTCAAATGGATGTAAAAAGTGCGTTTTTAAACGAAGATGTCGTTGAGGAAGTTTATGTTTCTCAACCTCCGGGTTTTATAAATGAAAAATTTCCAAATCACGTTTTCAAACTTAAGAAAGTACTTTATGGTTTGAGACAAGCTCCTCGAGCTTGGTATGACCGCCTAAAGAACTTTCTTTTGGATTTGGGTTTTAAAATGGTTGAAGTTGATTCTACATTATTTGTTAAGTATTCGAATCATGATATTATTTTAGTTCAAATTTATGTTGATGATATCATTTTCGGTGCTACTAACTTCACTCTTTACGAAGAGTTTTCTAATGTTATGAAGGATCAATTTGAGATGAGCCACATGTGTGAGCTTAAATATTTCTTTGGTCTCCAAATTCGCCAAATGAACGATGCAATCTTCATCCACCAAACCAAGTACACGGTGGAGTTGCTAAAGCGATTTGGAATGGAGAATGCCTCAGGCAAGAAGACTCCAATGAGCACTACTACACATCTTGATAAAGATACGGGCGGCAAAGATGTAGACATTCGTCTATATCGAGGTATGATAGGTAGTTTATTATATCTTACTGCAAGTAGGCCCGATATTATGTTTGCTGTATATGTATGTGCTCGTTATCAGTCTCAACCTAAGGAATCTCACTTAGTAGCGGTAAAACATATTTTCCGTTATTTAAGTTACACACTCGACTTCGGATTACTTTATCCAAAGTCTAGCACATATGAGTTAATCTCATATAGTAACGCAGATTATGCGGGATGCAAATCCGACAGGAAAAGTACAAGTAGCACTTGCCATTTTATAGGAAATTCTCTTATCTCTTGGTTTTCTAAGAAGTAGAATTCCGTATCACTTTCAACCACCGAGGCGGAATATATTGCCGCATGTGCTGCATGTGCTCAGGTTCTTTGGATGAGACACACTCTTAAAGACTTTGGTATAAACTGTGATACTTGCCCGATCATGGTAGACAACCAAAGTGCAATATGTCTCTCTAAGAATCCGGTACACCTTTCCCGTTCTAAACACATAGATGTCCATCACCATTTCCTAGATGATCATGTTGCTAAAAAGGACATCATTTTAGTGTACGTTGAAACCCAAAAGCAAATCGCCGATATTTTCACGAAACCACTCAAGGAAGACTCCTTTGTGCGGTTACGTCGAGAATTGGGGATTATAGGTGAATCCGAGATTTAGGATTCATATTTTTCAATAATCTTGCATGATAATATTTTCGTTATATTTGCTCATGCTAGATGTGTTGAGATTTTCTGGATTTTGGTTGAATTTTCGGAATTTATGCTCGAATTATTCATGAACGTCGTATTTAAGATTTTCGATGTTTTATGGGGTAGTATAATGATGTATGAGAGTATTTCGATGTTTCGTCCAAGTGCGATTAGGAGAGAACTCAAAATTTCTAAATTTCAAATTTTTGGACTCTCTTAGTCGGTCCAAGTTCATTGGCCGACCGACTAGATTGCGTTCTAGTCGGTCAGTGAATGAACTCAGACCGACTAACTTATCCCCTAATTTTGGCTTCAGTTACTGTTTGCACTTAGTCGGTTCAAGCTCATTGGCCGACCGACTAGATTTCATTCTAGTCGGTCAGCGCTTGAACTGTGACCGACTAAATGCGCCAGGGGCTGTTGCGTCTTTTCCTCTCCAAGTCGATTTAATATCTCCCGCACCGATTAGATTTCTTTCTAATCGGTGCGATTTCTTCTCTCAGCCCTAAAACCCCTTCGACTCCTCTCCTTCCTCCGCCGTTTGCCGCCGTGCTCCGGCCATCTCCGACCGTCGATCTCCCTCCATCCTCCTCCTAGGGTATAACTCATATCTCCTCTCTTGTTTTTAGGGTTCATTTCTGTTAGATTTCGGTTAGAATTCGTTTTAGGGTTTCGACCTAGCTTTTCGATTTCTGTCGATTTCGTGCGTTTGTGTTGTCTCGTCTCGATTATGGCAAAGACACGTATCCTCATCCGTCCATCTAGTCTGTCTCATATGACCATCGAGTCTCCTCTTACGGACCTCCCTCAATCCAAACGCCGCGTCAAATCGACCCATCCATCTTCCTCCTCGCCTCCTCTTAAGAAGAAGAGGACGGCGACTGCTAAGCCTAGAGCCCGTTCGTCTTCGCAGCCCAAGTCTAAGCCTACTTCATTTCGTGCTCCCACTCCTCCCGCTTCTGACTCCGACGAGGAATATATTCCGAAGACCGAGTCTATCGATAAGGCTCCTACTCCTCCTCGATCTAGCACTCGTCTGTCTAAGGGGAAGGCTCCCATGTCTTTGGGCGGTGTCGATATATCGTTGTGTCGTGATGACCCGTTGTGTCTCGCGGCTTACAACCGTATCGAGCACTGTCCATTGATATTGGAGCACTTCGTTCAGTTCTCAGATTTTCCACATCTCGCCGATCTTCTTTCATATGGCGACCTTTTGGACTATCTTCTCCATGACCCTAAGGCGAACCCTCACCCGTACCCACGACTCGTCAAATTATTCTATGCCAATCGAGTCCGTGGTGAGTATGACGACACCCACTCCATTGAGACCACTGTCTTGGGGACACGTATTGTCCTCACGGCAGAGATTTTAGGGGAGTTGATAGGTGTCTCATCCTCTGGCCTGCTCCCTGCCAATATCTCTGTGGATGATATTTCTGATCTTGACCAGTCGATGCTTGCCGAGATGTTCCATGTCATCCCTCCCGCCATGATTGGCGTCCCCTCGAAGTCGTTTAATCCAAATGCTTGGGTCCTCAATCTTATCTTAAAGTCGTGCCTCCTTCCGAAGTATGGCTCATCTAGCTTACCCTCCCAGCCATTTCTTAAGCTGATCTACGCACTTTTCTTGGGGAGCGAGATCAATTGGGCACGGATTATTCTTGACAAGATGGATTCCTTTAAGTGCATAAGAAAATCCACCAAGTCTGCTCACATTCCATATCCGAGCCTATTGACTCTCGTTTTTCGTCACTTCGGCGTCCCTCTCCCTCCCGATGACCAGCGTCCTCTTGGTCCTCCCCTGAATGCGACGGCCGTCAAGAAGTCTCTTGCGGTGCTTCATCACGTTCAGAGGACGACCCCTTCAGCTTCTGCTTCTGCTGCTCCTGCTCCTCCTACTCTGTCGCTCGCTGAGTTTGCAGTTTTCCTGCGACGTGTGGAGTCTCGTGTTTCTCGTTCTGAGGAGATGCTAGCTTGCATCTGCTCTCACTTGGGCATTGAGGTTCCTCCGTCGGTTTCTGACGACGAGGAAATGGATGATGCTGAACTCGAGGAGCTTGTTGGATCTCCTGCTCGTGCCCCTGAGGGTACGTCTGCCTGTGCTGCTGCTACTTCTGCTGGTGATCCCGAGAGCACACCTGCTGCTACCATTCCTCCGGTGGATACTTCGTCTGTTGGTGCTCCCGAGACCACTCCCGTTGCCACTCTCCCATCAGTTGACACTCCGGTCGTTCCTGAGACCACCACACCTTATGTAGAGCCTGCTGCGATCCTCCCTCCGCCTCCTGAGCTTGCGTTGGAGGACTCTCCCATGTGCACATTGGATGATATATTTGTTGTGAGAGAGTGGGGTAGGATAGTTGGGTGGTGATGGATTTTTGATGTATTTTTGAATGTTTTTATGATGTATTTTCATGTATACATGTTTTGAGATACTTCGATATCTGTTGTGAGATATGTTGTATGATGTGCTCCGATCTTTCGATCGTTGATATTTTGTTGGCGGATGTATACATTTTGTTGTACCATGTTATATATATACATCGTGTTGCCATTCATTTCTGTGTGCACATTATATTTTTTTGTCTCTGATGATTGATTTCGTCGCTCGACGATAATATTGGTTAAATAGAATTATTTTTATGCAAACATAGAATTGTTTTCCATGCACTAAATTAACCAAGAATGTTGATATTGGAGAGTATGTTCCATAACTCAATACGTGCAATTGATTTGAGTTTTGATGATTTTATTTTTCGATTATAGACTATGGTCTAATTGACACGCTTTGATTTACTTCGTATTTTACTTTGGTGTCATTTGGACTGTGGTCGTATTCTTCGACTCCCGTGCTTTTATTTGTAGCCATTGTTATTGTCGTTGATCTCCTCCCACTCTTTTTGCTTATGCCAAAGGGGGGGAGAATTAATAATGACGATGTGCTAAATGATAATTTAAAACAATTTACCGTGAATCTAATTTGATATGTTAGATTCAGGGGGAGTTAAGATATAAAAATGGATTTCAAATCCGAAATTTCAATAATTGGATTCTCATTTTATACTTTACTCGTCGGCTTGATGCGTATGATTATTATTTATTTTGGAATTAATGTGTCATCAATGCAGGGGGAGTAAGTAAATCTCTTTTGAATCATTATTATTGATTATTATTTATGTTGGTTTGTCATCACCAAAAAGGGGGAGAATGTTGAGTATTGATTCCCCGGATTTGGTTTTGATGATGAACAAACAAAAATATCATGAACTAACTCTTTGTGAGCGCAGTTATGGAGATCGTCGCCAAAATTCCACGTATATCAAAAGCGACGTCTCAAGACTTCTCAAAGCGCATGATCGTGTACCTAAAGCTTCGTTGAAGCTCTAGGAGCATTATTGAAGTCAAGAGATTCGGAATGAAGCTTTTGAAGACGGTTCGTCAAGTTTTATTTATAGTCTTCTAGCTTCTTTTCGTAGAATGTTAAGCCTTAAGTAGGTCTTACTTGATAATCTTCATAACACTCATATCTTAGAGCTAGGATTATCTTAGAAGCCCATACAAACTTTCCCGAAGCTTCGCGCTTCGTTTCGCGGCTTCTGGTGCATCTTAGTTGGTTCAAGAAGAAGAACCAACCGACTAGATGGCAATCTAGTCGGTCGGCAATCCTTCTTGAACCGACTAGATCTCCTTGTTCAATTCAGCCTAGACACTGTTTATCAATTAGTCGGTCCAAAAAGGTTCACCGACCAACTAGTTGTCAAACTAGTCGGTTAGGAATCGTTCTTAGACCGACTAGTTGAGCTTTCATTTTCCAGCCTAACTTACTGTTTACAGTTAGTCAGTCAAAGAACAACGATCGACCGACTAGTTGAGAAACTAGTCGGTTGGAATTTGTTCTTAAACCGACTAGCTGTCTTTGAATTCAGCCTATTCCATTTCATCTCTTAGTCGGTCAAAGAACACTCACCGATCGACTAGTTGTAAAACTAGTCGGTTGACAAGTCTTCTTAGACCGACTAGTTCTTTTTTCCCTGAACTTTCTATATTGGCTGTGAAGCTGTTAGTCGGTCCATGTTGAATCACCGACCGACTAATTGTGTATCTAGTCGGTCAGTGATCCTTCTTTGACCGATTAGACTGCTTCAGAAATAGATCCGTTGGAGCATTAAATGCACGAATTTTCTCTCTCTCTCTCTTCTCTATCCTATATAAACTTGAGATGCTTCTTCATAGCATTCAAGGCTGATATTTATTACATTTTAGAGAATCAAAGAGAAGAGTTAATTCTCATTTCCAAGCTCATTCATTTCTCAAGAATCTCTCTCTCACTCTTATTTCCAAAGAGAGATTCTCATTGATTGTGAGCCACTCAAGCCAAGAGCTTGATCCAAGGTCACCAACTCCACCCTAGGCTTCTATTGCTGGTCAACTTCTTGGAGCTAGGGTTTGGTGCCTTCATCTCCCCAAAATCCTTCTTGCCATAAAATCGTAAGTTTACTCAAGGCATAGGATTTTGTTGGTAAGCATTTCATATTTCATTTACTTTGATATTGCAAGAGTTTTACTCTCGGTTGTGAGAGTTATGTGTGATCCCGGTTGTGGGAGTCACATTTTCATTTGTGTATGATTTGATCTTGTGGAGGTTTTCTACAAGAATTTCATAGTGCAAATTTTGAGTTAGAAGTTTCTAACTCAAGTATCCGGAGGGGATCTAGGTGTTTGGGACGTAGGATCACCGGGAACAAGTCTGGGAGACTTGGGTGGATCCAAACCCGTTATATCGTTTGTTTGCGATTGTCTTTTATTGTTGTCACTTTTCATTTCCGCATTGTTGGTTGAGTTTGCAAGATAATTAGGAATTATCTTCTTAATTATTTTAAAGTACTATTCACCCCCCCTCTAGTACTTGTGCAGTAGCTATCAGGGCATTACATTAGTTTACTTAAATAAATAAATTATTCTTAAGCAACACCAACTTCTTTAGCTCAGCTGGTGTGCACTTGCTCATTCATTGAGGATGTCGTCGGTTCGATTCTTGCCGGCGGCAATTATTTAACACCTCGGGTTCGAGTTACCCAATAACCTATCGGGTTGGGTGCTGGTTATAATTTTCCGATCCAGATTTGATCCGGGACGGGGGTCGGGGGTCGGGTATACCCTTAAACGGGTCCCGTACACGACCCGACCCGACCTGATCCGACCCGTTTGCCACCCCTACAAGGACAAAAATCATAATTAAAGGCATATTATGATACATTGAAATCCACTCCCTGTTCTATCCGTATGGTCGAACTGAAGATCAAACAAGTTTCAGAATACAGGACCCCAACACAGTACCTGGTGGCAACTGCATGATATGACATGCTTTGCAGTGTGTAACTAGGTTTTTTAAGAAAAGCAGAAATCCCCTTCGCAAATCTACCATTTCATTCTTAATAATGTTATTGCCGATAAAGCTGCAGAGCTAGCTCAGCTATGGGATAGAGTGAAAATTTTGAGGCAGGGCAGCTCTCATGATCGTAGAGACAAAAAACTGTCAAGGAGGCAGGGCAGCCTCATGATTGTGGGGATTCAAAATGTGTCTCATGGATATCAAAATGACACAGATAAGGAAGGGCTCTGCTTGGATCAGGCAATATGGATAGACCATGTACAATATTGTCGGGATCACTTTTTCTGTGTCACTGTAATTTGTCTGCCTCCTTCGTGACACATTATAACTTATGCTTAAGTAGGTTTTTATCCTGTTCTTCTATTCTGAGACTGTTTTAACTGATACATGTCTTCTACATATGCACAAGCAGAAAGGTCAATGAAAGACAAATTTGAAGCAGTGAGCAGCTGATATATGAAATTGCTAAGGTATCGAACTAATGCATCACTGCATATATTGGGAATAAATTTATTCCATTAAGCTATCTTTATAAGGAAAAAAGGTGTTACCTGGGAGATCAATCTGTAATTATAAGAGCAAAACTCTATATAACAAGATATCTATATGTATTTATAAGTGGAAGCACGAGATGATCAACATGCACAAAATAGTGTGGATTAAGGAAGAGCTAATAAATGTACATAATGGGACTAGATTGAATACATTAGACTATTGTCAATAATTTGTGGTGTTTCATATTTAGCCCATTCTTCTAAATCAGACCTTTCCAGAATAAAACTGGGAATTTCTCGCTTGTTTTATGAGAATAAGGCCAACAACGTCACACTGCCCAGACCATTAGACCACAGAAAAATGATTGAGCAAATAAGATAAATAAAAGAAAAGATGAACGCTATAGAAATGCTCTAAGATTTACAAAACAAATATAGCATAAGGTAGAAATAATGAATTTGACAAGTTCTAGTATTTTTTCCCATTTGAGAATATTCAGAAGATATGAGCACAATCCAACAAATAATGAGACTTTGAGGAAAGGTCCACGGTTGAATTTGTCTCGGTGGATGAAAAGAGTAAGAATAACCTGGATGGGAGCTGTTTGATAGGAAATACAAAGAAAATCTCATGGCAAGAGCGAAAGCACTCTACAAACTTCAATGGAATGACAGGCGGAGAAGGATCCACAAAATCCCCTGCAGGCAGTTACAATTACAGATGGCAATGGACAGGACAGTCTCATGAATTATTTGATCAGGCATTGTTTGAAGGGAAGTAATAAATATTTAAGCTGCCAATAGATAAATATACACCATAATGCATTTACTAATTCAAGTTTTTGAGACATCGGTAAGCTATGGTGAAATAAAAAAGAGTATCTTTGAGAAACATGTTCAACCATTCATGTTTTTTTGGTTAAAGTTCTATTAGACTTCTTATGATTCAAACCTAAGGCTCCCATTATCATAGGAAGAGATGATATAGTGAAGATGGAGAAAGAAAATAACCAATAGAAATTTAATTGAAAGGAAATATGCCTGTCTATTTACCACTTTCTCCATCTGATGCATTGGCTAGTCTTGCAATTGCTTCAATGAGGGCTTGCTCTTGCTCCTGCAAAAGAAAACAAACAAATTTAGACAAGAGAAAACATATATTGAAAGATGATATAGTAGTGGGATGCATCTTACTTTCAAGGCTTTCTTTGCCTTCTCCATCTCAAGAGGATCAGGATGAGCCGCATTAAAAACCCTCTCAACCTGTTCAGAATCGCGAAGAAAAAGATACTAAATTAAACACAATTTACATTCCATCAGAACTCAGAAGCATTTTTAGGTCCCTCCATGCATACCTCTTTTATCAGAGTATCCGTGTGAAGTATCTCTATGTCACCTAAGCTCTTCTTCCCTATTCCATTTTGTGAGCGAGGAAACTCTTTCTTGGATTGATTCTTCAAGGATCCCCTCCCTCTGCCTACCACTGGAATCACACTACCTCGACCAGTGGGCTTCTTAGCCCCACGACCAGTTCCAACCCGACCTATTGCTTTATGGGAGATACCAGGATCCTCACCTTCCCACCGAATATCTTCAGGAGAAATCTGCAGCCAATGTTTTATATCAGATACAAAGAACCTATAATATGTAGGGTGCTTATCCTAGCCAAAATTTTGCATGTCGACACTTGTGGACACGTCATATATCTCCATCCATGTCGAACACTTCTAAAACTGCAAGGTCTTAATTCACATGAACCAATATGTTAAAACGAAGTCGTCATGCCTTCAACAAAAGCAAAAAATTAATCCATCATTTTAATATTAGGTGCTTTTAGAAAAAACTAAACACATACACTTAGAAGAGTTAAATACATGTACAGAATATACATGCATAACTATGTCCCTTGGATTTGGGGGATAGCTGTGAACATATTGAGTCAGTGACAGTGTACGACACAGTGTCCATGTCCACTAATCATATCAAAGAACCATGTACTTACCAAATGCAAGATGGTCTGTTTTAGAATTTTCTTCCTCCAAAGGAACACTACAATATATGAAGCATATGCTTCCAAACTTCTACATACTACTTATAACATTAGTTGATGCAGGTTCTAAATGGACAGAAAAAAATACCCTTTGGTTGGGCAGGGGAGATAACATATGGAGGACTTGCCAAGCAAACATTTGGACCACCTCGGTGGATATTCCACCCGCTTGTGTTACATTGGCATCTGACACAAGTTCAGCAGTTGTCCAGAAGGTTACAACCATTCCATCAGGGAAACCCTGATGACGTGTTTCCCTGATGACGTCACTATTTGCCTATGTGATTTGTTAAGACTTTCAGCAGATGTAACACTACAATTGACTCATTCAGTCATTTAGGTTGAGGAATAAAGTTTATGATTCACGGCTACTTGGTTCCTGTCTACGGCATGCCATCAAATACTCTCAAGTGTACAATCATTGATGTTCAGGAATCAGGACTCAAGCTTCAAAGTGCATTTGTCTCAGATTCAGTCTGTGTACCTTGACACCTTGTGCATTCCATAACCGATCATGTCATGCATTTTGTAGGACCACACACCAAGACACATGATATGCATTGCCATGCTGAGCATACTATAGAGCTATATACCCAGGAACACACCATAGTGTGCATCAACATGTTCTGCAAGTTTGCACCCAAAACAAAAAAAAGCATGGGTAAATGAGGAAGAAAAAGAGAAAAAAAGCACACACCAAACATAGGGGGGAAAGGTTGTAAGATTTGGTCACCCACATGGTCAAGGCATGAATGGAACCTAGGGTCTGCAAGGAATAGAGTGATGGAATGATTTAATAGGAAAGAAGAAAAGTTACCAAGTAAACTGAATCATATAGGTATAAGAGCATCCCAAGGTAGATGAAAGATATATAATCAATATTTGGAGAGGTTTGAGGTTGTGAACATGAAAAGATTTGGGTGGTGTATGTTTGAGAGATTTGGGATGTCCTAAGACTTAAGAGGGACATATGTGGAGAAAACATGTTAGAACCAAGACGAGTAAAGATTTGGGTTTTTACTGCCCCTTGCCAAAGGCCGATCCGAGCCCATGTCTTGCCATATCATTATTTGTCAGGCTCCATACAAATCCTCATGCACTGCATTTCACTAAACCATGCTAACAGCTTCAGCGAGATACCTAAGCTCATCCACCTAGGTATTGCTGGAGCCCAAAAAAAAGGAGGGCGCGTTGATATTTGGAGGGAGTTTGGGGGGTGGGAATATCAAAATCACATAGAGCTAGGAAGTAAGTGGCATATAGCAAAGAATATGTGAAGAGTTGAGACACGGTGAGTTTTGTGTTTTATTGTACCTTTCATGCTTGCTACCTCTCACCAGAGGCTGATCCCAGCACATGTCTGACATATCATGCCTTTCAGGCTCCATCCAAGTGCTCATGCACTCCATCTAACTTGACCTACTAAAAGCTACAGCGCTACATATGCTCATCCAGACCAGTGCCCGCGTAAAATGACTACGACTTTAAAATGCAGAAATCAGTACCAGTAGTCAAGGGAACGAGATACACAGTTTATCACCGCTTTTGGTGGTCCTAAAAGAGAACCACAACCGCACAACTCCAATTGTCCATGTTCCCACATCAGAGGCTCAAGCCCAGTCTACACTAACATTTTGGACCCCTTCTAAATCAATGTTATCAATCCTTCTACATGCTGGCGTACGTGTTACCAGAGATTGAGTATGGGAGTGAAGGGAAATTTTGATAAGACCTCTGGATTCCTAACAAGAAAAAAGAAGGGGATAGCAAACACTTTTCAAACTACTGTCAGATAGTGAACTCAGATATTGATTTCAAAGTGAAGGAAGATCACTACTACACGCCATACAGAATGTCAAACTTGTGCCTAAGGTAACTTCTACGGACTCGCTAAAAGGTTCTCAACCCTCATTTTGATAAGAAATGGGGCAAACGTACCATGATGGAGAATACATAGTCCCATAAAAGCAAAGCATCATTTCAAAAATCCAATAAACTCCAATCATCATCATTATTGTCATCAAGAAATTACAATGATTACTTAGAGAACTTCGCAACTTTGTTTTCGCTACTTAGGACCATAAACAAATAATTTGTGCATTTTTGAAGGATTTGAAGTTTTCATTCATAACCAATTCATGAATTCTACGTCCCTTTGCCAGTCCCTTCGCCAATAAAACGGACAAACCAATTCACAATAATTGTGTATTATACAGCCTTTACTGACTACAATGATTGTTTGGGACCTTTAGCGGCGATTTGCAATTTATTCATGAATAAAATCTATCTTAGCAGCATTCGTAGAGTGGAACCAATGTTATTTTTTATTCTTTGTTTGCAAATTGAGTTCAAATATTAAGACCCACAAATATCTATCTATTTCCTACCAAATCTTTGCCAAACTTTTACCAAACATATTTTGAATTTTCCAGATTTTTCTCAAAATTTGAAATTACCAATTTTGCAAAATTATTCCTGAATGCGGAACATGTGATTATGCGTAAGATCATTCAGTAATGTGAGATTAAAATGAGGATACTAGTTTATAGATTCAGAGTAGGATATGGAAAATGGACCGTAGACCCCAGAATACAGTGGTAGTACTTGAGTTGTTTCCCCTTTCTTGTTATCTTTTCGGAAGGAGTCAAGAGGGCTAATAGAATGGTGCTATAATTTAGGACGTGCAATGTGCAACAAAAAGGATTTGAAGAAAAATTTAACCCCTAAAGTGGGAAATATGATTTTTGCACGTATACATCAAAACAAATTATAAAAACATAATAGTAGAGTGTCCAACCTGACCCCCCACTAGGCCCATACCCAACCTGCGATGAACGATTCAGGTCAAGCATACATGGGTTTTGACAAATATAACCCAACCTATCAACCTATTTATTAAATAGACCAGGTACTGGTTAGACAAATTACCCCATATAGACCCCTTTGGACTTGTTTGTACATATAAACTTTATCTCTCTCTCCTTCCATACATGATTAAGTCACACACCAAGCCCTCGTAGTCCTCTCTTTCTCAATGCTTGCTACATCATATTCATCCTCTCTTTAGTAGCTTCAAAAGTTACGATGGAGAAAATCAGCTTCAAAAGTTTTGATGGAGAAAATCAGCTTCAAAGATGATTGGCTTGCCAATATGATGATTGACAACATTGCAAGAGTCATCGACTCCTCGATAAGAAGCTCCATACCCTAAGGCTATAACAACCTAGTCTTAGCCTTAATCAATATCTCCAATAGACCTAGCCACAATCCTACGTTCCGTGATGATTGGGAAATTAGAAGGGGAGAGACCAAGCTCTTTGAATCAATTTCAGGGTTTTCTCATGAATTGGAAGGAGATAGCAATGGCTAAGGATGTGAATATTTGTCATGTACATCAATTTCCTTTCCTTGTGTTTAGCAGGAGAATTTTCATCTTTGGTTTTTTTTTGGTTTTTTTCCTTTTGCCTTTTTTGATTATTGATTTGGCTTCAGGTTTGGGCTTAATTCATGTCAAGTTGTGTAGAACATGATTAATATGTACTTGATTCTACATCATTGAATGGTTAGTGAGAATCTGGTAACTTCAGTCACTAGTGTTGCCTTCTAAACTTAGATTGGCTTTTGTTTCTCATTTTCATAGCCAACTTTATTTATTTCCTAATCTCTTTGCTTTTTCTCTTGAAAATAATACACGATTAAAAAGACTACTCTTTTGAGTGCCATCATGTTTCCTCTTCTAATTTGTGTCTCCAAAGGTTTATCATTATGGGCTTGCTTTAGAATCACGACGAGAAAAGCTATGATGTGCTCTCAAAGAAAGGTAAGCTGGTAGGGTTTGATCTCACAGGGTCAAATGGGTCAATAACAGGTCAATCCGTGGGTTGGCAGCGCATATCTGGTAGCACCATCCTGAACTATGAGTAATGGGTCTGTTCAGGGTAGATAGGTTAACCAGACAACAACCCGACCAACCTGACCCATTTGTCACGCCTATATACTTCCATCAATCCATTTTTAATTGAGTTTTGGAGAGGAAAAGATCTAACTGTTATCGTTAATTTAAAAACTATGATTCTTATGACTAACTATTGAAAGGTACGAATTACCTTTAGCATGTGATAACAATCTGGGATATTTGGTTGGTGCTAAGAAATTAATATTTTACTCCCTATCTTTAACAATATCTACAATACTTTATGTAAACGATACATGTTATTTCATTGTAAATTAATCATTAATCATTCTGATTTGAGAGTGCACCAAGTATTTGTGTTAGGTTTAGCATAGTTTGCTTTGTATAATAGTGAAAGAAATGGAGGGGGGAAAGGTCTACAAGCAGGCCTCGCCATTGAGCTAGGCTTCACAATTAGATTACAGGCTTATAAGAATAAGATCAGGGAGAATAGCTTTAGATTGTCTGATATTTCCCAATGGTGATAGGTGATACTGCACATTGTTCATAGTCCATGGCGGGGGTGCAATTGGTCAGGCTGGATCATCCATTTATCTAGTCTGATTTGACACTGACCCACATAACCCGACCTATTTATAGTTTTCAAGATGACATGCCCCACATAACCATTTTCTGAAAGGGTTGAGGTAGCCAGATCTGTATAGGACAAAGCCAGGTTGGCCAGGAATATCATGCGCCTTAAACATAAATAGCCAGCTGCATAAAAGAAAAACAACCATATTTATTTAATATAATCAACTTCATTGGTCATAAAAGTTTGAGAGGCATGTCACAACGTTGAGTCATGCCAACCTATTTTTATGTCGTGAACCAGATTAGAACCCACACAATTTCCACCATTGTTCATGGAAGCAGAACAATGCATAGAACCTAGAAAGAAACCGGTAGTGGCAGCATTTTGCCATTTTCTTCTTCCTCTTACATGTTTCTTGTCGTTCATGTTAATTGTGCTTTTACTTGTTAATAGCTGGTTTTGTTATCCATTATTCAATGGATAAAGTTTACAAATGTACATAACTTCACTGTTCCAAAAAAAAAAGCCAAGAGTTTGACATTTAAGAAGTAGTACTAATAATATCATTCTTAACCTACTTGAATAAATCCTCGATGAATAACTTGTACCCTCTGGCCATATTTCCAAGGTCGCCATGAAGATGTGACCATTTCATGTTGTATTGTTGTTGTGCCCCTAGATCTAAATGAGCATGGACAGTGGAAATAAAAGAGATTTAATAATTGTAAATTTAAAGAAGAGCTGGTCTCGACATAGCTAAATGAAACGAAGCATACACAAATATTTGGGATGGAGGTTATGGTGTCGCGACCGTTGATGAGGTACAGCCACATGTTTGTTTTCCTAAAGACCTTTTTTGGGTTGGGGGAGCGTTTGGACTCCATGGAGGATTGAACCAAGCGTCTTGCTGACAAGTGCCCTACTGGCACTCACTCACAAGCATTTTATGCTCACTTTGACAACTTTGTGTGCTCCAAAAGAATAATAATATCTTTTTCAATATATTCTTTTCTTCTCTATTCTTAACATTTTTCCTCTCTTTCGTATCAATAAATGCATGACTATTAATTAACCATAATTCCATCGTATAATTAAGCAAAATCAATTCAACCAAGCATTGGTCTATGTATGCTACACATCTCTCAATGGAGCAGAAAATTCAAGAAAACATGCACATGATGACTCAAATACACATAAGAAAAGGAGCCAACTCATTTATAGGCATTTAAGTTGCTAGTGTAGGAGGTCAAGTTCTTGTGCTCTCACAATCTCCTAGGGCACAAATAATAATCACATAGCACTTGATAATCTTTGAACTAAACAAAATATTATTTTAAATAAATATGTTTGAAGACCCACATGCAGAAGACTAGGTCATTTTCAAGAAAAGCCCAACTTTTTTTTATGCTTAAACACCTTAGAGTTTTCTTTTTCAACCATCGTTAAATGTCACAAATGCCTTTGACCATTGTGGAAAAATAAATGTCACAATTGCCCTTGATAATTGTAGAAAAATAATTTCCTCTTAGTTAAAACCCCAGATAAAGTGGATTTATTTACAAAAAACTTCATCTACATTCCTACCTTCTATAATCTATCCAATTGAACCCACTCTAAAAATCAAAATTCAGTATCACCTCCCCTCCATGCTCTGCCCCCTTCCCCACTCCCCTTCTCTCTCCGCCCACCCTTCTCCGCTCCCCTCCTCTCTGCCATCTTTCATCCCTTCTCCACCTGCTCCTCTCCCTCATCACCCTGCATAAGCTTCACATTGGAGTTTGTGTGATGGTGTGAAGACAAATGGGGATGAGAAGAGGGCCACGATTAAGGTTTGTTGTAGGCTAGGATCCAATTTGGCAATCCTTCACCTCTCATCACTCCACGCACTCCCTCATCTGCCATGCAAAAGCTTCACAGACTGAGGTTGTATTTGGGAACTGTGCGAAGATGGAGCGAGGAGAAAATGAAGGGAAAGATAATTTTTGAAAATATTTTATCTTGAAATTCATTTATTGATAATTTATCAAATAATTAAATGTTTGAAAAAATAAACTAAGGAAAAATATAATTAATTATGTTAATATGTATGTAAATAATTATATAAAGTAAATTGAATATCATTCATTTTTAGCAAATACAAGCATTATACAATGATTTTATAGCAGTTCAATGGAAACTAACCGATGATGAATTATTTACAAATGTCACGATAATTTATAATATTTCTGTACCTTTTGACAAATAATTTTTAATACTTTTGTGAATATTGCAAATATATAATCTAAACTTCCCATAGTGATCGCATCCCTAGTAATTTGATAATGAAAATATTGTTATTAGAAGTGGTTAATTAATAAATAATAAATTTTTACTGATATGTCAAAGTATTTTTAAACTAATATTTCTATGTTTTTCAAGAAATGATTTATTTACTTTTTGTAATTCATATATTCTTTTTATAAAATAGTTAATTCTTTTTACTTTTTATAAAAACTTTTTATAAAATAGTTTTTATAGTTAATTCTTCACTAGAAGGTAATTTCATATTACACGGGTGTGTGCCATGCACATGACATCTTTTTGGATGGAAGGATTACATGAGAATCTTTGAAAAAACATATGTAAGTTTAGGGTGTTTTAACGCTGAAAAAAGTTTTTAAATTTTTTTTTTTCCTTGGGGGGGACGGCTCAAAAGTACAAGGAGGTTTCTTTAAAAATACCATTTTAGAGAAGAGAAACTTTAAATCCTGCGGAATAAAAAAGCCATAAAGTAATCATCTCACCCTCGATACCTCATTGCCCCCACAAGGGCCACAACATATAACAAAGCAGATCTAAAATGGCTGCCAAATTAACTCCATTACCAATAAATAGGAATTAATAACACTTTTCTCCAAATTAAATCATGAATATAAACTATAATATAGAAAGATTAACATCCGCTATATGGTAGAACAAGTTATAAGGCTCCATTTTAGCAAGGATTTATTAGGGTTCATGATTACCATGGTGACTTCACATAAAGGGGAAGTAATCCCTGTCGAGAGCCGAGAATAGAGAATAAAAGTATGGGGGCAATATTGGCATGCATTAAAGGACAGTATTTCTGTTTCGCAAAGACGCTGAGACTCAAAAAGAGATCGTTAACAAGCTTTAGAGCACTCGTTAGCAAGACCCTTGAAACAATAGCCAATTGATTCCTTCCATACTTTATTGTGTTAACGAATACAACCATATATACCATGTTACCTCAATTGAGGAGAGTGCAATGCCCAATATATTAAAATACATAATTGATACAATATGGAAAGCCCTAATCCTAAATAATATAAGAAATCTAAATAATAGAAACTCTAATAATAGAAATTTTGGGTCTCTAACTATGAAGGAAATATAATTAATAGAAACTCACATATGCAGTTGCATTCCTAACATATTAAACTGTTCCCTCCTCAATCTCACTCATACAAAAGTGGAATCACAAATGAAAATGTCAATTAAATTATCAAAATAAATTATAAATAGCAATTGGATTAATTAAGTCATCTATTATGGAGTTAAATGACTCACCTCTTTGAGATTGACCCATTCCCATGTCTCATTGTTTGTGTTGATATCATAAACCAGAAGATGTAGACCCTGACAATTGTTGGAAACTGGTAAGGTTGGCTACATATCATTCTCATAAAGAGAAGATGAGTATTCAACAGCCTAACAGACCTCAGTTGGATTGTAGTCAGTTATAACAGCATCATAGAAATTATTGTCTTCAGGCCACCTCGTCATGACCTTCCGCCCAATTAAATTATCATATGTTGGAGCTTCAGCAGGTTCCGTTGCTGCAAAAGCACCAGATGAACTCCTATTAGGACCTTGGGCCCTTCCACTTGGACCGGTCAAAGGGAATTGCGAGGATTTGATTGAAGATGCACCAGGCAATGAGTGGCCCTGTAACAAAAACAAACAGTTGGTCCAACGAATCAATTACTCCAAATATCGAGAAACCAATAATAAAATTGGCAATAGCAACATCAATTCGTAAACCATAAATTGGCAACATACTGATTTAAGCTTCTTGCCCTTTGCAGCAGGTGCAGATCCCCTTTTAGCAGCAGATGATGATGGTTGCATCGAAGCGGCAACCGGTTGTGGGTGCAGTGCAGGCGACGGTGCACCCAAAGATAGAGACGGTATTGACTGAGAGGCTTTCCTCTTGCGAGATGCTGAGACAGTGGGACTGGGTGCTGAATCATGAACAGCTTGAGCTTTATTAGGTACGCCAGATTGGCCCCCACCTGCCTGCCTCCATTCTCTATTTCAATATTCCACACAATTCAGACAAGATTAGAACTGAAATTTATCCTCCATAGTTATAGACTCTGCATGAATCAGGGAAAAACAAATTAACTATATTCTTTATTTTTACAGACCTTATTCTTCGAATAATATCATCAGCGTTGACAATGCTTAGTAATTCTCTGTGTTCCTCATCAGATACTCTCAGCTCCTTTCTGAGTTCCGTTATTAGACTTTCCTTCTCCTGAAGACAGAAGTTGATAAGAGTGCAATGTGCTCTTCACACTAGTAGGAAACTGAAGTTAACAAGAATTCAAAAAGTGCTATATGAACTAGATCATGTTGTAAGAATACCCAAGTGATAGCATCAGATTGAGCTTTGAATGCTCGGAGAACTGAAGTGTATGCTTCTTGTTCAAGTTGATGTATTTGGGTCTCCATATCATTATGTCCCCTAGGGTATGGAAGAGCGCTGGCAACAGCCCGTCCATTCCCAGTGACACGCCCCACTCTTGCACCCCTGTTTTGATGCGAGGGTGGAAGATCATCATCGGTTCCTGTAAAAAATTTGCAGAATGTCAGCTTGCTAATGAAATTACCCACATAGTAGAAAATACTTAATGAAAATGACCTACAACGTTAGAAGAGATCACAAAATGGAGTGAAATAATCAATCGATCCGATCATGCATGAGTTAAATTGTAGCATAGACTCAATGCCATGACACAATTATGTAGAAGGTGCATGTAATCACTAGATATTGCTAAGGTGTTAAGCAAAAGATGAGCGCACATAAATGATAAACTCTTGTTGCGATTGTCATTGAATCCTTTCAATAGCAATGTGAAAGAAAGATCATGCTATCTACACAAACGCTACAAAATTGATACAAACAAATTATTTTAATAAAATCCAAAATCTAGAAGAATCTGATAAACTAGTTATATTACTACCACAGAACACTGAATGACCAGTACATTATGTGACGTGACACTATATAAGACTTGATAGCACCCCACCAAAGTATCTCACAGAAAAAATGCAGTAATATATAATCAGAATGTGCTCTTCACAAGAAAGGTTACCCAGAGGAGGTTACTCTAGATCCTGTAGTCAAAAAGATGCCACTAGATGAATTGTTATTCTACATTTACTCCCTGAGGCACCATTCCTTACAAAATACACAAATTCAGTATTGAGGGATAATTTGGAGAATAGCAGAAACTAGGTTTTCAAGAAAGATTGGGGCAAAATGGGAATGATTCATGAAGGATGCCATGGTATTGGTTTCTGTTGATTTGGGGAAAAAAGCTTGTGAAAGAGTCCTTAGGAGACAAGGTGGCAGATTTCACCATAGATTTGCAATAGGCATATCACCATAGATTTTAAGGATTAATATTATTTCCTAACTCTTTACATTAGCTCACCATTTACATGTCCTTGACATGTCCCGACATGTCGGCCGACATATCAATTTGAGCACTCACCGCTACATCGTGAAGATACATGTATCTTATACCAAATTTTTTTGTCAATTTTCCCAACATGTTCGTTTTCTTCCGACACCTTACCCGACTATACCAATGTGACTCCCTATAATTTTATTTAATGAATCAATTCTTATATATTTATATATATATGAGGAATATGTATGTATATGAGGAATATGTATGTATGCTGACATCGCATGAAATTTTCCTATGTTGTCAGCAATTTAAGGGCCCAAACCCAATTTTTTTAATTTTTTTGCAGTATGTTCTACAACTTGTTAACTGCATTCTCACCAATTTTTAAGTCAATCCAACACTGTTTGAGCCTCCATCCATGCGTTTCAAAAAGGATAGCTCAAATTCTAAAACTGCTGGCGCAATCTTTTTGAAACACATGGATGGAGACTCAAACGGTGTTGGATTGACTTGAATATTGGTGGGGATGTAGTTAACAAGTTGTAGAACATACTGTAAAAAAGAATTTAAAAATGTTTTTGGGCCCTCAAATTGCTGACAGCATAGGTCGGTCGAACCTGTGCTGTCAGCACACCTCCATATTCCTATATATATATATGGAAAATTTTCCATTGCAAACATTTCGCACCAACTCTTTGGTGCAAAAATATTTTTATTTTTTCATGAAATTTTTTTAAGTTTTGTTTCATACTTCCATCCATACAATTATACACCATACAAAAAGTAATGTGTGAAAAAAATAGGATTTGACCCTCGATCAAGGCATACAAAAAATATACATATATATATATACATATACACACACATATATATATATTTTTCTAAACACGTTGAATTTGTAACGGCTTGATCGAGGGTCAAATCTCCTCGGCCCCACTATTTTTCCTGTGGTATATAATTGTATGTATTAATACATGAAAAAAATTAAAGGAAAAAACATGTAACATCCTGATCTAGGGTCAAATCCCCTCGGGTTCACCCACTATTTTTTGGGGATATAATTGTATGTAATAATGCATGAAAAATATTTAAGAAAAAATAAAAATATTTTGCACCAAACTTCAGTGTGCGAAATGTTTGCAATGGAATACTCATATATCTATATTATAAAAGAGGGATGTTATCAAGAGATATTGGACAAGAGATATTGGACAAGAGAAATTGGATAAGAGATATCTATATTATAAAAGAGGGATGTTATCAAGAGAAATTGGACAAGAGATATTGGACAAGAGAAATTGGATAAGAGATATCTATATTATAAAAGAGGGATGTTATCAAGAGATATTGGACAAGAGTTATTGGAAAAGAGAAATTGGATAAGAGATATCTATATTATAAAAGAGGGATGTTATCAAGAGATATTGGACAAGAGAAATTGGACAAGAGAAATTGGATAAGAGATATCTATATTATAAAAGAGGGATGTTATCAAGAGAAATTGGACAAGAGATATTGGACAAGAGAAATTGGATAAGAGATATCTATATTATAAAAGAGGTATGTTATCAAGAGAAATTGGACAAGAGTTATTGGACAAGCGAAATTGGATAAGAGATATCTATATTATAAAAGAGGGATGTTATCAAGAGAAATTGGACAAGAGATATTGGACAAGAGAAATTGGACAAGAGATATCTATATTATAAAGAGGGATGGTATCATGAGAAATTGGATAAGAGATATCTATATTATAAAAGAGGGATGTTATCAAGAGAAATCTATATTATAAAAGAGGGATGTTATCAAGAGATATTGGATAAGAGATATTGGACAAGAGAAATTGGATAAGAGATATCTATATTATAAAAGAGGGATGTTATCAAGAGAAATTGGATAAGAGATATTGGACAAGAGAAATTGGATAAGAGATATCTATATTATAAAATAGGGATGTTATCAAGAGAAATTGGATAAGAGATATTGGACAAGAGAAATTGGATAATAGATATCTATATTATAAAAGAGGGATGTTATCAAGAGAACACACGCTTAGTTGATATCGCTCAATTAAGAGGACACACGCTTAATTGATATAATTTCTTTCCAATCCTGTTTTAATGGTAGTTTACAATAAACATTGGGCGGAAACATACAGATAGCAACACAATTCCCTAAGGTTAGATTTTCTTTGATATGGTTGTATAGGAAATATAACAAGCTACCTTTCTGAATGCCAAAAATAATGATCTCCCATTTGAAAAAAAATGTCTTAATTGGAGGAATAAAAATGCATTTGGGAGATGATTATCATGTCACCATTTCACCCGTGCACTGACTGTCCTCCTCGGTTTCGCACTCGGGAGACAACCTTCGCCGTGCCCTATGGGCACGGGTTATGACTAGTATATATATATATATATATATATATATATATATATATATATATATATATATATATATATATATATATTTGTGTGTGTGCGCGCGCGCGCGGTTAGTAGCTAGCAATTTAGGCATGCCTAGTACTATCTATAATTCTTGGTGGTTAATAGACTTGTTCGGAAATATAAATAAATAAATGATAAATCCTTTCTTTTGCCCAAAGTAATTGACTTGGTTGATAAAAATTGACTTAATCACATGCTTCTTAAAGATTGAAGAAGCCTTCGGGGACAATATTCCTATAAGGTTTTCAAATATTTTGGGAGAAGTTCATATGCTTCAATCTTATTAGAGTAGAGTCTAAGTTCAAAGATTACTTGAAGATATTTCTAGGTCCCATGTACCATGACCATAGCTTTTAGATTCAAGACTTGGCATACACATTGTGCCTATTTAGACAATGGTATGGTGGTAACGTGGTGATGATTGTGTGACATATCTACTGATATGACGATGATACGTCGTTTCTGATGATGTGACGATAATGTGGAACAAATTGGGATGGTGACAACATTTTAGATATTTCTCATGAGTTATTGTATAGAGATTTCTAGATGTGTCACAGAATTGTAGAAAGATATTTGGGTGTTAGTCATATCAATATTATAGGATGAAATTCTAAAGAATAAACCAAAGCCATCGATCTACATAAGTCTCTAGAAACTCAATCCTGGACACTGAATGTAAATGACACTTCGTAAAGATATTTCTAGCTTTTAAAAGCTTCTTTGACCAGGGCCTAACCCCTTTAAATAGGGTTTGATGTCTCCCTTTTTATCCAAACAAATCCTAGCTAAGAGTTAAGAAGTGAATAAAGTGATAGAGCAATAAGGAAGAAGCAATGCGGTTTCTTTACAAGGAAAGAAAAAAATTCCATCCACAAGAACTCTTTATAAGAGTTATTCTGTTGCTTTGAGACCACACATAAGACTTGGGTCCAAAAAAATACAGTAAGTAATGAATGAATGTTTTGCAGTTTATGTTTTTCTATAACTAACTACTACATGCATGCTACGTTTATATTATCCATGCTGGTGGATGCATATATTTTGATTCATGGAGATCATACGCATGATGTGTTGATTATGTCTAGAAAAGTACGTATGTTTGTTAACAATGGATTTGAGCTTGCCGAGCATGATTGCCTTTTTCATTGGAGAAGACAAAAATGCATATGCATGGGTGACATTACTAGATACAGATACGCATGTTTGAAACGAGTATGTTGCACTTATTGGAATTTCTTTGCTAGTCTTGCCCATGCATATGTATGCTTCTAATTAGATATACCATTATATATTGAAAATAAAGAAGCCACGCCAAATCTCATTCTTCATGAGAATGTTTGTTTTGTGCAGGTCTCAGTTAAGACATTCCAGTCGCGAGTTTTAAGTGACGAGACTCAAGCCAACAGGATGAGAAGTGTTGTGACATGTCTAGTTTCACTTCATAGACATTGTTTAAAGGAATCTTCTCATCACATTCACATATGTTTGGTTTGCATGAATCAATTTGCATATTGTTGTTCTTATTATGTCTTCAAACTTTGTTGTTCTTATTTTATTTTCAAACTATTTAGCATGCTTTATTTATTTATCGAGCATTAAGCTCACTTTTTTATATCTCCATGGTCCAAGTACCAGGTAACTAGCTATTTTGGGAATCATATAGATCAAACGCTTGTCATGAAAGGATAACCTTTTTAGTAGCAAATCTTCTAGCACTAGATGCTAATGCTTCTAATTTTGAACTATGTATTGGATGTTTTGAAGATTTATCCACAAAATGATAAGTCTAGTTTCACTATAGAAAAGTCATGAAGAAATAATCACGGATGATCATTTAATACAAAACAAAATATTCCGAGTCAAAATTAGAAATAAATCGTACACCACAACACTGCTAACCGCTTTATTTCTTCCAAAACACGAGTATTATTTCTCAAAATATTATACGTGTGAGTATTATCATACGAATAGCATCAAGAAAAATATGGAATAAGTTAACGAACTACTGAAATAGATGATACAAAAATTTTAAATTCATACGACACACCAATAATATGTGAATTATACGAGTTTTGCCTAGCAAATCACGAGGCAAGTGAATTATACTGTTGCATATTTTTAGATGATTTTTTGCTAGTTGATGAAACTAGATCAGGAATAACCTCCAAAGTAGAAAAGGCCAAGAGAAGTAATATAGTTTAAATATTTAGAGTGAAGTGCGTGAAAATAAAGAATACACGAATGTTAAGGAATAATGTTTCTATTTTTATCTCAGTTTAGAAATGGAAACTAGAAGCATTTTATTCCTTAACAATGTCACTTTAGCGAACCTCTACTAAGAACTGACTGAATAGCTCATATTAATAGTCAAGAAATCCATCATAACGGCCATTTTTCACTACTTAGAAACAATGAGCCATCAAGATGGTCAATTCAAGGACATAGTTCATATGATTGAAGTACGACAGTTTAACTGCTCCTCAAGTTCACGTGATCATAAAATACCAAAGAAATTATGGAAAATTTCTATATTGCAACTGTAAGAACCACAAAACTATGTCAAAATCTTGGTAGTTAAAAGAGTCAAATAAATAGTTTAACAGAACCTATATTGCAACTGTAAGAACCACAAAACTATGTCAAAATCTTGGTAGTTAAAAGAGTCAAATAAATAGTTTAACAGAACTGAGCATATTGACATAGGATTAAGAAATGAGTGCGGTCATAACAAGACAGAGTTGTTCATACTGACAATAAAAGAAATGGGAAATAATTGAAATGTATCAACAAGTGCACTAGAGGCCAGTAAGTGTGATAAGAATTGCAAGGGATTTGTGGGTAAATTTGGGGTTTTTAATGATATAAAAAGGAATTGACACTAATACAGCCACCAATTCGAGAGGATAACCAATTCTCCCAACTATTCTAAGGTTCTACACTAATTCTATACTATTTTCTCTCCAAATTCAACATAAGATCATAATTACCCTACCCCCCCCCCCATATATAAAATAAACTGATTTTTCAATAATTATAAAATGACCCCTGGACCCCAAAATTACAGAGCTGCTATTGGGTCAGCCCCCCTTGCCTTTATTGTTGTTTGCCTCCCCTTGTTCCCTTTTGTCGTCGCACCCCCTCAGCTACGAGCCCGTTATTACTCCCCCAAACCCACCTTCTCCTCAAGATGGTGGTATGAAATTCATAGGGCACACTACTCCAAACGAGGACGTGTGTCCCTTCATATCTCTTCCTCTTCAGCTGCTATGCCTTCATCATCTTTGATCATCAGAACCTAAAGAGCGTAATCCCGACAACAATGTCCCGGCCCGAACTTCTGTTACATTAAAAGCATAATCCATTGGCGTGCTTGTTCTGGATCTGTCTCCATGAGATGCTTGAACTTGATGTCAGCTCGGAGCTCGTTGTTCTATCGGTTTGTTTGAACCCTTCCTGGCCGGGACTTCTGTACCTCCATCGAAGCATTAACGCGGGAGGTGAATCTGTTCAATGTTTCCCTGGTAGCCTGCTCTGTAGTTTTCTTGTCCTCAACCATCGGGGTCAGCTACATTGTCTCTCGTAACTCCTTTGGCATCTGTATCCGTAACTCGGCTCGAATGCTCACTTTAAACCCTTTAATAAAGTATTTCTCTGAAACCGCTTCAGACATACCTTTTACCCGACACGAAAGTAGCCCAAACCTTTTCCTGTATTCTCATATTGTTCCCTCTTGCTTAAGCGTCAGGAGTTGCTCGTATAGATCACCCCCTTGCGTATCACGAAAACAATCCAATATGCAATCCTTGAACTCCTCCCACGAGCGAACATGTTGGCTCTGCTACCTCCATCAGCTTCTCGTCCGCTGTCATGTGATTCACCACGAAGTAACTTTCAACACGTTAAACCCATCTACAATGTCCTCTTCCTCAAAAATCGATATCTACAGCTTTTCTTGTCCCTGTTGTCAATATGCCAAAATGTCTGTCATGCACTATAACTGGACTGCTCATAGTAAAACTGCTAAAAGCTATTTTGTTATATGGTTGTGGGACCTCCAAATTATCCATACTAGACTTCTCCTGCTGTGTCGCCATCCTTTCATTTATTGTCAAACCAATTTGAGTTTTCACCGCACTCGTCACGATTATCGTCAAAGCCCCCAAAGACGTCGCCGCTACCTGGTGCTTCTTGTCGTGCCCCAGTGGGCCTCCCATCTAGACCAGCATGCCCAGGGGCCGTTATACCCCGAGCGGCCTGCCCCGAGGTTGTCAGCTTAAGGCGGCCTTGGTGGTAGTCATGATCATCGTCGAAGCTCGCAAAGACGTCGCCGTTACCTGGTGCTTGTCGTCGTGCTCCAGTGGTCCGCCCATCTACACAAGACCCGCGAGGTCCCTACAACATGCCCAGGGGCCGTCGGGCCCTGGGCGGGCCCGCCCCGAGGTCGTCGGCCCAAGGCGGCCCTGGAGATAGCACGATCATCGTCGAAGCCCCCAAAGACGTCGCGCTACCTGGTGCTTGTCGTCGTGCCCCGATGGGCCTCCCATCTAAACCACATGACACATGGGGCCCCTGGAGGCATGCCCAGGGGCCGTTGGGCCCCCAAGGGTCGCAGGGCCCCTGGGGCTCTTCCTAGAGGCCGTCACCCTAGCAGATGCCAGGTCGGCCAGCCTTTCCCCCGACTTCGGGCACACCCCCATGGGTTTGGAGGGTTGTTGCCCTCTGCATACAGATCGTCGCCATTTTGATGGAGATCTTCCTTAAAGTTGACGGCTTTCCCATTATCCTTGACCCAAAATTATGCTTTTTGTCCCAGATCTGTATCATTCATTTTTGTTCAAGTTTGGCTGTGTAGTCTCCTCATGCCTAGGACGGCAATTGATATCTAAGAGTTCCTTCAACATGGACTCCATCGTAGAAATTTTTTCCTCGAGGATCTCCACTTCTATTCCCAACGCTTGATATTGTACCATTGTTGTTCTCTTGAAGACCCCACTTTGCCTTCAGGTTTCGCCTCCAACGCGTCAACTTTTCTCGTCGCCATCAGGATCAACGCTCTGATACCAATTTAATAGGATTTTCAAGTGATTTGGGGATATAATGAGTGTTTTTTACTAATTTAAAGTGGACTTGACAATGATACGGCCACCAATTTGAGCGGATGGCCAACTCTACCAAATATTCTAGGGTTCTACACTAATTCTCTATTATTTTTTTCAAATTTCAATATAAGATCCTAATTACCCTAGCCCCTCAAATATATAATAAACTGATTTTCTAATAATTACAAAAATGCCCATGGACCCCAAATTACAGAATTGCCACTCAATCGGCCCCTTGCATTTACTGATGTTTCCTGCCCCTTGATGCACCCTTTTGCCGCCGCACCCCCTCTAGTATGAGCCCATCAATGAACACCACCAAGGAGAACAATGTCATAGTTAATAACGCAAGCCTCAAAGACCGATATTTTTGAGCATCCTACAATGGAGAAATGCAATGTACAATGTACCAATGACAGACATGTCATCTTTTTTTCTAAAATGATGTGACCAACTAGGGTTTTCACCTTTTCAGGATGGCTTGGACAGTTGCTCAGTAGATTCATACCTAGTAGATTTATACCTGAATCCAAAATGCTTGATATGTCTTTGAGAAGATTGAAGCGCACTTAATGGATTCTGAAGCTGGTTCAGTTTATGATTGAGTTTTTCATATTTTTGGGTGAATTTATATCAAAATCATGTATTTATATTTCCCCCTCAGACAGCAATGAAGTCAATTGCTTAAATTTATGGTATTTTAAAAAAAATAGATGTATTACATGTGATTTGAATGATCAAAAAAGGAGACTGTAGAATTAAAATCAGATGTGTTTTTAATAATTAACCATCCAATGAGATTGCCCCAGCAAAACTGGTATGAATGTGGCGTTTGCATCAAATGTTATAACCAATCTGATAGGTTTTTTTTTGATAGAATTGGGGCTGAAATTTGGGATTTTTATAGAAATAGAAGTGGAACACAAGATAATCGACCCCTTTCGAGAGGGAGTCGGCTCTCCAAACTAGATCTACGACTACAAATTACTCTCTCACTAGATCTATGGCTAATACTCTAAAAACTCGGGTTTATAACTCTCAAATTGCATAAGAAAACAAGACGGCTGCCCTAAACATATATAGGTGCAGATTTTGTCAAATAAGGAAAATACTAAAAACTTGCCAAAAATAGAAAATACTAATTCAGCCCAAAACTTGCCAAATCTGTCTGATGCCTAATTTTGCTCCGCTGATTGTGCCTTGTGTCTTCTCCGCTGAAACGTAATGATCTCATCATTACTCCCCCCAAAAGAACCACCTTGTCCCCAAGGTGGAAGTCAGAAAACCTCTGCTTAATGACATCGTAGGGTTTCCAAGTCGCCGCATGGTCTGTTAGGCCAGACCACTTAACCAGAACCTCACGCTCCCCTGCTTGTCCTTGGCGAACCCCTAGAAGCTCTGATGGCTCCAAAAGGAATACATGTCTGTTGTCAGTGTCAGTGGTAGTGAAGATGAAGGTGTGTGGTCGCTAATGGCACGTCTCAGCTGAGAGACATGAAACACTGGATGAATCGCTGAATTAGGTGGTAACCCCAGTTGATAAGCCACCTGCTCAATACGCACATCCACCCTGTATGGGCCAAAGTAGCGAGGAGATAACTTCTCATTCCTCCGGTGAGCTAGCGATTTCTGCCTGTATGAACGTAGCTTCTAGTAGACCATGTCGCCCTCTGTGAACTGAATATCTCACCGGTGTCCGTCAGCCTGGGCCTTCATCAACTGTTGCGCCCGTAATAGATGAGACTTCAACTCCTGAAGCATCTGATCCCTCTCTTCTAGCAACTGCTCCACCTGAGAAACTGGTGTGAAACCCCGACCGTAGTGCAACAAGTGCGGTGGGTCCCTCCCGTATAATACCCTAAAAGGATTGGTCTGAGCCGATGTATGGAACGAAGTAATGTGCTAATACTCCGCCCAAGCCAACCACCTTGCCCACTGCTTCGGCACATCCGATACGAAACAACGGAGATATGTCTCGATACTCCGGTTGACGACCTTCGTCTGACCATCAGTTTGTGGATGATATGACGTGCTTCTTTTCAGCTTTGTCCCCTGCATTTTGAACAGCTCCTTCCAAAAATGGCTGAGGAATACCTGGTCCATGTCTGTCACGATCGCCTTCGGTACTCCATGCAATCGAATCACCTCCTTGATGAATGAGGCTGCCACTGTCACAGCTGTGTAAAGGTGTCTCAATGCTACAAAGCATGCGTACTTGCTCAGCCTGTCGACCACCACCATGATAACTGTGTATCCTTCCGATTTCAAAAGCCCGTCAATGAAGTCCATGGTGACCTCCTCTCAAACGCGCTCTGGCAACGCTAGTGGCTATGACAATCCTCCCGGAGCTGTTGCCATATACTTGTGACGTTGACAAACGTCACACTTTGCTACCCATGCGGCCACGTCCTTCTTCATCCCTTCCCAATAGACCTCGCTGCTCAAGCGCTGGTAAGTCTTGAGGACCCCCGAATGGCCCCCTACTGCACTCCCATGGAACTCCTGTAGCAGTGTCGAAATGTGAGTCGAGCTCCTCGGCACCACCAAGCGGTTTTTAGGTAGTAAGTGCTGTCCGTCCATCCTGTATCCTGGGCGTGCTATGGGATCCAGAAGTAACACCGCCCTAATTTTGCTCAGCTCCTCATCCTCTGCTATCTCTCTCATCAATGGCTCCAAATCCAGCAATACTGGCAGAGAGAGCTGCCAGATGAGAGTCTACCTCCCTCCTCGACAAGGCGTCAGCTACCTTGTTTTCCAATCATGGCCGATAGTGGATCTCGAACTCATACACCATAAGCTTCGTTGACCATTTCTGGTGTTCCTCCGCCACCATCCGTTGCTCAAGTAAGTACTTGAGACTCCTCTGGTCAGTACGCACCAGGAATGGTCGGTCCTATAAGTATGGCATCCACTTCTGAACAGCGAGAATAATGGCCATTAGCTCACGCTCGTACACGGATTTAAGCCATGCTCTCGCTGATAATACCTGACTAAAGTACGCGCCGGGCCTCTGGTCTTGCATCAGTACCGCTTCCAGCCCATATCCAGACGCGTCAGACTCCACCACGAATGGCCTGCTAAAACCCAGAAGTGCCAATACTGGGACGCTCTCATGGCCCTCTTCATGGCCTCAAATGCGGCAGTGGCTTCCTCCACCCAATGAAAGCTGTCCGTCAGCTGCTCTGTCAACGGCCAGTCAATGGTGCTGTAGTGCTTGACGAACTTCATGTAGTAGCCTGTCAAACCTAAGAACCCCCGCAGCCCCCATAAGGTGGGGCGTGGCCACTCCACCATCGCCACGATCTTCGAACTCTCTGCCTCGACCCCATCAGCGGAGACTATATGTCCCAGGTACTCCAAGCTCCGCTGGCCAAACAGACACTTCTTCCTATTGGCGAAAAGCTGATGCTGTTGTAACTCCTGTAACACCAGTGTCAAGTGCTCCACATTTGCCTCCCTGCTCTGGCTGTAAACCAGTATGTCGTCAAAAAAGACAAGCACGAATCTCCGGAGGTACGATCTGAACACCTTGTTCATCAATGCCTGAAATGTAGCTGGTGCGTTGGTCAGCCCGAAGGGCATGACCAAAAATTCATAATGGCCTTCATGAGTCCTGAAGGCCATCTTCTCCACATCCTCTCCCCTCATTTGGATCTGATGATAACCCGACTTCAGATCGATCTTCGAGAATATCGTGGACCCATGCAGCTCATCAAGTAACTCATCGATCACTGGAATAGGAAACTTATCGGATACAGTTTCCCTATTCAGTGCCTGATAGTCTACACAGAATATCCAGTTGTCGTCCTTCTTCACGAGTAACACCAGGCTGGAGAACGGGCTAGTGCTGGGCTGGATTACTCCTGCATGTAATCAACCATCTTCTCGATCTCCCCCTTCTAAATATGGGGGTAGCGGTAAGGCCGTACACTGATCGACGCAACTCCTTCCTTGAGCACTATGGAGTGATTGTGGTCTCGTGGGGGTGGTAGTCAATGAGGTTCCTGAAAAGCCCCCAAACTGGTCCACCTATTGGATCTCTGCAAGAATATCCTCAGCCTTGCCTGCTGTCTCCACAGCTAGACCTTGGAGCTCCACCAAGAAGGCTCCACCCTCCACGTGTAAGGTCCTAGCCATCACCTTCAGGGAAACCCGTGATCGGTACAGACCTGGGTCCCATTGAAGTGTCACCCGCTTGTCCCCCGCCTGGTACTCGATCCGGAGCAACTTCCAGTTTGTCCTAGTTTCCCCCAAGCTCTGCAGCCATCGCATCCCTAAGATGACGTCCGTGCTGCCCAGATCCAATGGCAAGAAGTCCTCCACAATCCTGACCCCTTGAAGGGTCAAAACCACACCTCGGCATACTCCTCTCCCCCGCTTTACATGGTCGGTGCCCATCATCATCCCAAAGCTACATGTATCCGCCAACTCCAAACCATGCTGCTCTACAACTCGATTGGAAATGAAGTTGTGGGCGGCCCCACTATCAATGAGCACCGTCACCTCCTGTTTTGCTATCTCTCCGATCAGCTTCATAGTGTGGTTCGGTGTGAACCCCACTACGGAATTGAGGGATACATCTGCCACATCCAAATGAGTGTGCTCCTGCTCCACCAATGCCGCCTCCAGGAACTGCTAAACTTCCTCCTCGACATCAGACTCTTCGTCGTCCTCATGTACCAAGAGCACCTGTAAGGCTCGCTCTCGACATCTATGCTCAGGACCGTACTTCTCATCACATCGAAAGCACATCCTCTTCGCCTTCTTATTCGCCCACTCCGTCTCTGTTATTCTCCGAAACGGCTCACTAGGTTGTGCGGCGCTGCCCTTATCTTTGATCGCCAGTAGTCCGCCAGTCTGTCCTCCCGGTGCGGCGAGCTTTTGCCCTCCTACCTGACCTGCGATACGGAAGGCACCTCCGCTCCATCCTCCCTTCGCTCATCGCTCAGCTGCTTCTTATCCTCTGCCATTTGCGCCAGCTCCATAAATCCATCAGCCCCCTCGGTCGTTGCATGATTAACTAAGCCCGAATGTTGGGCTTAAGCCCTTGCATGAAGCTTCCCATCAATGACGCCTCCGGGATGCCCCTCACCTATCCTCCGAGCGCCTTAAATCGTTCCACATAGTCCTTCACCGTGCCCCCTGCTGCAGGGCCATGAGCTGCTCGTACAAGTCTCCTCCATGAGTGTCCCGAAAACGATCGAGCAAGCATTCCTTGAACTCCTTCCAAGATCTGATATGTCACCACTGCAGTTTCCATTGGTACCATGCAATGGCCTTCCCCTCCAAACATAGCCCTGCCGCCTGCAGTTTCTTGGGCTCCGTCAATTCGTTCACCTGAAAGTACCTCTCAGCCATATAGATCCACGCATATGGGTCGTCTCCGTCGTAAACCAGTATCTTCAATTTCCAGACCCTGCTCTCCAGCCCCGTGTTGCCCTGGTTCGCCCTCTCCTTTGGCAATCCAAAATGAAACCAGTGCTTGGCATTGCGTTGGGCCCTCCCTTCGTCCTATAATCCTTCTCCGTCTTCCCAGCCTCCATCATCTCTAACTAGGCCTCGATGCTCCCAAGAGTTATCCCCAAGGTCTCCATATCCTCCTCCCTGTTGGCGGGCTCTCGCTGGCTGCCTTTCCCCTCCTGAATGGTTTGTCAGCGCCCACGTGCTTTGAAGATGATCTTCAGTGTGCTCAGTTGTGTATTGAGGATGCATCGGGCCTTAACGTGCACCTGAACCAGCCCCCGAAAACTGTCCAGCATCCGAACCAGTCACCGAGCAGAAAAAATGCCATTTTCCAAGCTCTTGCGGCTGCTGCCCCCGATGGCCCTGGAGGTTCGCCGCTCCACCATGGGGGTCGCGCGGCCCCCATGGAGCAGCCTGGGGGCCACGCAGCCCCCATGAAACAGCCTGGGGATCGCACGGCCCCCAGGAATTTCCTAGGGGCCCGTGCGGCCCCCAGAAATGCTTCTGGGGCTGCGCCACATGCCCTGTGGGCCTGCCGAACACCCCGTGAAGGGATAGGGTTCGACAGCCCACTCTCATTGCCTCGTCTCATCCGGATCTGTCCCGTCTCGATTTTCGCCTTCTCCTCCGGATGTCTCGTCAACCAAAGTTATGATCTTGCTTTTTCCTTTATCCAAAGGTAGTTCCTTCGGCCCTAGATCTAAATATTGAGCGAAAAAGTTATCATTTTTGGCATCGTCCTCCTCGCGATATGGGTTGTCATGCTTCTCCATCCATGCATTCATCATTTTCGTGAAATCGGAGAACTTCCCTTCGAAGGAGTCGATCTTCTTCTACATGGCGTCATGCTTCCTCTCCATGGCGTCATTCTTCTCCTCCACCTTCTCTAGATCTTCCACCTTGGAACTTGTTCTTGTCGTCGCCATGTTGAATCGTCGCTCTGATACCAATTTGATATGTTTTTGATAAAATTGGGGCTGAAATTTGGGACTTTTATTGAAATAGAAGTGGAACACAAGATAATCGACCCCTTTTGAGAGGGAGTCAGCTCTCCAAACTAGATCTACGACTACAAATTACTCTCTCACTAGATCTATGACTAATACTCTAAGAACCAGGGTTTATAACTCTCAAATTGCATAAGAAAACAAGACGGCTGCCCTAAACATATATAGGAGCAGATTTCGTCAAATAAGGAAAATGCTAAAAACTTGCCAAAATAGAAAATATTAATTCAGCCCAAATCTTGCCAAATCTGTCCGACGCCTAATATTGCTCCGCTGATTGGTCTTACGTCTTCTCCGCTGATACGTAATGATCTCATCACAATCACTCTCACACTCCAGGCCAAGTATTAACTACTTTCAACCGTTTGGTTAGAACCAACAAAACCAACCCATCATCACTGTTCAACTAAATAAGGTCATGCATAATACAGTGGACATACATGTATATAACCGACAAGCTTAGCTATACCCTATTTGACCCAATACAAACATGACAAACAATGCAAGCACCTGAGAAACAATTGTGCTCAACTAGATACAAAGGAACATTTTGAGAACTCAGCTTCAAACACTGACACAGCCTTCGGATTGTCCTTGATTTGTATATCCAAGTACCAGTTATTGTCCATATCATGTTATTTTGAGTTTGAGTTTCATTGTCGTCTCTCCTTTCCTTCTCAATCTACTCCCTCCTCAAATTTATACCGTTTCAAAGCAATCTACATTCACATCCGGATCCAGATTTTAACAATTAGCCATCTTCATCAACATCACCTTATTTGATCAACTTTTAATCAACTTTTCATGGCGTCTTCCTCGTTCTTCCTTTCAGTTTCCACTTAAAAGTTCAGGTGATATATCATGCAACATTAGCCTGCTAGAAAAACATTGGAGACACTTGCCTGCCAAAAAATTTTTGATTGCAACATTTTCGCCTCGCTAGTGAGTTTACCACTTTTAATCATGGTAATCCCTTTCAATAACCTAGCTGAGATGATAAGCTGTACTCAATAATCTCATAGCTCTTATATCCCATCATATGACAAATACAAACAGGCTTACCAAAGCCAATGATGGCATTGAAGCTGCCAAAGGCTTCAATAGTATTGACAATAGTTTAGACAATTTTCGCACTGCATCATCAAGTTGCAACTCCCTTGAAATGTAAATAATATACTAGATATTTAACCTTATCTTTCCACTCAGGAGTTTGAGCTTTTGACTGGAGTTAGGATAATTGTTAGTTGGAGGTATCAGTCAGATATGATAATTGATGTCTTTTAAATTTATAGATTTTGGGGTTATTTAAGATTTTGTCTTTATCCTTGTTTAGAATTTGAGACTGAATAGATATTTGAGTTTTAAATGACTATGCCTTTGTGTTTAGTCTACGCATAAACTTGGTGCTTGTTTAGATTGTTGGTATAAAAAATCTGGTAAATCTCATCTTGGATGAGAATCCACTGTAGTGCACATATACTCTAAAGAGTAAAAATCCTATGGATTTTAATCAAAAGGGTTGTTTGGATGCCACAATAACTCTATCATAGATCATTCATTCTTAGTCAAAATAAGGTATCCTTTTGATTTGAAAAAGGAGATCAAGACCTCCTTTTTCTAGTCTTATGGAATCCAAGCCAAAATGCATGTTTGGATGCCATATTAACACTATCATAACTCATTAATTCTGCGTCAGAAGTAGCTTTGTGACTAAAGACATCCGTATTAACTTGACCTCCCTTTTGTAGTCCAAAGGATTGGCTACTCTTTGGATTATAATCTCAAGGAGTTGCAGTAAAAAACAAATGAGAACCAAAGAAGCCAGCCCTTTCGATTGCTCTAATCCGTACGAAAAATGGAATCTATGATCAAAATTCTTTTGGATTAGGTCCATCCAAAAAATGCCCTTATTTTGGACGAAAAAGCTTGTGAGACTTTGGTTATTGAATGGTCACTGAGTACTGAAATTGCTCCATAGTTGAGGGTCATGTCCCATGCTTTTTCTTGTTGGTTTTTCCTGTCATTCCTTCATCCTCAAAATTATACTCCAAAGTGTTCTTCTTTACACGCTCATTTGCGACTGTCAAATTTGTACGCAATTTTCAAACAAACTCAGATCAATACTAATTGTCATTACTACTAAATTGGTTCTTCAGCTCATGGCAGATGAACATGACTTCAACTAATGCTTTTGGATTTTGCCATCGCAGTCCTTACTGTTGATAGCTTCACACATGATAACAATAGAAGAGTGCTTTCTTTTCTTCTTGTAGTACAACAAATTCTATCACATTTCATCCACTTTTTCAGCTAGATGACGCTGGCAGTTCCTTGAACAATTCATTTGATGTTCACTAGACTGAATATCAGATATGATGCCAAACTTCAATATTCTCAGGAATAGCAGTCTCGAGGATTCAAGGGTACGTGACATATGTTGACATATGTTGGATACAACGGTCTAGGACTTATTGTTTGATGATAACAAAGCATTATTTTGATGTGTTTGTTAAGTGATTTCAGGTTCAAAGGAGTTCGGATAACAAAAGGGATAAATTGGTAATTTCGACTTGGTCAAAGTTCTCTAGAAAGTCAAAGCATGAGACAGATGTGCAAGTGCAATACATGTTTAAAAAGGACTTACCTTCTCCAAGAATAAAAGATTGGCTACAAAAAGTTCATGTGCAACTCAACTACAAGAGTTCATGAGCATCTTGACTACTAAAGTTCATATAAAGTTCATCTGCATGCAACTACAAGAGTTCATATAAAATACAAGAACTAGAATTTGTGTGCAAAGGGACTTGTGCTTCAACATCCTATATATACCCTCCCTCCATGCACATGGCCACAAAAAATGTGTGTGCAAAAAGAAAAGGAGAACGGTAAAAAGAAAAAGAGAACGGTAAAAAGAAAAAGAAAATGGCAAAAAGAAAAAGAGAACGGTAAAAAGAAAAAGAGAACGACAGAGCGCAGAAGGAGAAAACAAAAAACAAAAGCAACAATCAATTATTGAGAGAGAGAGATGGAATATGATAGAGAGAACAAAAGAAAGCGAATGGGCGGACGTAAAAATTTTCCTCCCACTCGAACGAAACATGAGACCGAAGCCCGATAGAAATCCTGACTCGCCTGCACGAATTCCAAGCAAACAATTCGTGCACGCACATCAAAACCGAAAGGCACGATGTAGCTTTCACTGATCAGCATGAAACCCGAAACAAGGCCCGACCGACAGCCCGCACGAGAAACGATGAGACTGCATCTTAGACCGCACTCGCATGGAAAACAACGCTCGGCCGACTGCAGCTGACGCAGACGAGCGGTGCCCCCACAGCCTGACTAATCCGAAGCACCCGATAGATGTGCATGCAAATCGAGGCGAGGCTCTCTCCACAAGCACACCTACGTCGAGATGTGAGGCCGACAGATCCGACGTCAACTGTGCACGCAACACAAGAACCAAAGTATCGACAATGCTGATGCAGAGTGGAATTTTGCAGTAGAAGACAAGAACTTTGGAAAGAACCCCCGAACTTTGAAGCTTATTATCTTGAGATCCAGGAGTCAGATTTAGACGTGGTTTTCGTCACTGCGGAGCCGACAATGTGCTTATTGACAGAGACAGATCAAACTCCACAACTGAGCTTTCAAAACTCCATCTTATTTATTTATTGTGTTCTATTTGATTTTTATCTATATACCAAAACACTTACTTTATTGGTTTATTTTTGGGACTTGACTTGTTGAGTAAGTCAATGGTAAAAGTATTACTAAGATAGTATTGTTTGAGCTTTGGTAAGCGAGGTATAAACTTGGTGAGCTGAGCGTTGGTGCATGAAGTTCCGGACGTCTGTATAATTGACTTTATTATTCTAGTGATTACTTTTGGGGTTGGATGTAGGTCGTAAGGTGACCGAATCAGGGTAAATATCGTGTGTACTCTGTGATTGCTTCCATCTTATTCTTATTGCATCATATTTAATCTGTGATTATCTGATTGTACATGCTAAATGTTTTATCTTGCAAAACTTTGTCATAAGCCTATTCACCTCCCTCCAGGCTTATACACGATCCAAAAGTGATATCAGAGCGGGTATGACCATGAATATCCCCGATTCAGTTTTATGTCCAAAAGGTTTAATCGTTCAATAAGTTTAATCTTACTGATAATTCTTCTGAACAGAATAATACTAAATCAGTGCATTGCTTTAATTACAGGAAACATGGACACTTTAGGAAAAACTGCCCATTGGTGAAGAAAATCACATTGGTGAAGAAAGGAAAATCATTTGTGGTCACATGAGACGATGACGACGAGGATAAACTATAAGAGGAGATTGCTCACTCCTTGTGCTTAATGGGAGACATTGATGGGAAGAAAACTGAGGTACAAGAATACACCCTACTTGAACTTGTTAACGTATGTGAAAACATGCATGATGAGATTAATAGTTTAGACTTCACTGTTGAGTCTTTAAGAGAAGTTAATTATAAACTGCAACAGGAAAACTATCACATGTCTTTAGATGATAAGAGATTGAAAGCTAAAAATGGCACACTTAAGGCTACACTTACCCAGCTTAAGAACGAAATGCATGTTGTCCATGAAACCTTAAAGTGTGATAAGTGTCCTAAACTAGAGACTGAAAAAGGGCATCTAAAGAAAAAAGTGTTTCCTAGAGAAAAAAGTTGAATGCTTTAAAAAGACTGAAAAAGAAACCAAGAAAGCTTTTATAAGTAGTACTTTGCTTGTGAACGAAAACATATACTTGACATCCAAAGTTTCAAACCTGGAGTTGTCCATCAAGAAATTTGACGCATGAAAAGAATCATTGGACATCATTCTAGGATACCAATTACATCGTAACATGGACTAGGATATGGATCTAAACATATTGAAAATCCTAAAACAAATAAAAAGGTTTACAATGAAAATGCTGAAACTGCTAGAGGTAGGAACATTTTTGCTAAGTGTTATGCTTGTGGTTATGTTGGTCACACATACAATAACTACTTATACATAAATAAGAATATAAAGTTCAAACAAATGTGTTCCTAAAGCTATTGTGACTAATACTTGTAAACCTATGTGGATGCCTAGGTTACACATAGTTTGTTCTTCTCATGTGTAGGTATACGATACGAATAGGGGACTAGTGTGAGTGGTATTTGGATTTTAGCTGCTCAAGACATATGACAGGTAACAGCAATACGTTTCTTAGCCTTGTGAAGTAAGGAGACGTGATTTTATTTTCTTTTCTTTTCTTTTGGTGTGTTTTTTGTTTTCATTTTTTGGTTTTTGGTGTGTTTTTATTTTTTTATAAAAACCCATAAAAAGGGAAAACCTAAAAATTATAAAAATTTAAGCTTCATGCAACTTCCTTTTGCTAGTCAAATTGCACTTTGGATGAAATTTATATCATTGTAGAAGTCTTGTATTATTTTCTTGATTATAATTACATGTAAGACTTTATGGATAATTAAGACATGTTCAATTGTTAATTAACTAAATTTCTACATCTTCATCTTACACCTTCACATAATCAAATTGTCATTATTATTACTTTACTGATTAGTTTTTATAGAAAATGGAAATAGGTTGAAGATTGATAAAAACATTGAAAAGTATGTTACTCTATGGAATATGTGGTGTCATTCCTTGGATGAAAAACAAAGGTCAACGATACAAAAAGAGGAATACGGTGAAAAGAAAAGAAAAAAGACAAAGCATCCTCCTAAAAAGAAAGAAAAGAGCTTCACATGTAAAATGGATGTGGTTCATGGCCATGATACAACCCACATATATCCAACTTATGCAAAGAGTCATATCTTTAGCATTGATGTTGTACCCGTCAAGCAATGTCACCCCTCTTTTCAGAGTCCTTGTAGGCAACACATAAGATTTGGTAACTTGAACTCATGTTTCATGAGGTAAGAAAATACAATCCTTATAACTTTCATATTACTTTGAGAAGGTTGGTTTGAATTGATTGTCCTTTATAAACACCTCTCCCTATTTGCTTTAACTTTTGATCATCGCACGAGCACGAAGATATTTTAATCATGGTTAAGAGATTATTGAATATCGATTGATAATTCTTAATTGTCTTAAAGTTATTGTATGTCTTGTTTAATAATGCTTTACTTTTACACGGCATATGATATTTTGTCTTGTGTGTTCTTTTGATGATAATAAAAGGGAGAGTGTGTAATAAGATTTAATTGGGTGATTTAAGCGTGTGTTAAGATTTGCTATTTTGATCTTCATGATGAGCATGTCGATGTGGGAGCCTGTCGATATGAGCTATTTACACACTTCACGAACACGATGAGCCTATATTTCGATCAAATCTTAATTATCTGTTTGCCATCATCAAAATAGAGATATTGTTGGATACAACAGTCTAAGACTTCTTGTTTGATAATACCAAACTTTTATAAACTGTTTTGATGTGTTTGTTAAATAATTTTAGGTTCCAATGAGTTCGGATAACAAAATAGGTAAATTTGTAATTTTGACTTGGTCAAAGTTCTCTAGAAAGTCAAAGTATGAGGTAGTAGAGTTCATGCGCAAGAGCAATATAAATCCAAGCCAGCTACAAGAGTTCACGGTTAAAAAAAACTTGACTTCTTCAAGAGTTAAAGATTGGCTACAAGAAGTTTATGTGCAACTCAACTACAAGAGTTCATAAGCAACTTGACTCCTAGAGTTCATATGCATGTAAATACAAGAATCCATATAACATACAAGTACTAGAGGTTGTGTGCAAAGGTACTTGTGCTTCAACATCCTATATATACCCTCCATCCATATGGCCACAAAAAGTGTGTGCACAAAGAAAAAGCAAAGGGCAAAAAGAAAAAGAAAACGACAGAGCACAGAAGGAGAAAACAAAAAACAAAAAGCAACGATCAATTATTGAGAGAGAGAGAGGGAACAATCATTAAAAGAGATAGGACAGAAGAAATAGAATGAGCGGCCGTAAATTTTTTTCAACCACTCGCACGAAACACAAAAAACGAAGGTCGATAGAGCGCCTGACTCGCCCGCACGAATTTCAAGCAAATAGTTTGTGCACGCACATCAAAACTGTACGGCCCGCTGCATCTTTCACCTACCGCATGAGACCCGAAACGAGGCCCAACCGACAACACCCACACGAGAAACCACAAGACTGCAACTCAGACCTCACTTGCACGGAATATAACGCTCGGCCGACTGCAGCTGCCAACAACTGACGCAAACGAGTAGTGCCCCACAGCCTGACTGATCTGAAGTGCCCGACAGCTATACACGCAATTCAAGGCGATGCTCTCTCCACACACACACACCTAAATTGTACGGCCCGCTGCAACTTTCACCTACCGCATGAGACCCGAAACGAGGCCCAACCGACAACACCCACACGAGAAACCACAAGACTGCAACTCAGACCTCACTTGCACGGAATATAACGCTCGGCCGACTGCAGCTGCCAACAACTGACGCAAACGAGTAGTGCCCCACAGCCTGACTGATCTGAAGTGCCCGACAGCTATACAGGCAAATCGAGGCGATGCTCTCTCCACACGCACACCTACGTCGAGACGTGAGGCTGACAGATCCGACATCAACTGCACACGCAATACGAGAACCAAAGAATCGACAATGCTGACGCAGAGTGGAATATTGCAGCAAAAGACAAACTTTCAGAAATTGCAGAAAGAACCCCCGAACTTTGAAGCTTAATATCTTGAGATCTAGGAGTCGGATTGAAACGCAGTTTTTGCCACTATGGAGCCGACAACGCGCTGATTGACAAAGACAGATCAAACTCTACAACTGAGCTTTCTAAACTACATCTTATTTATTTATTGTGTTCTATTTGATTTTGATCTCTGAATCAAAACACTTTCTTTATTGGGTTATTTTGGGGACTTGACTTGTTAGCAAGTCAATGGTAAAAATATTGCTAAAATAATATTGTTTGAGCTTTGAGGAGCGATGTATAGACTTGGTTAGCGGAGTGTTGGTGCGTGAAGTTTCGGGCATCTGAATCATTGAATTTAATATTGAATCATTGAATTTATTATTCTAGTGATTACTTTGAGGGATGGACGTAGGCCGTAGAGTGACCAAAACAGTGTAAATATTGTGTGTACTCTGTGATTGCTTTGTATTATTCTTATTGCACCATTTTTTGCTCTGTAATTATGTGTAATTATATGATTATGTAGGCTACATTTTTTATCTTGCGAAAATTTGTCATAAGCATATTCAACCTCCCCTCTAGACTTATATACAATCCAACATGTGTTTATCCATGACTTAAATTGATTATGGCAGGAGTTTTCTCAGAGAATCCAGCTATCACACACCGCTTTTCATTAATAAAAATGCTGCAATTAAAGATATAAACATGCATGCAAAGGTACACCAAGTGAATTACAGGAAACATGAAATAGAATCTAGAGCATATGTACTGAATCTAAATTAATGAGATAAAGACAGTAACTGATTAGTGTTCTGTTCCCATATGTAAAACTGGAAATAAGCACATTAACAGGCAAGTACACCACAAATAAGTCAACAAACATGAGCCTGTTCATCATCAAGAAGTCACAAGATATACAAAAGGCAATATAGCATTTTCACACATTACAGGTAAACATGTAAGGAAAAAGCACTTTCATGGTATTAAAATCTCCACTGATGGTCCATAATCATAAAATATATTATGTCCAGGTTATGATCCAAACATGAGAAAAATTTTCTGACACGATTGGATAATGCCTAGGCTATAATATTCGGTAGAAGCATATAGTTCGCTCTAGACAAAGCACCTTTGAAACATGTACAGCGCCTTTTTCCATCTACTGAAATATGAGCCAAACTATCAGAACATCCAAACATATTGACAGATCAGATTGACACTTAGATGCTGCTCCCCACCGCACAAATGGTTAAAAAAAAACTCATGAAAGCACCTTATTTTGACTTGATGATCGAGTCAATGGCTCACAAACCACATCTTCCCAGAGGAATAAGAACCATCCACATGAAAATAGAAAATTCCACTGTAACAACGAACTATAGAACAGCTGACTAAAGTCTGATGACTACAGACTATTTTCTTCTTACGATAGAGCTATCATAATCATCCATCAAGCCTACCATTTTCATTATTGGGCCATGTGAATCATCAAATATTCCTACTAAGAGCCACAAGGCAAATATGGATGCCACAACTTATTATACAAGTCATCTTACTCTCTTCATTTCGTTAAAAAAAGATATAACAAATTCAAAAGCCTCCCATTATCGAGCGGTCTAAGCCTTTATCTAGATATGGTACCACATTCGTTGCATTTTCTTGATTCTTGCAACGATGCCCTTCCGGTGTACCCATTTTTGACCTTTTCTCCTTTACCTTTTCCTCAATTGATGTAACTCGTCTCCACCTTTGACGAACTTATTGTCCACCTTATCCTTCCTAGTTTTTACATACATTCAATCTACATTCTACTTGTGACTCACCGGGAAAGAGTTTACAGGTTTAAACGTATTTCTTTTCACCTTGTCAGATTCAAGTACAGTCTTACGGTACTAACTCATCTCGAAGAAGATTGCTCCCTTCCATGCATTTGAAATATTCGACAACAACCAGTGTGCTTGTTCAGCGTTCCATCCCACCCACCAAGTTCCCACCTTTTTTCCACAAAAACGAAAACATGTCAACAAAACCAAAAACCCCATCTGATTAGAAAGCCCTAATTCTTTCCAGTAAGTAAGGTAGCTTCTTCCTGAATTGGGGGGTAAGCAGGAAACCAACAAAAACAAAAACAAAAGTAAAATTTCGTACAAGAACTTACAAAGCCCTAAACCCAAGACCTAATTTACCAATCAAACAGTATCAAACCCCTAGTTTTTAACAATCTCACACAATCCACAACCAATCGACGCCCACTACACCAACCGCACAAATCAACTCCCTCCCAGTCAAAAATTTCCCAGAGTAAACGAAACCAATCAAAATCCCAAGACAATTCCAGGAAAAATTCCCAATCAAGTTCAAATAAAAAATCAATTCAACTCACCACTGCTATCGGACGGGTCATACTCCATTGCCAAATCCCTCGAACGGGTTGGTCAACCAGAGAAGCCCCCTCTTTTTCAACTGGAACCACCGTATAAATCAGCAGCCGAAGCTTTGTTTCTAAATTAGAGCTAGAAACCGCCGATTGGAGAGAAAGATCGACCCCCCCTCCAGCCAAATTTTCCGCCAATCACCCAAAAACCATCGGAAACTGGATATGTCGAGCCCCAATCGAACGAATCTGAAGCAGATTGAATAGATTTAGGGTTTTAGGGGAAAATTTTCAGAGAGCGAGGAGGATGAAGGAGAACGCAGCCGGGGTGTGTTCGAAGAGAGGGAGAAGAAAGTGCGGACCTGAAATAAATTTTATAGACTGGAGTTAAATACGCCTATTGAGTTCCGGCAGGGGGGCAACTGGGGAGCCAGCTCGTACGAGAATCTTTCTGATTGGATGGGAGGCTACAAGTATTTATAGCCGTTACTGGACACGTGCTCTTGGATCACGGACGAATCCTTGTCAAATTAGGGCCTGTTCTTTTGTAGGAAAGTATAAAGTGGGAAAGTTGAGAGGTGTAGAATCTGATGAGAGAGAAATTTGGTGTAGTGCGTTCTTTTGTTGGAAAGTGGGGTTGGATTGTGGAGTTGGAAAGTTGAGGTGGGGCCTACTCCGTGTAGTGTGTTCTTTTGGATGAAGAAAGTTGTATGTTGGAAAGTGGCGTGGGGTCCACTCAAATTTAATTTGTGCTATTTAAACCTAAACTAAATATTTAAAGCTGAATTAATTAATAAATATACAAACTAATTAAAACTTCAAATAATTAATTGTGTGCTAAAAATGCTAATCAAAGTTATATATAGCAGGTCCCCTCTCTTTTCACTAGCTGCAGGCAAAAACGCAGAAAAAAAATAAAAAACAAAAGAAAACTTGGCTGTGATTGGTGGGAGGAAAGAGAGAGGGGCCCACACCATTTGGATTCTTGTGTAATCCGGCCATTTCTCTCCGATTTGTTTTGCTCCCTTGGAATCCCATTGCCAGCCTCCACGTCGGATAAAAACCCCAATTTCCACAAACCCCAAAAGAACAGCCTCACGAACGTGAAGCTGGAATCCTCATGAACAGTGGCGGAATAGTAACGAAATGAGGATTCCATGCCTACTTACGGAGAGAAGAACAGGCCCTTAGCCCTGGGAAACCTATATCTATTTTAGCACGGTTTCCTTTAGGGCCTGTTCTTTTGTGTTTAAATTTTGGTTGGTTGAAGTTGTGAATAGTGTTGGTGAAATGGGTATTGTGTTTTTTTGGGTGAAAGTGGGTTGTGAATGTGGATGGTGAAATTTTTTGTGGGTCCCACACAACTTTTTTGTGTGTGTTTTGTGGTCACGTCAGCAACTTTCACAGTCAAAGAAGCCAACACAAAAGAACAGAATGAGTGAAAGTGAGGATGAGAATGAGTGAATAGTGAGAGTAATAGTGGAATCTTCCACTTTCACAACATTTTAAACACAAAAGAACAGGCCCTTACCGTTCCCTTTTATGGTATTTCTTATGTTTTTAATAAAAACAATACAGTAACACCTGGCATTGTCCCAATCCGAGTCAAATAAAGAAAAAGGATGGAAATGAAAATCATTAACTTTCTGAGAATGATGACTGACTAATTGCAAATCGGTGGTGTCGAATATTCATATCTCGTTGTAATAGGTTTTTTACATGTTACAAACAATAAGATGCAAAGATAGGAACCAAACCTACAGATTTGCTAGCAGCATGCTATATCATCATGATAATAGAGATAAAGAACCCAACAAATTTTAATCCATGGTCATGTGCGCACACACTAAACATGATGTTGAAGAATATCATGACGGCCCCCCTCGATCTAAGCTTTCCAATGCTAAAGTTAGAATACGGAGAAATAATATAGAAGTGCGGTAATATTAAGGTATTAATAAGATTTATGTTGCGTACAAGTGTACAGAAGATGAGTGTATCCATTGGGTAGTCATATGGTATATTGGTGATTTCCTTTATATAGTGATGTTATGGTTTGAATAGTTGTGGTCTAACAGTTGTCTTTAGTTTTGAACCTGATCCATCAAGTACGTAAATGGCAAAATATTAAATTATTTGGGGCTATATCATGTAGGTGAGGTCTTACCCAAGTATCATGTCAGATGATTGTTCTTATGGCGAAGGCGTTGCAATATTATATGAGCTATACATATTGATCATTGTTTACATGGATGTGGCACAATTCCAGGCTATCAGTTATCAAATTAATCAATTAAAGCATTAAATATGAAAGATCGCGGTGTATTAGCCGTTACACTACTTCGACAATTGTGGAAGATAACAAAGCTTCGGTTGCTCCACAACGAGGATCCACATGCGATGAGGTGATTATGCATATCGGTGAGTGAGCTGGGATGCAAGCTGTGGCAATCTTCATGCCCAACTAAGCCTCCTTTCTTATACAAGTGTTCGGTTACTGCAAGTGTGTGGTGTCGATAGATTTGTAGTGTAGTATAGGCTGTCGGTCCTCAGGGAAGCAGTTGGTATGGGTCTCGGGATATGGTTTAGAGTTGTATGACTGCGTTAGTTGTGGGGTGATCCAATATTGTTGTCACGGTTGTCTCTCTTAATTACTAACAATAAAAGGAAAACTAGGGCGCCAGGAGTCACCACTAGGATTCGTTGGGTGTCGATGCTAAGTCGTAATATTTTGGTTGGATTTGGTTCTTAGGGCGAGATTGTCGCATCTTGAATGTGAAATCGTAGCCAACTGTCTTTGAACTACTCATCTAATGTGTCCCGTGCTTAGCCCAACTATCGTGGATGGCCTTGCACGTGATACGTGCATTACGATCGACAAATAATTCCCAATCTCCACTCATGTCACTATCATGAGTTAGAGCTTCGATTTGTGATGTGATGGCTTTGATTGATGCTAATATTGTAGGTCATCGATTAGGGGTATCTGGCATCGGTGGAGACCCGTAGAGTGAATGCCACTATCGTGGATCAAAATCCCTAAGTTAATCCACTAATGACACTAATCAAACCTATATGGCAATCTCTAGGGCAATTGCCACCATCGTGGATCACAAACCCTAGATGAGAACCTCTAAACTTGGGTAAATCAATCACATCACAGCCCTAATCACTAATCTAACCCCAAAATCATGGCTTTAGCATCTGAATTCTAAAATTCTAGTGCTCATCTATTAGCCCTAGATACAACTACTCACTAATCATGATAAGAACAAGAAAAACAATGATAATAAGAGGATTCAACGGCATGATAGCAATTAATATCAAAAAGAATAAAAATTCAATAGAAATAGAGGAGAGAGTTAATACCAACAAGGAGAACTCAGAAATCTATTCAGAAAATTAAGAACCCAACAAAAATCCAAGCTTCCAAGCTCAAAATCCTTTCAAAACCCTAATCTTAGCTCTAGAGAATTAATGGCTACTCCAAAACGAAAATAAAACTGATCTCTAATCTTCCTTTTTAACATAGGGTACTCATTAGGTTTATATACACGTGGGTTTAAACCCAACAAAACAAAAGAAGTGAATCTGCATTGGCGACCCGATCGACTCGGACCGAGTAGCAAGTCTACTCGGTCCGAATAGCCCCAAAGTTCATTTGGATCTCGATCTTATCACCTCGTTCTCGATTTGGTTCGATGATTACTCGGACAGAGTCACATAGGCACTCGGACCGAGTACAGTAGCTCGAAATTGGCTTCGAAATGGCCTTTTGCCTTCAATTCTGCTTGAACCGATTAGTAAAGCTACTCGGTCTGCCCTTTTAGCTCGATAAGCTGCCAAGTCTTTAGCTTCTTCTCAAATTTGTTGCACCTATTCGGACTGAGTAGGCAAGTCTACTCAGTTCGAGTAGACTGGAATTGCTGATGTAATTCAGCAGCTCCATCTCATTGCTTCTCTTCTCCTTCTCTCATCTTCTTGTCCTCAAATACCTTCTCCACCATGTCACGCATCTAGGAAGCCATGTCATTGATGCTCCGGCTATCTCGGATGTGTCCATAGCTCTGTTTTGTTCCAAATTGCCTCGAAACTCCTGAAAATGAAATAAAAGCTTCGAAAATCATATAATCCAATAAACGATCGATAAAGCGATAAAAACGAGTTTCGAGTGACCAAAACGATGTGAAATGATGTGATAAAAGTATGGAAAACATGGACACATCAACAAGCAAACGAGCCATTAGAGAGAAACTTCTTCGTCTTTTCCAATCTTCTATCAAATTCTCTTCATGTTTTTGGAATGTTGGCATCCCCAGTTTAGTCTTAGTTTAGTCTTGTTCGAAAGCAAAGTAAGTTTCCTCTTATATTTTCTTTGTCTCTTAGAGTAGTCGTAGTTCATAAAACATTTAATCACTTTGTCTCTTCGATGTAGGAGTAGTCTCTTTATCTCTTCGGTGTAGGAGAAGAGATATGACGAGATAACTGTGTCAGATCAAAATCGTTCCTCTTGTTGAGAATGACTTGAGAGAGATCACTTCATCTTTCGTTAGCCCGCTATGCGCAACAAAGATATCAATGATTATGTGCGTCAACGATGATGATTATAAGGAGTAGATGAAGGTAGGTCCCAAGCTACTCGAGAAGAACAAGAAGAGTAAGAAAGACACTAGTACTTTTGATAAGAGGCCTTACACCAATGAGTGTTATGTACCAAACTCGATTCTAGAGAGTTTCTACAACCCCGTCACATATACCAGAATAGGATTCTTGGTAAGGGTGAGAATATTTTGTCATATAAGGTGTTATAGAATGTACACCCTTGCGTCAATTATTGTAATTGATGAATCTCATTTAAAATTATAGTATGCTATTTGGTAATATTCATCTATACAATTTTAAATACAATTAAGTATGTATTAGGTTATGATATGATTATATGGATAAAGTCCTTGGTGATGTGATGAACATTGGGATCATGATGAGATCATGATAAAGAGGCCCAATGTGTTGGAATCCTGTAGATAGTAGATAAACACTAGAGGGATGGTTTTTAGTGTTTCTCAAAAATTAGAGCTAACCTAAAAATCTAAACCCTCTAGTAATGCCTAAGTCTCTTAGAAGAGTTACCAACTAAGTACTTAATCAACTCAAAAATCAACTTGCAATAAGAGATGTGTAACTAAAATTAAATCACAAGTGCAAGTAATGAAGAAATAAAGACAATGCAAACACAATGATTTTATCTTGATTCGCCCACATGTGGGCTACGTCCAGTCCCCAACCTTGTTGGGATTTTCCATTAGCCAACTCTCCAACAAGAGAGCAAATGTTTCAAAATAGAGAGCTTCTACAAGCACATAGCTCCACTTACTAGGAATTTCTAATACACCAAACCACCACATCACCAAGTGAGGACATCAACACTTGAGACTTTCACATCCAACCAATACAACCAAACAACACTTACCACCATACCTATTATGGATTTAAAAACCTCACTTGGAAGATGAATTTCTTATAATCTTATATAGCCAATATATTGAAGCTATTGTGTATGTGAATGGCTATGAAAAAAACTTTTTGATCTCGATAAGTAAAGAGGATTAAAATCACAGAGATCAAAAGAAAACCTAATTCGAATCTCAGAGTTATCAATATTAAGCTTGAGGAGAATCTCAATTGATCAAGGTTAGAATGCTTAAAAACTTTATATCAATGAAAATCAAAAGCCTTAAACTTTAGAGAGCTTGAGAGAGTTTTAGAAAGCTTGAAAAGCTTAATAATATACTCAATAATTGTGTCAAAAACTTCCAGCAATCTCATCTAAATTAGGACTCAACAACCCATTGAAAAATATTCCCTAAATACCATCATAACAGAAAAAATGACAGCTTTCCGTAAAGCACGGAGCTGTGTTTTTTCAGCCGTTATAGCAGAAATAGTCCACTACCATATATTTCGTAGTTAACTATCGGCATAATGGTAGTCGACTCTCCCGACTAATGTAGTCGACTATTTTGGGGCACAAAACTTTCACATTATTTTTCTTCAGAAAGTAGTCGACTATTATTCTGAAACATTGAAAAATATATAGAAATCATCCCAAAAATAGTTCTAATCGTTCAAAAAGATTTCTAAATGATTAGAGAAGTTTAAAACATTATTTTGTGTGTGTGTGTGTGTGTGTGTGTGTGTGTGTGTGTGTGTGTGTGTGTGTGCAAGCTGCAACTACTAGCTTTAACATTCTAAGAAAAGTATAAAAATATTGAATACATCACTCACACAACTAGGAATCTTGATGCATTTTCATTAAGCTTAACCACTTGTCTTGAAGTCTTGCATCTCCATGAGTTGATGACTCAAGATTTTGATCTTCAATTTTAGCTTTAAGTTATTTGACTCATCATCATCAAACTTTTAATCCATATCATCAGTTGACTTTAAGCTTGAGTTGACCATCGTTGACTTTGATTCCTACACTCACAAATCAACTCACAAAACTTCATTAGTAACACTAATTGTTTACTTACCATCAAAACCAACTTATGGGTGATGCAATAACCAACATTCTTCTCCTTTTTGATGATGGCAAACAATTTAATAAAAATATGAAATTACAAAATTTAGATACGTATTCCCCATGCACTAATGCATGATTGCTATGGAGAAGTTACTTCATCTGCATTAATGCTCGTTAGAGATAAGCAGCTATAAATAATATGCATCATAATTTTTATCAAAAGTGCCAATGTGAGTGTGTAATATGTATATATCTCTCCCCCTATAGATATGATCACATAATGCATATATCTCTCCCCCTTGACATCGTCAAAAAGGTGGACACCAAGTATATCCCCCTTTGTCATCTTAACCAAGATGAGACAATATGCAAGACAAGAAAGATATGTATGATACCAAATTTAGAAATTTAGTGGGTATCAATTCACTATCCCATGCTCCCTTAGATCATAGAAATGGTCAACTTTTGACTTCTAGGATCTAATACCAATTATAATTAATGGAGCCATGGGCCTAAAGTGTATCAAAGCAATAGATATGGAAAAATCAAGCTTCAATGATACACAAGGATATTGCCAGAAACAATGAAACATGAAACATGTTGGCAATAAACAAGAGGTTTGGGTTGAGACCCAAAATAACCAAATGTAAATAATGATCTCAAAAAACCTCCGAAATGAGAGTTAAAATATGTCTTAAATTAATTTAAACACATAATATATTAACTGCCCCATTGACATACACATGGATCAAAAATACATGCATGTCAATAAACCCCAAGGTCCCCATTTTCATGAAAAGAAATAAATTTGAAAATATTTTCAAAATCATGAAACACACACAATCAATGTGTATGCTTAAAATAAACATAGAAGCACAATACACATGCAATATGCATATGTGTGAGGAACCTATGTAGGGATTTTCAAGGTCCCTAAGAGCTAATTTTAAAATTATTCGTCTTAAGTTGGATGAACAAAATAAAATAAACAGCGGAAAAATAATTTATTAAACTATTTAATAAATATAGCCCTAAGGAAAAATTCCCTAAGCCAGGAAATCTACTGACTCGAGTTGGGTCTGACCAACTCGAGAAAGTTCTAACTACTAATTTAAACTAAATGCATATTAAATTGACTCACCCGGAATCTTGCCCTGGAGCACGCAAGATGTTCCGCACCGTCTTGTGCTCCATGATCTGAGCCGCCTCCCAAACCGCGTTGTGTCGCTCCTCCTCGCGAACTGGATCAGCTCCCGAAGCACTCCTTGCTCCAAGCCCATCACTAGCTGTAGAAAGTTTCACTTGAATAAACCCGCGTCGTAGACTTCCGAATCAAATTCAGACCTCCCTGTTGCCTTGCTAGGACTCGGTAGGAGGACAAGAAAATTTATAGAGGGAGAGAATAAATTTAAGTCTCGATTAAGTTTGCTCAAATATTCCGGAGCTCCTTAATCGGTGACTTGGTGCAAGAAACAAAGAAGGGAGTGCCCACCTATTTATATAGGAGGCCAGCTCCGCTTCTTTTGTCATGAGCAATGTAGGACAAAAACTAGGAAGAGGTTTTAGGATTTAATTTAATTAAGTTAGAATAGCTTTCACAAAGTCTAACTTCAATTAATTAATCCTCACTCACCATTGGGCTTCAGAGATAATACAAATTATCATTTCGAAGGGCTAGCAATGGTGAACGCGTAGGAACAAACGGCGACGAAATCCAAGTTCGTTTGACCCCTCAAACAATTGCTCAAAGTTGAGCAAAAACCCATGTTTCGTAGCCGTCAAGTGTTTCACTTAAACTCTAATGAAACGACTTAAGTTGCGGGCGGCCCGCTAAGCTTAGCGGGCGTGCCCGCCTAAGGCAACTGGGCGCGCCCGCTAGGGCGCACCCGTGCGGGTACGCAGCCCGCTGTTACCAGCGGGCTGCGCCTGCTGATTGCAGCGGGCTTGGCCCGCTGCTCCCAGCGGGCGGGCCCGCTGGGTCAGCGGGCTGTGCCCGCTGCTCCCAGCGGGCTGCGCCCGTTGTGAGCAGCGGGCCGCGCCCGTTTAACCCTAGTGGGTTTACCCCACTTCCCTTTGCGCCTTTCTAGCGTTTCTGGGCTCATCCGAGCTCCTATTCCTACACGGTTTGATTCTCTGGATTCCACAAGAAATCCCCTCCATTCCCAAATGCTCCAAATTCACAACCAACTTGTGATTTTAACATTCTCATTTCATCTTATGATTTCCTCTATACAATATATCTGTTACTACGACGTGAATGTTATTCGGTGTGAGACCATACAGCCTGACCCTTACTACAGGCCGAGACTCGAAGTCTCAAGACGACAGTGACCACTAGCAGTAGGTGTCGTCCCTGTTTCAGTATCATCGATTACGTGATTGGTTCGTTGGCAAGAGTGCCGACGGGATCACTCAGACTGTGACTGTGATAATTTCCGTAGTTTTAGTCCCTTCGTCATAACTATGTCACTGAACTAGCCTAGGGTATGGTTCTCTATCAACCCTATTAGCTAGCAGTGGTCAGTATACGTCGGTCTCTGGTACATACATGTTGTACGTGTTACAACATACCTTGGCCAAGGTTTTACTGAGAGCCGTACTAACCTGTGACACTAACTTCCCATTAACGGAAAAGACGAATCCTCTGTTGATCACTACTTAGCTCATATGCTTCGAGTGTCACCCAGCCTAAGATCTTTCAGCAGGCCTAGCCTCGAAGCTAGATCTTTAGACCTAAGTGACACTGTTCACACATAGCTTCATACAATGATATCAAGTCCTAAGGACCAACTTACCTATTATCACTTAGAGTTATTAATGATAGTTTAGTTAATGTTGAACCATTTAATAACTCTTTGTTTGGGTCGTTCAGTGGACTCATTCTCTAGTGAGCACCTGCGCCTTATCTCCGACTTCGCCAAGCCGTATGGTTATGAGACCAACCAGACAGAGACGCAATGGTCTGTCCGATGTGCCGATATCCCTGATCTCGACACATCTATGACCACGAACGCTTTTAAGATTCAAGCTGCTATTGGTCAGACATTTCTCATAATCGTAATCTATATTACGAAACATGTGTGACCTAACTTTGAATCCAAGGGAATAATCCAAGTAATAAATCACTCAAACAGTATTATTTACCAGAAAGAATACTTTCATTTATTGAACAAGATGTTTATTAAGATAAATAGCCACGAGGGCATACATTTCTCTACAACCTAAACATTAGGTAATCAAACCAAAGAGGAGTTTGATTTCCTAACATAATTACACGAGATGATCACATCCCTAACTAGAGAGTTGATGTAACTATCTCTCTCTTGCATACTAACTTTAGTGGGAATCCATAATCTCAAGGATTTCCTAGGCAATGGTTTTGCCTTTGCAAGAGGGAAGGATGTGGCATGCTTAGGTGTAGAAACAAATTTCTTAGCATGCATAGAATGTGGATTTTGCTTCTTAGCAAAAAATGAAGATTTTTCATTCTTCCTCATCACCTTGTGATCTACATGCTTCTTGTTGGTGTTCTTGTTGTACAAGAAAGCATGGTGATTCTTCTTAGATGCTTTAGCAATATTTCTTGTATTTGCACCATAAAAGGAATTAGAGGTGGGTTTGGGAACCATATTTTGAACCCAACCCTCCTCTATGATTTGCCGGATGTTGTTTTTCCAACAAATCGTGGAGTGTATCCCTAGAATACACAAAGCTTATGAGCTTCCGAGATTCCTCTTCACATTTCAACGTAAGTTGTTGAATGTGAGCTTCTAAGCTAAGGTTTTGAGCAACGAGTTTTTTATTAGAAATGCTCAATTCCTTAACTTGAGAGAGAAGTGTGTCTCTCTCACAAGTGTCATACACATGCCTTTCATCATGAATTACACTTGCAATATCTAGTTCTGGCAATCTACTCTTAACAATCTTATATTTTACTTTTAATCTATTGTAAGAGTTGATGCACATACTAGCCTTTTCAGAGACCACGTCAAAATTGAACTTGAGCTCCCCGTATGAGATATTTTCCTCATCGATCTCAACATCATCATCATCATCCTTGCAAGAGCTTGATGACGACTTCTCCTCCATAGCCATGAGGCACGAATCCTCATAGGAATTGTATGAGTCAAGCCAAGCATCCAACTCTTCTTCATTTAATCCGGAGGGGATTGGTGTATGACCATCAATGGCTACAAAGCATGCGTTCGCATCCTCCTTTGTATCCTCTTCTTCGTTACTCGAAGTGTCCTCACTCGAATCATCAAAGGTCCCGACAAGTCCCTTCTTGTGATTTTTGGACTTGGACCTTCCTTTCCAATGCTTCTTCCCTTTACCCTTGTAAGTTTCTTTGTTGGGTTTGAAAGGGCATTCGGTGGACAAGTGACCTTTTCCACTGCAAGTATAACAAGTAGGAACCTTGTTAGAATTGGAGGCAAACTTTGACAAAGACTTACCTTGCTTGCATTTGAGGAATGCTTTGAATTGCTCGGTAAGCTCCTCAATTTCTTCTCCACTTGCATCTTCTTGCTTATCTTCTTCACTAGGAGCTTCTCGATGGAATTTCCTCCTCCACTTGATTTGCTCCTCCTTGGCATGGAATGCAACCCCCTTTTGCTTCTCTAGCTTCTCGGGCTTTGTTGGTTGAATCTACTTCTTGTGTTGAAGCTTCGCTTCATACACCATGAGATTTCCAATGCACTCCTCAATGGTATATTTGGACGTGTCATATGACTCCAAATTCTGTTAGCCTTTGACTCCCAACGAGGTGTGAGAGAGTCAAGGATCTTCTCTACACGATCCTCTTGGGAAATCGTCTTTCCGAGTCCCTCCAAAGCGTTCACGATATCGGTGAACCTTGTGAACATCTCTGAAATGCTTTCGCCTTCCTGCATCTTAAACATTTCATATTTAGATCTAAACACAGTTTGTTTAGATTTCTTTACCTTCATTGTCCCTTCATGACAAATCTCCAAGGTGTGCCAAATATCATTTGCCGTTTTGCATATGGAGATGCGGTTGAACTCATTAGCAGAGAGAGCGCAATGTAATGCATTCATAGCTCTCGCATTGAATTTGATTGAGTCCTTCTCCGCCTTTGTCCTTGAAGCCGCAGGAGTAGTGGGCTTCTCAAATGGCACCTCCGTGATGTCCCATAGGTCTTGACCCTCCATGTAGATCATCATTCTGATCTTCCAACTTGGGTAGTTGGTTCCGTTGAAGAGCAGGTGTCGAACGGTTGAGTGACCTTCTTCATGAGACGCGGATGAAGCGTTGAATGCCATCGTTGCAGTATGCTTTAACCTCGCTCTGATACCAATTGTAGGGATCGTCTAACCCTTGCAATACTAACAACACACACTAGAGGGAGGGTGAATAGTGTAATGGCAATAAAATTGTCCAATTAAAATTTAATTTGCAAATGCGGAATTATAAATGCAAGAGGAATTAAAAGGCACAATCAATCCAAATGCCAACACAAAGTTTTACGCTGGTTCCCCAAACTTGGGTACATCCAGCCACACCAATATTCATTATAATCCCACACAGAGAAGTGAATACAAATCTCACAAGGAGATACCCCACACAGAGGATTTATGCCCTACACAAGGACCCAACCAATCCTACATGAGGATCAAGACTCCCACAAAGAGAATCACTAACTCCCACTCAGAGAATTAGGGTTAGCCATACACTAGGACACTAGAACTCCCACAAAGAGAGTTAATTCCCTCAAAGAGAATTCCCTAGTCCCACAAAGAGAATTCCCTAGTCCCACAAAGAGACAACCTCCCACAAAGAGAGAAACTCCCAGAAACAGAGTATTCTAATCCCATAAAGAGAAATAGGAAAACAAATTACACCAAGTAAAGTAAATACTCTTACCTATGCCTTGAGATGCTTACGCATGAATGAATGCAAGGCATGGAAGAGGATCTCCAAGTGTTGGAATATGTTTGAAAGCACTTGGATGATTTCCCTTGAGCTGGACTTCAATGCATGAAGAGAGATGAGTGCTCAAAAGAGGGAAATGAGGGAGCTTGAGAGTTGCTTATTGATCTCTTGAGATTTTCTATAGAGTCAAGAGTTATCAAGTGTTGTCAAGAGTTCTCAAGTGATGGCAGCACACTCATATATATATATAGGAATCCTATATCAAGCCCAAAAACCCAAAGAAACAGCCAAATGAACAAATCTGCAACGGCTAGAAACTGGGTGAAAATGACAGGAACAGTCGACTGATGATCAAAAGACAGTCGACTGATCAACAGCTAGAAAATATCCAACGGCTATAATCTGAGCCAGGACAGTCGACTGACGAAGTCAATACAATCGACTGACAAACAGGACAGGCGCCTGTTAAACCTTCAGCAGACGACTGCTGCAGGGGATGGAACGAAACAGAGAGCTGCACTCTTTCTCCAATTATTCGCACAGGCGACTGATGTTAATATTACAGTCGAGTGTCAAATAGTCAAGCGACTGTACATTCTTCATCAGTCGTCTGCAGTAAAAAATGGAGAGAGACAGAAAGATGCAGAGATTGCACTTACGCTAGACAGGCGGCTGTTGGCCAATTTCCAGGCGGTTGTAAGTATACAGGCAACTGTAAACTGATTGGCAGACGACTGTGCGTAAAGCTCAAGTTTGAGTCAATTGAAATGTTGACTTGAGCTGTGCAAATTAGGCGACTGTAGAAGGATCTACAGGCGACTGGAAATCACCGAGTCGGCTGTGTTTCCCTCATCAGGCGACTGATGGAAAGCCAGAGACTCCAAACGAGTCTTTGGACAGAGTGAACCTATTGGGTTGGATTCTATGATAATCCTAAGGTTCACTAAGATGGTTAAATGCATATGCATGATAAGTAAACCATCTAACAAGGCATTACAATAACCTAGACTCAAAAGAGAGAGAAAGCAATAAAGTAAATTACATGGATTACAATGCTTTCCTTAGAGTCTAAGTCTTCAATCTTGATGCCTTGAATGCTCTCCACCATCTCCAAGCTTTGGCACTTCTTGAGTCCAAACTTTGACCCTTCTTCACATGATGTCCATCATTACACCAAGTGATTAGTCTCTAAGAAAGATATCCTTGACATAAAACTGAGAGACTAAAACATGAGATTCATTAGCAACAACATAATGTTGTGATAATCATCAAAATAAGATTGGTATGAAACACCAATACTCAACAGTGTTCATCTCTTTGGCGAACAGATGGAATTGTTCGCGGGTTATCAGATGCGATTCGAATGTCCCTTCAGCCAAATGGTCGAAGTCAGTGTCGGGTAGTTTCCATCCTCTGGGATATGCAACATGTAGGGCCCTATTGCATTGTGCTGCTCCATGCTAGGTGTTGTGGGTGATGTGGGTGATGATCTCTTTCCCACAGACGTCGCCAGATGTTTCAGGGTGGGCGATGTCTCCTATGATCTGCAACACAAGCAACTCGTCAGAGGGGTCGGACCTTGGCTCTGACCAAGTCTCCTCCGATGCCTAAGTCAGATCTTGACTAAAGAATACTCGATGGGATCGAGTCTGGCTCACTGAGAGACCGTGCATGAGTTCTCGGGCTGAGCTATGGAGGAAGAAGTATGCGGTGGGAGCATGTGTACGGAGAAGGTCTACCTGAGTGTCAGGTATCTCGAAATCCTCTCTTTGGCCTTTCGCCTGGTTAGTTATTTATAGGAGAGCATCATTTCAACGCCTCCTTTTGATACGCCCTTGAATTCATGGCATTCATGGCTCCTCCCGTCGCGCCGACCCTCCTTGATGATGGCTTGAATGCCGATCAATACAAGGCTTGGTTTAGGGAGGGATTTCCTCAATCGCAGAGAGCCCATGGTCCATTGGGCTTTGGTCTTGGGCCGAGAAATCTTGATCTGCTCTTGAGGTCTTCGGCCCAGAGCCCGAGGGGGGCGTCGGGCTGAGTGGTCGATCCACTTCTCTTCCGGTCCATTCAGGGGGTTGTATCAGTGGCCATTATCATTGTGATACCTGCAAAATTTCAGTTCATCTCTTTTTTCATACTTGTTCTTTTGTTTGGGAGCAGGTTCACTGACGAGTCCTTCTGGTTTAGCATATGCCAGGACTTCTGCCTTGGGGCATTCAACCTTGTATAAGCCTCGTTGGTCGGGCGCTCCTTGTTTTTGGAGCTCTTATCCATTCACCGTCGGTCTCGCGTTCTCGACGGGGGCTTTCACGCGGTCAAGTTTCTCGCCTTGTTTCTCCCTGATGCTTAGAGGTGCCCTTTTTTTGGTGACGAGTGCTTCCTCCGAAGTCATGAATCGATCGTCGTATTGAACAGTTGTTCAAGGTTGCTTGGTGGAAATTGATGCAGAGATTTTTGCAAATCTTCACAACGAATTCCTTGAGTGAGAGCCACAATGATTGTATCATCTATGGCACCTTCAACATGTAGCCTTTTTTCGTTGAAGCGCTTAACAAAATCCCGAAGAGACTCCCTCTCCCCTTGCTCTAGAGTAAAGAGGTGGGCTGCTTTTCGCTTTTGACGTCATCCTGTTATGAATTGCCTACAAAAGATTGAGACAAGTCATCAAAAGAACCGATGCTACCATCGGGTAATCCATTATACCATTCATCTGCTGCCTTCATCAGCGTAATATGGAAGGCATAGCAAAGGTAGGGCTCATCGACTCCGTGTAGCTCCGTTACGCTTTGGTATCGGCGGACGTGCTCCCATGGGTCACCTATACCTGGACGTTCGGATGCGTGGTTGTTGTTACCAAGCTCTACTTTTCGTTGAGATGTAGGAGTGGTATTGAGCTATAGGTTGACCTGTCGCTCAGGCCCTTGCTCCCTACCCCTCTGGCTTCTTGGTGTAAACCGCCCCGTACATGCGCTTGCATTGGATCAGGGGACTGTTGCGCCTCGGCCACTTGTAATGGTTGTTCAGTGTTCTATTGGATGGCGACAGTCAATGTCGCGAGGCTGGCATTGACCGACTGAGTGAACGTGTCAAATTTTTCTTGAGTGACCAGGCGTAAGCCTGGTGCCTCCGACGAAGATCCAGAATCCTCTCCGTCATTATGTGTGTCCTCGTTCAGACCGAGGATCGATCCAGTGTTGTCGGGTCCAGTTGGCATGGCTTAATGGTTGCATTGGGATGCTGACTGATGGGGTTTTCCCACAGACGACGGCTACTGTTGACAACTGGGTTCCAGTCAATAGTAATCGGGGCTGATGTGGATTCCTTCTATGAGATAGAGCCTCGTCAATAATTGAGGTGGGACCCTCGGTTGGTAGAACCAGGGTCGAAGAAGGCTGGGCTTCGAGATTCGAGCTTCCGACTGGAGGTCGACCAATCTCGCAGTCGAATATGACGACCGTTCGACCTTTCAGTTGGGTCATGCCTCAAACGACCTACACCACAAACAATCGTTAGTGGGGTCGGATCTGGGTTCCGACCCAATCCTCTCTGATGCTTAAGTTAGTAATGACTTAAGAAAGGCTCGAGGCTGTCAAGATCGACCCAAAGGAGATCGTCTCGATTCAGTCACCTCAAGTTTTTGGAGGAAAAAACATAAGAGTGGAAAGAATGAGTTTGTCAGAGTACCTAGTATTTTCTACATCGGGAATCTGTCCCTTCTTCTGTTTGTCCTTCCTTTATTTATAGATAGAGACGTCTCCTTGTTGGCGTTGGCGATTATTTCTCATAAATAGGCATAACCGTTGTCCACTCTTCCCTCCATTAGTTAGCCCGTAATCAACCGCCTCCTCAAGCTACGGAAGTTCACGGGCAAGTGACGCAAGTGACATTCGGGCTTTGACCAGGCTAACGGTTAGCCTTCCTCGTGGGCATCGTGGCCCTAGTGGGCTAAAGGGTCATTTTTGTGGGCTTCATTCTTCTTAGAGAAATATTCACTCTTCATCGAGAGCCGGCCCAAAGACTCTTAACAGTTGCTTTTCCACATTGTTTAGAAAACCTTACATAACGACCATAAGGCTGTAGTGTATGGTATATCTTTTGAGTGTGGACTGATTTGCCTTTCATAATTTCTTTGTTTTTTTTAACTCAATAAGCATATAGCCACCATCGTCCAGCTCACCGCAAATACAGTAGAAAATATAATGGCATTACTGGCTTTACTTGCCTCAAAGAGCTCACATTGTCTTTTGGTCCATTCCATTTCGTATTCATCATTATGAACAGTGAAGAGTCACTATAATGCAATCTTCGTAGATGCAAAAATTTCCTTGAATACGTTAAAAATAATAAGCATTGGAAGAACAAACTTTTTCTTGTTGAGAGTCCTTGAACGACGGCATCCTCTGCCTCCAACAGCGAATGCCGGGCAAGCTTAGGTCTCCTTGGCTGGAACAATCCAAAGCCTTGGGGGAAGCTGAACTATTTTAAATGAAAGATGCTCTTACACTGACTAAGGCATATAAAAGAGGAGAACATATTACAGAGGCCGAAAAACAACAGCACACTTACAAGATACAAACCGTCCACACGAGTAATTTAGCTGTATAGCTGTATAAATGTTCCTTGGGGCATTTTAAGATCCTCCCTTTACCTCTCCTGCAAGGCCAAGGCAACGGACAAAGTAAACGGACAGGCCACAACAAAAGCTCAAGTAATCGCGGCAACGTTGGATTCTATGATCACAACAACATTGGTAGCAAGAAATGATGATTCTATCGAGAGGACAAACTTCAAAAACCAGCCCATCCAGCTGGCTGGCTGCCGTCTGCCTTCTTCACTTCGTTTCCACCAAGCCTCTGAGAAGTACTCCCCTGAACTGAGGTCCTTGATACCTCAGGCCTGATGGATGGGGCCGCCTTAAAGCTATCCTGGCCGAATCCCCAGTCATCGGTGGAAGCAGTTGGGCTCTGCTGGCTCGTAGTATTTCGATGGCCATTTGTTGTCCTGACTGAACGAGGATTGGCACTCCTTGGCGGCGTTGCCCGTTGCTTTGGCTCCGCTGCAAATGCCTGCCATGGCTTGGACTCCACGCTTGAAGGGCTGCTTTCATATATACCCTGTTGGAGCTCCCATACCGTGCCTTCAATATTCTCCCTTCGCTGCAATAGCAGAGCAACAATGGCAGGCACCAGTTAATTTTTTCCTCTAGTTCAGTCAAATCATGAACAACCATAGTAACTAGGATAATCTGCAAAGCTTCCATGAATATCACATCGGCATTGCATCATTATTGTTCTGATGAACTACAACTGCAATTATTCAAAACACAGTTTGAAATCATTTCTTCCAAATCGGAAGTACAAATGAAGCTTAAGAAACGGAGAAACCGCCCTTCCTGAATTATAGGATCAGCACTTCTTGTCTCAGATTATAACATTAGATGTCTTCCTAACTATCATCCGCACAAGACTTTCCACATCAACATAAAAAGGCGGCATGAGCAAAAAAGTTGATCATAAAGAAAAATAAAGATTATTTCAAACGAATAGATTCCCTGTAAATTCCCTGTTATCAGCTGGAAGATGGAAAAGTGTCAATCAGCGGTTATTTAATTCCCCCCCCCCCCCCCCCCCCCCCCAATCGAGGCGTTCCATAATTAAGTTTCTTAAAGGTTTCTAGTGATCTAAATGCATTACATGGTCCCCGGCCCCCCAAATCGAGGCGTTCCATAATTAAGTTTCTTAAAGGTTTCTAGTGATCTAAATGTATTAATAGTAGGGGGAAACTTTAAAACACTGACAAAGTTGCATCACTTATATCAGACATACAAGGTGCAGAGATGTAATCGAATCTATAATTGTATAGGGGCTGCCAGCAAAAAATCACAGCCAAATAAGGTCTGGAAGTGATTGCAGCAACAGAAAACAATAAAATCTCCCGTGGTAAACAAGGGATATGGAAGGAGATAATACCGGAGTTTCAGGAGTTTTATGGGACTCTTTGCTTGATGATGAAGGGGTCGATGCAGCAAGGGACCGCTTCAACTCTTGAAGCTCCTGCCTCTGGGAGCGGCAAATAGCAGAAAGCTTCTCATATTTAGATGTTATTTCAGCTTTCTCCAAGTTAGATTGCTTCAACTGTTCTCTCAGTCTGACCACTTCTGCTTCCAATTCTTCCTCCTCATGTGATTTGGTGTTTATGTGAGTACCAGTAGCAATATTGAAGTCAGCCACAAAAGTGTTGAATGCATCATTCTGAAAGGTTGGTTTGGTCTCAGGATGCAATGGTCTTTTCTCCTGAAAGAATCCTAGTTCAAAGTCCTCATTTGGTCCATCGTTCATCCCCTTGATAGTGTTTCCATGCATGCTCTTTCGTCTTTCATAGTTTGTTTGAGTATTTATAGACATCGGATGTCCCATAGGTTCGTCATCAAATACTGGCCCATTATCTTCTGTAACTTTAGAACCTTGCGCATGTTGGGTGGACCAAAATGCACCTAAGGAACCCCCTACACCACCGACCTTTGAAGTGCCATGTGTTAGCCTAGAATGCTGTACCTCCTTTTCAGACTGGGGTGAGATATTATGAGTCTGTTCTCTTAACGAAGGGGGAGGTGGGGGACTTCTCCGAGGCATTGCTGGGCTCCTTTGAGCTCCTCCTGCAAAAAGGAACATATAAATTTACTTCCGCAAGCTTGATTGCTTGGAGACATTCATGGAACAGGTTTCTACGAGGATATGAAATTCTGAAATCTAAAATGGTTATAAACAATAAAAATGGGATTATATGATAGTATATGTGTAGGCAGACAAATCTAACTATCTACCAGCTAGTTATGATCTGCAACAGCGAAACTGACTAGATATAAGAATATAAAAGAGAAACAGACAATTAACTGCCTTCTTACATACGGTTAAGATGTTTTTCCATAAGTGAACATAATCACCATGACAGATCATCTTAACAATGGCTCGAAATATCGGCATCCCTCGTGCTTTTGCTTTGTGCTTTACTTTTCTGGTACTAGTACGTTTTGAGCCTCAACAGTTTTTGATTGTACTAGCAGATTGTTGGTATTATTGGCTTAAAAAGATTGTTTTCTTTTTACTACAAAAAAAAGTGAAGTATGTTAGATATGATCAAGTAACTGATGAGTGATGAAAATTTATTAAATCTAGACAAAATTAATGGAATACTGTATTTGATCAAAAGTCATGTTTTTGGCCAAGACCAATTTTATGACATGTTCTTGGACCAGAATGTTCCAAATCCTACACGAAAAAGCTGATACTTACATATATTAACCTACTTTTCAAATCAATGCTTGAGCCATTTAAATCTTTGTCCATATTAGTTTTGGCTATCAATGCCAACCTTGTTGCTAAGGCCGGCTCAACAGCTCAAAGCGATTCTAATAAAATGAGTAAATGAGGTCATTTCAAGTGCTAGCATTTCTGGCCCTCATCCATATTTCAAGTGCTAGCCTTTCTGGCCCTCATCCATCCAATGAACTTGGGTGTTGTGCAGCAAATGCTGAAAAGCCTCCAGGGAGGTAATTTAATGATTTTGTTTATACTTGCATTTTCTTAGGTTTCTTCCTTTCCTTCTCTCTTCTTTGCTCTTCGTGCAGCATGTTGCAGCTGCTGCTGTGTAGAAACAGAGCAGCAATGGCAGCAGCTGAACCAACCATTTGCTGGTGCAAAAGCAGCCTCCCGCAACATGGATGAAGACAGGGAGACACATTACATAAACATCAAAAGAGCATAAGGGAAATATCCTCATGCAACTACAGGATGCAAATGAATGGATTATCTGCTCTGTATTTGATTTGGAATTCATTTTTCAAATGTTGACATTCAAATCCAATGTCCATTTAAAATATGGATACATATGCTAGAAGGGTAAAATATTGGGCATTTCCAAAAATACTGGATATATCCAACTGACCATATATTTCAAGCACATCAAGCATTTAATGATGCAACATCTTGATTGAAAAAAGACAAGACCAGGCAATCTTACATGGTTTTAATATTTTCATATAAAAACATTAAAACTGAGGATATAAGTTGTATTTTCCCTCCTAAGGATATTACGTATATTTTCCTTGTCTTTCGTTAAATCCGCTAATATCCATCAGAACCCAATCTGAATCAAAATGCATAACTAACATGGTTACTGAGTTAGAATATCCAGATCTGGTTCTGGATCTACTAAAATAAAATGGTATGAAAGGTAATACCTGTACCGGTTCCATATCTGATCCATTTGCATCCCTATATGTATCACAACATACAACAAACCTCTAATTTTAAAGCACGTACAAAGCTACTTTTCAATTCAATTTTCAACTGAACATGTATTGAACACTAAATGCCTAAATGGTTGTTCTTCTTCGGATATAACATCATTTTCCTTTTATCTTTGTACGTAGCTTATTTAGCATCTTTTTTCCTGTTCTATAAATATTCTAAAATCGATATGTTGACCAACAATAAGAACCCGGATTTGGGTGCCAATGATGTCAACCAGCGGATCTTGATGTGAATGTGCCCATTAGAGTTCACTTCATGTGTATCAGCTCTCTTCCGTCCAGCAAGATGACATCCAACGACATCAAATCTCTCAATGCCCACTATCGCCCCTCTCATAAATAACTACTTTATTACGAGGACAATGTCTCGACATTCGAAAAGAAACAGAAGTGGGCCTATGATTGTAGGTTGTAGTCATCATCATGTTATGGTAAATTTGAAATAATAATTCGACATGGGTCAAAAGTCTTGGTACAAAATGCTGCACTGGACGACAATCAACTAGGCCACGAGGCTCAGGGTGGAATATAAGATACATCACACAAAGAAAAAGGATCCAAATGATGAGAGTGTTGAGGATGGTGGCAAAGAAGAAGAGGGGCCAACTGAGGCGGCATGGCCTGCAACAAGAAGCCACAGATGAATGAATAAGAGCAATAACAATGAGTTTGGACTTTAGAGAATGTGTCAACTAAGAGGAAGAGAATGTCCCTTTGGTAAGGGTAGTCAAGGGAAATGAATGTGGAAGGAGATGACATGAAGGGTGAATGCACCCACGAAGCGTTCGGTGCTGGAGCATTGCTCAGTGATGAAGGCGATCGACCAACTACTGATGCTTGTAACTGAATTTTTAAAATTGAATGCATATCTATATGTCAATATTCACTAGTTGTCTTCTCCATAATGTGTATTTTGATATTTCCCCTGTTTTTTTTCATAAATTACATACACACACACACACACACAAAAGACCACAGTGCCGCTAGGCTACCCAAGTGGCATCACTCTCTTTAGGAACATTTTCAATGGAAATTCGAGTTCATCCATGTCTGCACCGACGATGACTCGGTCCACAAACCAAAGGCCTGAGAGGTTAACTCCCGAAGGGGCAGCAGATGTCACGCCGCTCCCAATGGATGACCTATATAGAACGATCTATACAGGACGGCCTACGCAGAATGACATACACGGGACGACTTAGATTGTCCTCGCCATATGAGCTCATCCAAAACGTTTGAATGAGATGTTATCGATAAAACAAGCTAACCAAGCAAACACTTGTGTTTATTTCGATTTCTATCTTTTGCCAAACTAACATATTTTGCAGAGCTGAGATATTTTCGTCAAATGTACCCCTAGAGTGCATTTGGTCGGCCTTTTTCCATTTTAATTTCACTAAAATGTGCATGCTCACAGATCAGGTCAGAATACCTCGCGGGCTCATCAGCTATAAGTCAGGGGCCATTCCCCTCGCAAGCTGACCTATCTCCTAGTTAGCCATAAGGCGTGTGGCTACTCCCCTCACATGCCAACCTATCTCTTCATCGACCGTAATTCAAGGGGCCACTCTCCTCGCATGCTTATCAAGCTCTTCGTTGGCCGTAAGGTGCATGGCCACTCCCCTCGCAAACTGATTTACCTCTGTCATCGGTCGTTAGTCGAGAGGTCATTCCTCTCGTATGCCGATCAAGCTCTTAGTCGGCCATAAGGTGCAGACCACTCCCCTCGTAGGTCGATATATCTCTTTATCTGTCGTAAGGCGAGAGCCACTATCCTCGCATGCCGATCAAGCTCTCAGTCGGCCGTAGTCGAGAGGCCATTCCCCCGTAGGCCGATCAAGCTCTCAGTCGGCCATAAGGCACTGGGCCACTCCCATCGCAAGCCGATCAAGCTCTTCATTGGTCATCATGCACGAGACTACTCCCCTTGCCGGTCGATATATCTCTTCGTCGACCGTAAGGTGAGTGGCCACTCGCCTGGCAGGCCGACCTATCTCTTCATTGGCTGTAAAGTTATGGCCACTTTCCTTGCAGGCCGATCAATCTCTTCATCGCCCGTAACGTGCGGGGCAGTCCCCTCGCAAGCCGAGCTTCTCTTCATTGGCCGTAAGTTGGTGGCTACTTCCTAACGAGTCGACCAAGCTATACTATTGGAGATTATTCTTAAGACCTTGCTGGTCGAATCTGATTATACGATCGGTGATTATTATTATTCTCAGAAAACCTTACGAACCGAATCTGGCTATACAACCGGGAATTATTATTGCTCTTAACCAACCTTACAGGCCGAATCTGATTATACGACCAGGGTCAGTTCTCTCTCATGCATGCCACATCACCCGACCTCAACCTTTACAACGGTTGAGCTCGAAAGATGAGTACCATTGATACAAAAATTATGACTTGCATTCATGTTATTTATGGCATTGATACAACATTTATGGCTTGCATTCATGACTACTGTTTTCTCCCATTTATGTTGATCGTTAGCCCGTCTTTAATGGAAATAACTCGGCAATAATAAAGGCACACCCAGCCTATAAAAATTCTCTGGAACAATGGGAGAAGTGGGGACAGAGAACTTCAAATTGGATTCTCTGGTATCATCATCATCTTGGATATCTCTCTTTAGAGCTCGGAGCTTGCTGATTTCTCTCTCTGGTCACTCTCACGGGCAATCTCCGGATAAGCTCGAGTCGCAGGAGCCTTACACAACTTCAGCCCGCTCATAAGAACATTAAAGGTTAGACAGTCTGAAATGATTTCAAACTATTCATGTATCTTCTAAACAGGACCTTCTCCGACCTAAGTATTGCATGCTCTTCTTAGCTCGTGCGACAACTACTGACGGGTCTACCTAATAGATCGGCATTGGTTGCCCCCAAGCCTCCTTTGAGTCACCTACTAACATAAGCATCGAAGGGGATTAGGTCGGACCTAAGGTCTGGCCATCCGTCACGAGCTGTTTGTTTTGCAGGCAGCCTGGAGAAAGCTAGGACCTGACTCACATAGATCAGATCGGAGCTCATTCAGCTGTCGGTTAGCTCGTCCAATGTTCAGTCAGCAGCTTATGACATCCTTGTTGGAATTCCATAATTCCATATTTCTACTCCATATGGTTTTGATGTGACAAACTTAATATTATTATTATTACTAACTCTTTCTGTGCAGACAACTGGACTACTCAGCATATACATCTTGACATAAGACTTCTCAGCATGTACATCTTGGACATAATCGCCAATTACAGCTATCTGCGCAAAGTCTTCTCAAATTCAGTTGTATTCAGATCTACGGACTTTATGTAATCGATGTAATTTTTGTTTTATAGATTTTTAAACCTGATGTTGACTTATCGTAGATGCCTAGGGTCTCTCCTATCTTTTATCTACAATCTAGGCTTTTTCGTTTCTCAAAACTCCTAGGGTCTCTCCCATCATCACCAGTTGTTGTGGCATGCCTCCCCTGCCTATGTCGTTACCTCCAGCAAGCTAAGATGCGGTGGGAAGAGAGAGATATGAGAAGGGCCCATCTCCGGAAAGAGGCAGCAACATAGGCAATGTAAGTACGCCACAACAACCGTGTCGACGGGATACGATGAATGATGACAATTCCCTACTACGATAATGTATTCTCTTTCTTCATTTTAAAAAAAAGATCTCCATCATTGAGGCCCACAGCTTCGTTACCCCGCCCACGCATAGTCGACGCTAGTTCCCTAATACGATAAGGTAATCCCTTTCTTTATTTTTATAAAAAAAGGTCTCCATCATTGATGCCCATAGCTTCGTTACCCTACGACGTCGATTATCACATAATCGACGCCAATTCCCTACTACGATAAGATAGTCTTTATTATTTAAAAAAGATCTCCATCATTGATGCCCTTGCATTATCTTTTTAAATTCAACAGTAATATATGTATATTATGGAGGGAGAAAGTATATTGATAGGGATCCAAATCAATTGGTATTTTAGTATTCGAGTCTTTTTAGATTTTATTATTTGAATTTATTCGAATCCTTTTAGATTTAGCTATTTCAATCTTTTGGCATTTTTCTTTTCTAAAAGAAATTCGAGTATTTTTAGAGTTTTCTTTTTAAAGGAATTTGATGTTTTTTATAATTTCTTTTTAAAAGGAGTTTGAATCTTTTTAAGTTTCTTGTTTTAAGGTGTAATACCACTAACTCAATCTTATGAGTTTTCATGTGATTAAATGCTTTTTTAATTCAAAAAATTTATGAAATTTTGTGAATTTTTTTTATTTTCATGTTAATTTTCAAGGTTTCTTTCTATCTAAAACCTGTTAACCCTCAACCCATTTACCCCCAATCCAATTCATATCTTAAACCCAACCCACTTTTATTTTATAACCCAATACCCATTACACAATACCCATTTAACTTATAACCAAACCCATTTTCATTAAAACCCTTTAATGCAATAATCCATACTACTCATTAACCCAATTATTAAATAAACCCTAACCATATAATACTAAACACTCTCTCTCTCTTTCCCTCATCTTTCTCTGCCGCACCTTCGTCTCTCAACCGTCTTTCTCTCCACCCCTCTCCCACGTTCGCATGTCTTCCCCTCTCATGCAGTGTAATCATTGTCTCTCTCTCTCTCTCTCTCTCTCTCTCTCTCTCTCTTCGACGGTTACACATGACTCCCCATTATCTCTCCTTCCTTATTTCAGCTCCCTCTTTTATCTTGCAAAACCCTAGCTTGATCATTTCCTTTCATCCCTGCATATTGTTGCAGTTTTGGGTTGTCGGAGCTCCGATCTTCTTCTTGGGTATCATATCTCTCACTAAGGCACCTCCTTTCGTTTGTGACAGCCACGGCCGCGTTGTGCGACAAGGCGGCGAGATCCGGTGATTTTTCCAACTTTTCCAACGACCCCTTTTCTTCGGTGGATGGTAAATTCCATAAACTTCAATTTCCGGCCTCGATAAACTCGGCATATGCTTGAAAATTTATAATGATTATGTTGGTTTGTTTGTGGAATTTAATTGGCCAAGATAAATTCTACTTCTTGAGATTTTGAGTTAAATTCTTGAGAAAGAATTTTCCCTGTGATGCTGGGAAATATTCATAGAATTTATTTTCTCATAATTGTTAGATGATGGTTGATATTGGAATGGGATTTTGAGGGATTATTTCCCGATTGGTGTGCCCCAGATTAATCTCTGATAGATGTGCCATCATGGATCCCTATGACATGGATTGCGAGTCCTTGATGGGGCTTTCGGTTGTGGGTTTCTTCTCCTCGGTGGAGTCTCAGATCCTTCCGAACTTGGGCATTTTGCTGTGGTTTGTGGGTGATCGGCTATCTGTTTTCCCCTCCGTCCTGAAGTGACCAACTCTGTTTCCTGCAGAAAGCCGTGACTCTGTCCTGTAGTGACCACGCCTCTGTCCTGCAATGGCCGCCTTTTTTTTCCTGCAATAGGTTGTGCCCTCTATTTGGGGTTTCAGCAGCGTAGCCATTCTGTTCTTGACTCGGTCGTTCCTCTGTTTTGCTCCTTACACTTGCATCCCTGCTATGTCTTACGGCTATCCCTGCTCTGTCCCACGGCTCGGCCATTATGAAGCCTCTCGGATGTCCCATGTTTTTGTTTCTTGTTGTTATATGCCTCTGTTATGTTCATGTAGCTATCATCTGTTGTTTTAAGGGGTTTTGCAGCTTGGGCTGTTGTTTCTTCTCTGTGTTCACGTGCCTTACCCCTATACTTGCGGCTGACCATGTTCTCCTGCAGCTTGACTGCTCTTTGTTTGGGCGATTACTGGAATCGGTTCTGCTATCTGTTTGGGCGATTTCTGGGATCGATTCTGCTATCTGTTTGGGCAATTAGTGGGCTCGGTTCTGCCATCTGTTTGGGCGAATTCTGGGCTCAGTTGATGGCATTGTGCGGCTCTCATTGAGGGCTCGGATTGCTGATGATGTTGTATTATAGGGTAGAAAAACTGCAGTCTTCATGCAGTCATTTTTACTCGATTTTGCAGTGCATTGAGGCCTTGTTTGAATGTTGAGTGGCTGTCCCTTTTAATTGCTTCTGTGTTGAGTTTGTAGGCTGAATTTCTGATTTGAGATTGGACTATCATGATTACATGTATTGCCCCACATGAGCTAGTATTGGACTTGTTGGATACCTGCCTTGGCTTTTAAATAATATCGAGGATGAAATAATTTCTGGGATAAAAGACCATGAAAAACTAAAATTAAATTACATGTTCCTATTAGTGTGGAAAAAACTTAGGCGCATATATGATTATATCTTGACTCTGATTTCAGTAGTTCCATATAATCAAGAGGATAAGCTATGCTTGGATTACATGCTCGATTCTGATTGTCCCATTCTTATAGACATAACATTGTTTTGGATGGTACATATACATTGACGGGATTGCATAGACCCCTTGATTTTATGGACTAGTTCATGATTTATCTTCGAGCTTGTTTATGAGATTGTCTCGTCATTAAACATATGATGTGTCAAGTAGTTCCCACAATAAATTCGTGAACAATGCCTAAAAATATTATGTTCACAACCTTGATAATATTTAACAAGTACATGATACATGATCATGTTACACAATACATGGTTTGCATACATCATGTGATAGTGCACTAGATACACTTCTACACATGACATTGATCTTTACACATGTTATGCACACTGTACATGACTTGAGACTCATTGAGATATGGTAATTCAATGTCTCAATAGATTTTACTGCATCCGTATTTTCAACGATTGAAGTGAGGTTTACTATTGTATCCGTGTTTCTGCTATCCACACATGGAGTGATTATATTGCAGGACCTGGACCTGTGTTTTCTGCCTGGGTTGCATATCATACCCTCAGACATGAGTCATAACACTAGTATATGTTTGTCGATCCACCTGTATAGTTAATCAGATATATTAATACAACAGTTATATTTCATGTCATGCTCTGTTTTACTAGTTGATTACTAGCATTTTTACTGTCATGCGTGTCTGCTAGTTTATCATTGCTATTTTTACTGTCCCGTTTGTCTTACTAGTGGGTTACTGTTATCTTTACCGTCATTTTGTTATTTTACTGTTTCAGATTATCATGTTATATTTTCAGATTATCATGTTATATATATATATATATATATACTAGTCATAACACGTGCCCGCGAGCACGGTGCAATTAAGATTTTTTTCGCGCAAAATCTTTGTTCCCCAAAAAATTATTTCCACAGCTAAAATTGTGTGGAACAACAAATTAGCATAAAAATATTTAGCGGCACAGACGCCTTCGGCGCGAAACAACAAATTCTTCTGTGCGGAACAACAAATTCGGCGCGGACGCCTTCGACGCAGAATTACAAATTCAGCACAGAGCAATAAATTAGCGTAAAAAATTCAATGGACGCCTTCGGCACGCTGAAAATTATTCTTATCTTGTTGCCACATGCATCAAAGAGACGATGAGCCCCGCGTTGAGGGAGAGACCATTCGATCTGCAGCAGCATTCGATCTGCAGTATTAAGTGCAAGTTAAAGTTTTTTTCCCAAATACATTAATTGTGTGCAATCTGATATTCCCCAGAAACTTTCATTCCCCAAAAACTTTCATTTCCACATAAATGTTTTTTCCCTCCAAAACTTTCCACAAAATCTCATATCAACCATTCATTCCTCAAGATTAAATCTGAGTCGTTCTTCTATCAACCTTTTTGTCCTAGTCAGCTTGTCCTAGTCAGCCCTAGAATTCAAAAACAGTCATCAAATGTAATACATATATATATATACTAACACACTAGATTTTATAGTTTTTGAAATCTACAACCAACCTAGCAATTGGTGTTGCTATCGTTAAGTTCTGGAGTGGACCTCGAGGAAGAAGCCTTTATTGAGAAGTCAGAGTTTGTGTGTCAGTTCCAGAGTTTGTGTGTTACCATTGACGAGATTGTTTTATCATTTGGTTATCATTCCATTATATCTTTCGCTTGTTTCATTCACTTGTTTCATATCATTATCATGTAGTCTTTTATATTTTTCTGTTGAGTTTAGAATTGCATAGACAGCTTATCATGTTGCTCATTATTAGTTAGATTCAGACGAACCTAGTTTTTATCCAAACACAATCATATTTAGGCTGAAGAGATGCGATTCTCAGTAGGCCTAAATGTGCGCAGACTTGTCACCTTTGTTTCCCTCTGTTTACATATAGATATAACTTTGTTTTTATCTTTTTAATAATTTTACATTGTAATGCGAGAGTGAGCTTGGTTGCATAGGTGTGAAGTTTGAAAAATCTCTGCGTGCAAGGTACATTAGTAGGTGATCGTCAGATCTTCGAGTTTCAAGGTCCAGAAATTTATCAAATTTATAATTTTCTTCTTTCCCAAATCCCCGTCACAATGTTCTTCTTCCATCATGTGTCATTTATATGCAAGCTAAGGGTGTGGGAAAATTCCTATTAGCACCTTTTTTGATGATCAAAATGATTCACGTTCATCAACAGATACTAAACCTCAAATGCACCAAAGATCTAACGAACTTGTTGATCTAGAAAAGAGAAGTTCTATTACCATGAAACAATTGAATTTCCAATTGCATGATACATCAGCAAACTCTCTAGACATGACAAGTTTCATATATATTCATGTTCTAAGATGTGAAGATCAATATGAAAGGTTCTGATCATCGAAGAAAGCACAAAGTGGTTTTTGGTAGGCTAATGTATGAATTTTTTTAATGTTTTCATTACATGTACATTATTCTAACACGCATGCACGGACACATGCACACACCCATACATGCATATACAAACACAATTATACATATATTGAAATGATGTATGTAAGTCAGCGGCTAGTTTTGGCAACATTAGCGTATGCAAGAGGTAAGTAGTGAGGCCCTCCCTACAAGGGATAGATAGGTAGGCCTCACTTCTCCCCCTCATTGGTGCATCTGGGCTAAATGGACTATTAGTTAATTAAAGAGCGAGTTTGGCTTTTGGTTCAGTCGCTTTCCAGTTCTAAAATAATATTTGGGTCCATCACTTTTCATTTAAAATTACCATTATTATTATTATAAATTCAAAAAAAATAGTCTGTATTTTTCTCACATACACGCATGCATATGTATACATCTATATAGTATTTCTAAGAAGGCCATTCATATAATTATCTAAGGAGTCAGCCTAAAATTACATCATGAAACAACCATATAGCTCTGTTCATAGTGATCCCCATGATCTAAAATGGTTGTGTGTGAAAACAAGGTGATTTTGATAAGGTTTTACCATTGATCAAATGATGGTATATGTTCTATTCTTGAGAAACCATTCATTTTATTACCACATAAACACACGGTTAAAAAAGCATCGAAAGTGTGACTTTGGTACATGTATTTGGCAACATAGAGCACAATGAAAGGAATAGATCATCCATTAAGTTGGTCCCTATTGTGTTTTGAGGAAACTTTTTAGAAAATTGTTTAGGAGTAGGGAATCACCTTATGAGCACTTTACCCATATACATATGTTTATGAACCTAAAACTTGTTAAAATACCCATTTGTGGATGCTTGACAAATTGGAAATACATCTCACATTATTCGTAACTTGTTAAAATATTCATTTGTGGATGCTTGACAAATTGGAAATACAGCTCACATTATTCTTTTACAATTGAATATGTTGTGAGCAATAACTAGTAGTTAGGGTAATTATTCAGGTATACAAGCACACTTCCACAGTAGAAAGTGGATTCAATATCCAATGACACATAACATATGCTTTTTTTAAAATACAAAGAAAATCAAGAAGTTAAGTAGTTATTTCTAGGCTCATAAATCATAAAAATGCAACATGGATTTTTTTCTCACAATATTAGGATCACACTAACCTTCACCATGTACATCTGAAGCAGGAGAATGCATGTCAACAGCTGATGCGGAACTAGACCTATCAGGTAACTCCTTCTGTAGCTCCAGAGGTAAGAGCTCATTAACACGAAACCACACCTATTGATGAAATAAATGGTTCAAAATCAGAAGGAAAAGGCAAAACTATGCATCTCTTAGTGCTATACAGATGCAATGATCTATAACTAACCTAGATTCATGGAGATGAATGTCCAATCAAGCAAAGCCCTTGCCTGCGTGATATCAGGTCTGACATCCGGAGACGACTCAAACATGTCCTTAATCAAGCTAGTTATGCCCCCACTATATTTAGGAACATCTGGAATGCGGTAGTTCCCATTCAGGATTTGAAGCTTTGATTCACCATCAAATGCCAATTTGAAATAGCAGATCCTATACAGAAGGCATCCAAGAGCCTGCAAAAGAGAACCACATTTGCATTCAATTTCCACAAATTGGAAACAGCTACAAATAAGTAATATTAGACAACTACTTGCATGAAATATTGTTGGGAAAGAATAGAAAAGAGGTGGGCGAGGGAGACAGGAAAAAAGTGCGCGTCTTTTTCTTTCTCCTAAATTTCAGGAAGTGTCATACTCGTGCACTTGGAAGGAAACTCTGGATCAAAGTTTCACCAAGTCTTTGTTCTTTCAGCATAATAATCAAATAACCAAATCAAGTTACAGGTTAATTGCCTTGGGGCTGGCACAACCCAAGTGGCTGGGTTGGATCAATTGGTAATATATGATTCCCTAAAATTCATTATTTCAACAGATTAAATGTGTAAATATCAAATAGCAGACCATAATTGGATTCTACTTACCCAAATATCTACTTTCTCACTAATAACATCCCTTCTATATAGATCCCACATCTGTGACCAAACAATAACAGAATGGATTAGGAGGCCTTTTACATCAAAGAGACAACAATCATTAAAAACGAATGGAAATAGAGTGCTAACCTCTGGAGCTCTATATGCAGGGGTTGTGTGTTTTCTGATATTATCTTCTTCAATCCCCATCTCTTCAGGCCTGTCAAAACACTTGTGGTTGGTCGATGTGCTGCCAAAGTCGCACAATTTCCAAGCCCCATCAGATCCAAGTAAAATATTTTCAACTTTCAGGTCCCTGCAGAATGCAAGAATTTGCCAATAAGAAGTAAGAACAACGAAACATATCAGAAAGGAATCGTTATAACATGATATAAGGTGTTTCCTTCCACTGACAGTGAAAGATTCACAAGGTCAACCCCATAATATTTGGGCAATGTGTAATGTGTATGATTAGAGTGTATAACACAGGTACAAAATAGAAAGAGAGCACATGTCCCACAAAAGTATTATTAGCATTTATGTGATTCTTGATTTTAAAAAGGATTTAATGTAGAAGAGGTGGCACCTGATCTAATAGGTCAGGTGCCAATACACAAAAAGGTGGAAAGTACAAGCCCCACATGGAAATGGGCTTGTACTCGTTGGAGGCCCACCTTTTTGTATCTTACACCTGATCTATTAGATCAGGTGCCACCTGATCTACATGAAGCCCTTTTTAAAAATACAAATGGTATATCGGAAACATTAAGTGAGAATCATTTTACCATATCTGTGATTTGGTTCATTAAGATTGGTGACATCTGGATGGTTAATTTGATTACCCAGTTGATGCATTTTTCTTCTTCTTTTCATTGCTGGGAATAAATTTGATACAATCTAGGGCTTTTGTAGAGGTAAAAATGGGATTTTTATGGGAAGAACAAGGGGAAAAGGTATTTTTATTGAAATAAAATATGGAAATAAAAGATAACTAGCCCCAATTGAAGAAGATGCATCTCTCCTAACTTTTGATTCATAATGAAAGTCTAAGATCTACCGGCTAATATCATGGACACCTTTAGCAATAGTTTTCACCAGAATAATCAAGCACAATCTCCTCCTAGCTGGCCCTAAGTTAATTAAAAGGAAAAATAACATATTTTGCCTTTTTTTACAAAAAAACCCCTCAAAATTTAGAATTTACGAAATAGCCCATGAATTTGCCACACGCCCGTGCCTCCTCCTATAGGTGATGATCGCACCATTACTCCCCCCAAGAGAGCCACTTTGTCCTCAAGGTGGAAGTCTGGAAACTGCCGCCCGATCACCTCGCTAGTCTCAAATGTAGCGTCGTGGTCTGGTAGTCATCGGCATCTGATAAGCACCTCCTGGGTCCCTGATGTGCCCTGTCGAACCATTTTGTCCTTCTGTGTCTCCAACAATACCTACATGTCGTCGGTCAAAGTGGGTGGAAGAGTGGGTGAGAGAGTGTGGTCTCCAATGGTGAGTCGCAGCTGTGATACGTGAAACACTTGATGGATGGTAGATGTCGTTGGTAAACTCAGGCGGTACGCCACCTTCACAATCCTTGCTACGATCTTGAATGGCCCATAATAGCAAGCTGCCCGCTTCTCATTGCTCCGATGCGTCAAAGTCTTATGTCTATATGGCCTCAGCCTAAGGTAAACCTTGTCCCCAACCTCGAATTGTACATCTCTCATGTGCTAATCTGCCTTTGCCTTCATGATTTGCTGCGCAAGTAGCAAGTGCCTCTTCAACTCCTCTAGAACTTTGTCATACTCCAAGTATTCCTCCACCTGTGACATTGGGGTCGAGCTGCGACTGTAATGAATCAAATATGGTGGATCCCGTCCATAGAGGATGCGAAAAGGTGTGCACTGTGCCGCCAAGTGTACGTGTTATAACAATATTTCGCCCATGCCAACCACTTGGACCACTGCTTTGGCGATTCTGAGGCAAAACAGCGCAAGTATGTCTCCACGCTCATATTCACCCCCTCTGTCTGACCGTCGGTCTGCGGGTGGTATGCAGTGCTCCTATTCAACCTCGTCCCCTACACCTTAAATAGCTCCTTTCAGAAACTGCTCATGAAGACCTTGTCTCTATCAGAGACACTCATGAATGCAGCTGCCACCGTTACCACCGTATAGGGATGCCGCATGGGAATGAAATGTGTGTATTTGCTGAGGCGGTCCACCACAATGAATATGACAAAAAATCACTCAGACCATGGTAACCCCTAAATGAAATCCATATTGATCTCCTCACATACCATCTCCGGACCTCCGGTAGAGCTAGTAGTAGCTGTAGTAATCTCATCGAGGCCATAGCCCAATATTTGTGACGCTGTCAGATGTCACACTCCACCATCATCCTAGCAAAATACATCTTCATCCATGGCCAGTAAAGTTCCCTCGCCATCCTCCTATAAGTCTGTTGGACTCCCGGATGTCTTCCCACTAAAATTCCGCGTAATTCCTAGAAAATCATCGGAATGTGTAAATAAAGCGTCGATAGCACCAACCGATCATGGTACAACAGCGTCTCCCTCCTCGAGGTCTAACCAGGATGATCCGTCGACCCCCGCTACAATGCCTCTCGTATCTGTGTCAACTCCTTGTCAGCCTCAATCTCCCTCCTTAGGAGCTCCAAGTCAAGCATGACTGGCACTGAAATAGCTGCCACCTCCGCCATCTCCTCTCTGCGGGATAAAGCGTTCGCCGCCTTGTTCTCCAAACCGGACATATACTGAATCTCGAATGTGTAGTTCACCAGCTTGGAGAGCCACTTCTGATGCTCCTCTGTGACCATGCGCTGCTCCAATAGATACTTAAAGCTCCTCTGGTCGGTCTGTATTATAAACCTCCTGCCCAATAGATAAGGCCGCCACTTCAGTATGGAGAGCACGATCGCCATCAACTCCCGCTCGCACACTGACTTCAACCGCGCTCATGCCGATAGGACCTGGCTGAAATAGGCCACTGAACGTTGATCCTGCATCAGCACCGCCCCCAAACCATACCATGAAGCATCTGTCTCCACCATGAAAGGCCGGCTGAAATCTAGAAATGCAAGCACTGGCACCGTAGTCATCACCTGCTTCAGGGCCTCAAGTGCCATAGTCGCCTCATCCCCCACCGGAAGATGTCATTCAATTGATCTGTCAAATGCCAAGCTATCATGATGTACCCTTGCACAAACTTTCGATAATACCCTATCAGGCCCAAGAAACCATGCGAGGCTCGCAACGTCGTAGGGAATGGCCAGTCCAACATAGCAGATATCTTTGTCATGTCTGTCGTCATCCCCTCTGCAGACAATACGTGTCCCAAGTACTCCACCTGAGGCTGCCCGAAGAGGCACTTCTTCCTGTTAGCGAATAACCGGTGTTTCTGCAACTCCTGCAACACCGCCCTGGAAGTGACATACATGCTCCTCCATGGTGCGACTATAAATCAGTATGTCATCAAAAAATACAAGCACAAATCTCCACAAGTAGAGGCGAAAGATCTTGTTCATCAGGGCCTAAAACGTCACTGGGGCATTTGTCAGACCAAAAGGCAGACAAGGAACTCATAATGCCCCGCATGCGTCCTAAACACCGTCTTCGAAATGTCCGCCACCCTCATCCTAATATGATGGTACCATGATTTCAGATCTATCTTCGAGAATACTGTCGCTCTATGCAACTCGACGAGTAACTCATCATCATTGAGATCGGAAACTTGTCAGGCACGGTCTCTTTATTCAGGGCCCGCTAATCAACGCAGAAACGCCAACTGTCATCCTTCTTCTTCACTAGCAGGACCGAGCAGGAAAATGGGCTGATACTTGGTTGGATCTTGACCGCCTACAACATCTGCCCTATCATCCTCTCAATCTCATCCTTCTGTACCTAAGGATACATATAGGGGCGCACGCTAATAGTGGGCACCCCCTTCCGTAGTACAATTGTGTGCTCATGATCCCGTGGTGGTGGGAGACCATGCGGTGTCTGTAAAATCCGCTCAAACTGGCACATCATCTGCTCCAACTCTGGCAGTATATCCTGCTTATGTCGTTCATCCTGCTCCCCCTCCCCCTCAACTGATAACCCCTGAAACTCAACTAAGAACCCTCCCTAGACATCTGGAGGGCTATAGCCATGGTTTTGTGAGATGCCATGGAACGACACAAACTGGAGTCACATTGCAACACTACAGTCCTCCATCCCTCCTGGTACTTTAGCCTGAGAAGCATCCAATTTGTCTTCGTATCTCCTAGGGTCTGCAACCACCTCATATCCAAAATGATGTCTGTGCTCCCAGTGCCAGAGGTAGGAAGCCTGCCACTATTTGCACCCCCTGAACGGTCAGAATCAATCCCCAACATACTCCTCGGCTCTGTGCCACCTAGCTTGTCACGAGCACCACTCCGAAACAGCACATGTCGCTAAGAATCAACTTTGCCCTTCCTCTTCGCTAAAATCTTCACCTTTCAATCCGGATCTAGGGCTTCGGTCAGATCTGATCTCACATACGTGGAACGCCCCGCCAAATTTTGATTTGTTTGATTTATGGATTCTATGATTTGCGCGAACTTCCAATCCATCTCGCTCCCTTGATCATCAATTTTCTTCCTGATCTGCTTTATTTCTCCATTAATCCTCTCTTCCATCTTACTGATTCTATCTTTGGATCTCGTAAACGCCATGGATCGACGTGTTCTGATACCAATTTGATATGATCTAATGCTTTTACAGAGGTAAAATTGGGATTTTTATGAGAACAAGGAAAAAGAGGTATTTTTATTGGAATAAAATCTGGAAATAAAAGATAACTAGCCCCAATTCAAGAAGAGGCATTTCTCCTAACTTTCGATTTGAGACGTGTTCTGATACCAATTTGATATGGTCTAATGCTTTTACAGTGGTAAAATTGGGATTTTTATGAGAACAAGGAAAAAGAGGTATTTTTATTGGAATAAAATCTGAAAATAAAAGATAACTAGCCCCAATTCGAGAAGAGTCATTTCTCCTAACTTTCGATTTGAGATGAAAGTCTAAGATCTCCCGGCTAGTGTCGTGGACATCTTTAGCAATAGTTTTTACCGGAATAATCAATCATAATCCCCTCCTGGTCGGTGATCGATCCGGATTGTATCTCCGAAAACTTACCGCAAGTGCACGGTGTCCATGCTTTGTAATATAAAAAATGTCAAACCCACAGGGAGGCAGATGCTTATATAGTCTTGGGTCTATTCTTAATCTCAAAACAATGTCAGTTGGGCGTACTCAAAATGTTGTCACGAATGGTTACTATCTCAGATTAACAATAGAATAAAGAAATATGGCAATAGAAGTCACCACTAGGATCATCGGATGTCGATACTAAGTTACAATTTCTACGTTGAATTGGCTTTATTAGAACGATATTGTCGCATCTAAAATGTAGAACTCATGGCTAACTATCGTTGTGCCACTCATCTAACGTATCCCGTGCTTGGCCCCACCATCGTCGTGATCCGTGCATTACAAACGAAAACTATTCTCAATCTCTACTCACGCCACCATCGTGGGTTAGAGCTTTAATATGTGATTTGATGGCTCTTATTGATGCCACTATCGTAGGCCATCAATTAGTAATATAGGACGCCGATGAAAACCATCAAAGTGCATGCCATTATCGTGGATCACGAACTCTAATTGAATTTACTAATGTGCCTAATTAAGATCATATGATACCCGTCTAGGATGTGTGCCCTATCGTGGATCGCAAACCCTTTATGAGATCTCCTACAAGCTTGGCTAGATCAATCAAAACACATCTCTTTTCTACCAAAACAACGTAAAAATCCTAACTTTACATCTAAATCCTAAGATCATATGGCTAGTCCATTAGCTCTAGAAACGACTACTCACAATTCATAGCAATATCAACAAAAGAATTAACAATCGCAATAACAATCGACATCGCAATGAAAGACATTAAAACAAGCATAGAGAGCCGAGAGATCGTTACGAAAGCGCTGAAGACGAATAAGCAATCATAGAAAATTAATATCAAGAGATTCCAAAACAAACTTCAATAATAAAAATATGTTACTTGTCTCCAAAACAATAACGACGACTCAAACTCTCTAAGAAAACTAAAAACTAGAAATAGACTCAGCTCTCCTAAAACTAGGGTAAAAACTATGCTTAAATACAAAGGGGATGGACCCCACAAAATCTGGAAAAAGTGCTTCTTGGGCACACAATAAGTTGGTCTGCGACGTCCTACTCGGTCGAGTAGCGACGCCGCTCGGTCCGAGTCACTGATCGGCTGTCGCTTGGTCTCATCTCGATTTGGCTTCAGATACATGCTGCTCGGTCGAGTCACTGCAGTGCTCGGTCGAGTCACTGAGGGCTGTTGCGAGGCTCAAAATATCGCTCTGTAATTGATTCCGCTCGGCCGAGTAGTTGTAGTACTCGTTCAAGTCGCTGGTTTACTCGGTCGAGCTACTGTATGCTGGAGAGGCATTCTAAACATCGGTCTATTTGGATTCAGCTCGACCGAGTGGCTGCAGTGCTCGGTCGAGTCGCCTTTGCGCTCTCCGACTTTGATTAAGAGTGGGAATGAGATGTAGTCAGCCGAGTTGATCCAACCGAGTAGCTGCTCTACTCGGTCCGAGTGACATGAAATCTTCTCAGCGTTGGAGCTCTTGGTGTGGGTTAAAGCAGCTCGGTCGAGTACTGAAGTACTCGACCGAGTAGTCTGGAATTTCAGCATATAACACCTTTAGAGCTCTCTACTCTTCTCTTCTTCTCTTCTCCAATCTCCTTCTTCACCTCGTCAAACACCTATTGGACCTCGCCATAGATGCTTCGGATAGCTCGGATGTGTTCATATCTCATAATTACTCCGAATCGCTACAAAGTTCCTGAAAATCCACAATTCTATACGAAAATCGAATATATCGTGAAAAGCGCGATAATGTATAGAAAATTGAACTTTGGACGATGAAAATGCTATGAAAACATGCAATAAAAACATGGAAAATATGGACACATCAGCCGGCCCTAGGCTAATTAAAAGGAAAAATTACAGATTTGACCTTTTTACAAAAAAACCCCCAAAGTTTAGAATTTATGAAATAGCCCTGAATTTGCCGCACGCCCGCACCTCCTCCTATAGGTGATGATCGCATCAAAATTCTCTCCATCTAATCAGGCATGCTTTTGGTCAGATCACATTGCTTTCAAACTGCCGGTCTTGTGAATTTTGTTGCTGAAAATTTACTGGTTATGTAGGATAAACTGAAATAACAGAACATAACCACATGACAACCTCTCATGACTTGTAACTGTATAGAAGGTCCATAATGTTTATAATAAGATAATTTGAAATTTTTTATGCACAAGCTTTTTTAAACAGAAAATACCGATACGACCCTCTATGGATTTAGGGATTAAAATAGATTTTTTTGATAAAATTAGGGATACAAAGATAGTTGACCTCAATCCGAGAAGACCGCTCTCCTAGCATTTAATTCGAGAGGAATGCTTAACTATCCTACTAAATCTAGGGTTCCCTACTCCTAATCTCTTTATCTCAATTCTTCTCTCAAAATCAATATAACCCTAATTACCCAGCCACATACATTTATAAGACCGATCTCCTTTAAAATTACAGATATGCCGCCCCTAAACACCTAAAATTATAGTTTTGCCTATAATGCCCAGTAATTAAAGAACTGTCGCCGCTTCGCTCTCGTCGGTTTGCTCCCGTCGCTAATTTGCTGCCACGCCCCCCGTCGTATCAAGTACACATAATAATGTGATATAACCAAGTTTTGACATAGTTTTCCTAAAATGCCCATTTCAACGGAAAAGTAAATGCTTATTCCCTAAGTCAAAATCATGATAGCAAGCTTACTACAATAATGCCCTTATGTATCTGGCTGTAGTTCACTATGTTGAAAGGACACGTAGTATAGATGACATGGTAACACGTAAAAAATTCTAAAATGTATACTCAACATATATGTATTGTGCCTGATGTGTGTCCGCATGACACAACTCCATGATTGAAGTGAACATGCTACTTTGGTAGTTCTTCACCAGTTTTATTGTGATGAGTGTGATCTTTAATGATTTCTTATCATTGTGCCTCTCCCCTTGCCCAAAAAAGAGTGAAAAACAAAAACATCAGATGTGTCTATATGACTATAAAATATGTTCTTTTAGTTCTTGGGATGAGTTAGATGGATCACAAATCTATGTTCGCCTACAGCTTAGACATTATAAAAGTGTCTTTAATAAGTAGTCCTTTGTCATATGACTCTTCATGCTTTTTGCTATGCATAATACAATATATCAGTTACAAGATATCAGTTACAAATATTGCCATGATGTCTAATATTAATACAAGAACATAGTATTAATTGCCGGCAAGATCATTATGTCTATAAAAGTTGTTTTGTTTTGTAGATGCTCTCTTAGGGTCATACATGTGCTACATAATCTAATTTCACATTTATATAATTTTTATGCATTATTCCGCTCCTTTATGGCAGCACCACGAGGCGCATACTAGGAGGGTTGCCCTTAGATTGCACACATGTTGTGTGATCTTGTTTATTCTTTTGTAGATCTTTTGCTTCCTCCGTAGTCCATGAAGACTGTAGTTCTTAAGGGCTAAGCCATGCTGCTGTTAATGAACTATTGGATAAAAATATGGGAGATTTCAAGGGCAATGGTACAATAAAATTTTCAGATGAGGATGTGAGGGGATTAGAGAGAACCATGTGACTGGAAATCACACGTCGTGACAAATTTGATAATAAAAATTATTTCTAAGAAAACAGTTTGTTTACTTCATGTCAATTTGACTTCTCTACTAATATCATGTGGTCTTAATAAAAGGGTCAAGACTTAGAAAACAATAGAATAAAAGAAAATAAGGGTAACTAATGGTTTTAGTGTTTACCAAAGAGAAAATTGAATGTTAAAAATATGAAGATTTGGATGTTAATGAAAAGCATAACAGAGCAAGAATCAATGTAGGGAATTAAAGAAAATTGACTAGACAGTTTGATCATGTGTTGGGTTTGGGGGTGTCAAGATAGATGATGATGAAATATGTTGTATTGCTTGATGATTATGGTTACAAGAGGTATTTCCTATATATAATACAAAAGTTCATGCTAGGGTATAAGAGCCCAAGAGCCGACACCAAAACCCAAGAGTCACATACACGAGAATCAAATAAACATGTTATTATTCCCTAGATAAACTAATTATCATCTTAACACCCCATCAAACTCATGGGGTACCTTTGATTTTGGAGAGAAATTGCAATAACTTGAAAGAAGACCGATAATGAGAGAGGATGGCTGCATTGGATGGTCGTGGAGTGGAAGACGCAGGGGTTGGAGAGTACAGGACGCGATGATCGCAGAGTTGGAGAGGCCGCATGGGGCTGAGGATGTGCCGCAAAGGGCAAAGGCGCTGGGAGCCGATGAGGTGCCATAGGGGGCCAATGCCACATGGGTCCGATGATATGCCGCAAGGGGTGAGGCCACAGGAAGCGAGTCTGCATGGGGCCAATGATGATGTGCCCCGATGATTGAGGAGGATGTGCTTCGATGCTTGAGGAGATGAGGAGGCTGTGCTCAACTCTGATGAGGTTACTTGAGGAGGAGGTTGTGCTCAACTCCGATGAGTTTGCTTCAGGAGGAGGCTATGCTCGAGTCCGATGATTGCTTTAGGCGACTGTGTTGCGACTCCAGTGATTGAGGTGATGTTGTAGAAGAGATCATCGATCCGATGTGATGAGCGAGGGCACTAACAAAAAGATGCTGGATTCCATGGAACTAGTCTAAGATTCATCTTAGGGGCAAAACATTTCTGGATATAGCGGGATGGAGTTTATCATGTGGGTTGTTTGACCCGAGGCCAATGAAAGCTTAGGGCTCACTTCCACAAAACCAAAAGAATACTTCTGGAATGGGCATTCCATTGCATCTGATCACTTGACTTCATCAACTGATTCTGATTCTGAGGCATTCCCTTTACTAATTGACCCACCTGGATCTTAGGACGGCAGCGTGGATCGCTTTTTGGTAAGGGACTACTTAGATGAATTAGGAAAATATGCCAATAATAGCTCCAGGGGATCTGGATTCTGATCTTGAATCTGAAGCGACATCACGTGCTCGGCTTCGGATAGGATGATGGAGGCATAGTGGGGACAAGATGGAGATTAATGAGATATATTGCTACAAGATGGAGGCCTGGTCTCCCCCTCTCCTGCAAGGAGAAGGTTCTCCTATAGATGTGTGTTCATGCTCGGGACAAAGCAGACGGCCAGCGGTGATTCACGGGCAGCAGTTCGATTGGGGTCTCCACTATGGCATAGAGAAATATGAAGAAGGATGAGCTTGCTAGAGTATGCGTGACTATGGGTGGCAATCGGATCGGGTCGAGTTAGGGTTGAGTCAGATTTGACCCAACCCGAATATGGGTAAACTCGAACCCGACCCGGATAAAATCCGGGTCAAGGTTCGGAAACCCGTATCCGAGGTGCAACCCGGGTAACTGTACCCGACCTGGTTTATCTTACGGGTCGGATACGGGTCGCGTTTGGGGTGAAAAGAGTGATTATTTTGCAAAAAACACTATCACGGGTCGGGTTCGGGTCGGGTTCGGTGTGAAAAGAGTGAAATACGGGTCAAATTCGGATCAACCGGGTCGAGTGGTCAAACCCGTACCCGACCCGTATTTTTATCCGGGTCGGTCGGGTTGACCCAAATTCGACCCGACCCGAATTGGCCCCTACACATACTCGACCCAAGATGCCGGATTCGGGTCGGTTCGGGTTGGGTCTATTTTGCCACTCCTAGGTGTAACAGCCGTAGAGGCCGCTATCTCTGACGTCAAAGCTGCAACCGACTGTGGTGAATCCATATGATCATGAGCTTGTCTGAAAGAGAGATGATGCAGCCTCAGATGGTTTATGTCAGAGGCATGAAAGTTGGAGAGCAAATCCCAAGCGCGGTGATGGTAACACGCACAAGTTTGTGGAGGGAGCTCGAACTGGCCAACGACTACAGCTCAACGAGTTCGATGGCGAGTTCTTGATGGAGAGGAGGTCGGCAAGAGTTGTAGGAGTTGGATCGTCCCACATCTCGTCCAAGAGGGGGAGAGGGAGAGTTGGCAATGAAAGAGAAATTGGGGATCATTACAAGAGCCTTGTCTCTGATACCATAACAAGATAGATGAAGATGAAACATGATTTGTATTACTAGATGATTATGGTTACAAGAGTTATCCCATATAAATAATACAGAAGTTCATGATATGGTACAAGAGCCCAAGAGCCAACACCAAAACCCAAGAGTCACATACACGAGAACTAAATAGACACATTATGATTCCCTAGATAAACTAATTATCATCTTTACAGGAGGATTAGTGATGTAGCGGCTGGAAATCTCATAAACCTGTTAAGGACGAAGAAATCTACATTTGTAGAAAAGGAGACATAATTAAGGAAAGGCCTAGGAAAACTTGAATATTGGTTGCGTACGTTAACAACGCAAAGATCTTGTTCAACATCACTTATGAAAGCCAATTATGTTATTCCAAATTTCCAATATATCTGACAACCACTAATAGGTAAATAACTAGAGTGTAAAAATAGATAAATTTATATTACATTAGAGGGACATTGCCATCGGGTTTGTCCCATGTGGCATTGTCCCATCACCCACCCTAACAATCACCCCCCACCCTAACAATCACCCCCCACTATCACATATTTACATGTTTAACATCCCCCTTATCTCACTTACTTGCAAAAAACCAAAAAAACCCCAAACTCACTTAATTGCATCTTTGCCCTGTGGGATTTTTTCCCAATAACCCCCAAGGTTTTTGTGTTTACCTTTTTACCCCCGACGCTACTTGCATACACAGCCACACTTCTGCCTCTTTTTCGTTTGTGCGCGTGCACCACATCCTATTCGTGGGGTTTTTTTTGCTCTGTGCACTGTGTACACTGGTTATTTCTAGTTCTTATATAAAAACTAGTTAACTGTAATTCTATATCTTGTAAAATTTACTAGATTAGGACATATGTCGTTTTTTCTAACATGTTTCATGCATATGCATCCAAACTAAATAATCATAGAAGTTTTGTTCTACTAAAACAATATGATGCATCTATACTTATAAAATTGATACATAAGTGCTAGAAGCATGTAAACCAACTTACCGATGAGCGATAGGTGGAGACTGGCAATGCATGGCAAACACCGCATTGCAAACATCCCTGAAAATCAAAAGTACCTGCTTCTCCTCAAAGTATCCTGCACCTCTGTTCTCCAGCACTGTAACCAATGACTTCTCACAAAACTCCAGCACAAGCAGTGCCTCCTTTCTCCGTCCCATGTCCAAAATAGTATGTGCAATGAGCATGACAACATTTGGATGGCCCTTGAGCAATTTCATCACCGAGATTTCCTTCTTTGCCAGATCCAGTGACTCCGCATCTTGACAAATCATGTGCTTGAGAGCATACTGCTTCGATATGTTAACAGCATCACGAGCGAGGTAAACACAAGAAAATCCACCTTCGGCTATAGCATTTTGGACCTGGATCTTTAGGCTGCCGATATCAATTATTCGTCCTTCGAGGCCAGTGGGTTCTTTCCCAGCGAATTGCTTGAGTCTCCACATAACTGTAAGTTTTGAAGATCTAACGAACTTCGACAAAGGAGTTTGTGGATCTGGACGAAATGCCAAAAAGCAGAGAGTAAAAAAATCTCTTAGTTCATCGCAAAAAAGGGGACTATTTTCACTCAAAAAGAAGAAATAAAAAATCAAAATCCAGATTTTAAACAGAAAGCTTCTCAGGTCAGTATAATCCAAATTAATCCGTTTCTTTTCTTGCCAAAACTCAACAGAATCTAAACTTTCCTTAACCTATGGTAGTATAGACAAGCAAAACCTAAAGCCTTAAGCTTCATTTAAAACCACAAAACTTCGAATGATCAACGGAAAAGCCCAGATCTTTGAATCACCAATTCTTCTTGTATCATCCTTTACCTCTAAAAATCAATAATTACGAGGCGACAAACTGGATGTCGGCTACCAGAGCTCCAACTAAAAAGCTAAGAATCGCTCACCTGCGAGATCTGGAGCTTTCGGCTATGAATCGAAGACTAGATCTGAGATCTGGCGATCTTCGCAGCGATCGGGAAGGCTTTTGCCTTTTGAAGATGGCGAGAGAAAAATAAATTTAAAATATAAACTTTCAGTTCTTTTCAGAGTCAGCTTCGCTCTTTGGCTGTCAGCACTCAGCAGGCAGGGGAGTATTTGAAGGCCGAGCTCCTCAATTGCGGTGATCGCGTGCTATATGCGTAAAATCATATAGCACTCGCAATGGATGGCTGAGGGGTCTTGACCCTGGTCCCAGGTAGACGGGATTTTTTTTATTTTTTATTTTTATTTTTTATTTTTTTATTTTTTTATTTTTTTTTGGGGGGGAATAGTGGGTTAAGAATTTAAGTCCATGTTAGGTTCTTCATTCAGCCGATTGTGCATAATATGACTAATGCATGATCATGGGATGATAATTGTTTTCTTCATTGAACATGACGTTCATTTTACAGACGTCGGCTCAATATTAGTGAACGTTGGACATTTGATTTAAGGGGAAAATAGCTGTTAAAGAGCCGTTGAGGCTTGTTTGGTGCACCAATAGTAGATCAGATGCCTGGTGTGTATCGACCAGGCGTCTGATCTACTTCAGAATGGAAAAAAAATTAACGGCTGGATTACTAGATAGATGTTGTCATGACACCATGCGCCTGGTAATCCAGTCATTGGAGGCTGATGTGGCAACCATTCATCCCATGATAAGCCCACCATTGGGAGTGCACAAGGGCTAAAGTTGACGTGGCACAACTTCGGCCCCTGTTGAGGCTAAATGGTTCAGCCCTCCATTAGGAGTGCTTTTAGGCAGCGTTTACCAAGAAGAGGATGTGGTTAGTAGTAGCGGACTATAAAGGATGAATATGACAGAAGTTGTGGGGGCAAGCTTTAAGCTGAAGTTGTAGAGTAGATATAAGGTACGGTTTGCAGCCGAAACAAGATGATCTGTGATACGAGCGATTGTTGATGTATGAAATCTCATGGGGACTGGGCCAAGCTGCCGGACGCCTGGACCGGACCGCTAGTGCAAGCATTCATGCAACAGTGAGCTGGACAGGTTGGTTTTGTCAGGCCAGGAAGGTCTCCTTCGCCACCGCCTGGAAGAGAGAGAAAACAGGTCAGAGACACTAGAGGGGGTGGTCCTCTGGTTCCTCTATGATGCTAAGGTAGTATCAAGAGGAGGAATGTGACGGCATGTATCCATCACTACGGTATTTTGGTATGAATACTTTTAAACACAAATAATAAGTTTATACAATCCTTAAACTATATAAGTCTTTAAGATACTATTATTATATAGCTTTTTATGTTCACTAATTACTTTTACTAACTACTTTTACTGATCACTTTTATCAATTATTAGTTACTTTTAGTAATTGCCTTTCTACCATTAATCATTACTTTTACTATTTACTAATTATGTTTATATAATTACTTTTAACTAATTACTTTTACTAATTACCATTTCCTTGTTACTAATTACATATTAACCACCCCAGATCTACCCCTAATTAATCCTAGATCTACCCCAAATTAATCCCTAGCCCTGTCCTTCTTAACTCACCGTTGAAGTTGGATCAGATCCAACAACTTTCCCCATCTAGCCCCACTCCATTATTCCTAATTAATCCTACCAATATCTACACACATTTACACATACCTGTAGGTAGAGGGAGCCCAGACAAACACAACCACTTTATACATGTATCTCTTCTCCTTTAATTGTATAACCCCAAGCCAAAACAAATCCACAACACACAAAAGTTCACACTCACGCATGAAGAGAGGAACACCAAAAAAAACAGTACACTTCAACCACATCTCTCTCTTCATTTAAAAAACATATCTCATTCTTTTTCTTTCATCCCAACTCTGGCGATCCCGTCGGCCTACCACCGCTCACCGTCGATGAGCTCCGGCACTCCAATCACCTTCACTGTGCAACCACCTAGGCCTTCGTCTTCTCCCCCGCTCGCCGACACCCTCCGTCGGAACCGAAGGGACGCCGAAATCTAGCTCCGTCTCCACCTCATTTCCCTCATCAAAACACAATCCAAATTAACCCAAAACATTTCCCTTCTCCCTCTCTTTCCCATCCCCTATCCACAGCCAGTAAGGGGACCGAACCCCCTGCCTCCTCTGGCCACCAAGGAGGCCGGATCTCCTCCTCTTCCAGCGAGCGAAGACGAGCACGAGCACGAGCGCGAGCCGAGCTCTCTTCCTCTCTCACGGCTACGAACAACACTGTGCACGCGTAATAGTATGGTCCCGACATCATTTTATATGAACTCTAATTGAATAAGAAGCTTTTTATTTGATTGTATGATGCATGCATTATGCCTATATTATATTAAGTTGTTTGCATTATATTAAGTTATGATTTGTAGAATAGAGTAGAGAAGAGCTCTGGCATTTTCTAGCCGGCAAATGCTTGAATATTAATTTGGCACTTGGAATTCTTATTCAATCTATATTCATAGGTTAAAGTAGTTTGGATCTAATTTATATACATTAGTATGCATTAGGTTGAACTTGGCCTAATTTTGAATCAACACAACTGCAACATGCAAGTGATTTAAATCATTTTTTATAAAACATTTAAAACGAAGCTGATGATATTTTCCGAAACTTCTTTAGAAATAATTTGAGTTTTCAGTTTTTAGATCTAGAGACTTAAATCTCATACTTATTTCACTTAACCCATCTTAATTGATTGTATTGTTAGTAATTATATGTCATCATTCGTTTGGTGCGAGCATATTTCGCTTCAACTCGTATAGTCATTGATTATGTATATTAACTTGCTAACTTGCACATTAATTCTATAGTAATGAACTAATTTTGTTTGGCATTGTTTGGTTAAGTGAACGCTTTGTAGAAAAGAGAAGGGCACAGAAGAGTTATCTACAAAGCCTGAAGATAACCCTCTTAATTACCAAATATAGTAATTCTTTGTATGCCAATTATATGTGTTGTGTATAATACACAAGTCATGTTTAATACATAACATGATTGAGAGTAAGTGCTAAGCCCATATGGTTATTTTCGACGGCAAATTTAATGGATCACCTGATAGGATCCGGGTGAATGTAACGCAAGTAGGTTCCTCAAGCTTATCAACATAATGTTAACATGTTACATAGAGATCCAGAGTTTAACTCATATACAATTGTAGCCCTGTGACCTAATATTAATCACGGTATACTTGCATGATTCATTACATTATTTTATAAATATAATGGACGATTACAAGTTATGCATATTTTTATTATACTATTATCAATCACGGTAACAAAACCGTAATTTATAGCTTAGTGTGCTTTGCTTAGTCCTTGGATAATATGCAAAGGGACCTCATTAATGGTTCTATGTTTGATTAATTGGATAATATAATGTCTTTAATAGTTCTAAGATTAATTAATTGGAGATCTCATAATATCCATGGACTAATTGCAAATGGACCTCACTAATTATGCAGGGCTCTAACCAGTGAAATAATGTCAAGTGTATTATACAATTTCATAGTAATTCATTATATTCCATAATACAATTTCATAACCTGCGAAATAATTATTAACATATACTATTTCATAACGTGTTTACAAGGTGCCAATAGTAATACATTAATGTAATTAATCATAACGAAACGTTGTATTTGTTGACTATTAATGTAATACCCATAGTTCATGTAAAGTAAATCCTACTTGCATACTTATTTGGACTAATTGAATGACATGCTCATCAATTTAGTTTTAATGATTAATTAAATGTATGATACCATGCTTGCTAGTCGTGAACTGTCTTCATTGAAATCTGAAGTCCCTGATTAATGATAGTAAACTACCTGATTCTATAATTGTACAATGGTTGTATTATGAGTTGGCGTCTTGTTACTCGCCATGACAATTATATTGAATAGAACAGACTGAACGACTGATGGAACTCATATGATTGAACATAAAATAGTTAGTACACGTGCTTGGACCCAGCACTTGACTTGACTCTTGGGATTGGGGTAGTCTATGGTCACAAGTGTTACGGAGTGACTGGATGCACCAGACAAATACCTTCGCAACTTATGGAGGTTAGTACTTGACCGTCGCCCTATGGGGTCGGTGAGTGGCGTCATGGGGTGCATGTTAGTCATATCTCGTACTCTTAGACATAGACTTAGCACTAGAACATATGGTTATCAAAATTGCCTTGACTGATTATTACCAAATATTATTTTGACTGATGGTTATCAAATATTACCTTGACTGATGATTACCAAATATTATTTTGACTGATGGTTATCAAATATTGCTTCAACATCTTATACAGTCTTTTCATTACATGCTATTAATTACTAGTTTTTCCTTCGTACCATGCTATCTTGCTAGTAAATTATGTTATTGCTTAATGTTATTAAAATTCCTTTTAATCATGCTATTAGATTCATATCATCACCATGATTAGTTTACTACTACACGCATGTTAACTTTTATTTATTTGCATGATAGCAAGATGTTAAAGTTTCATATCCCGCAAGTAATCTTTTATATGAATTTAAATGAAATTGATGCTTGGGAACCTACATGAGTAACCCAAACTGACGGACATTGTATTTGTGTTTTCAATGCAATGTCCGTAAGGTTCTGAGGGCATTTTTGCAGATCCTAGTTCCAGCGTAGCGTGATCCAATATGGGCAGGACTATTCCAGGAGATCATTTTTATGTTTCAACTCCACGTAGCCTAATTATGCACTCCATGTTGTATAAGCCATAAGGCCTCTACCTTTCAAATGTTGTAACATCTCTATCCTCCATTTGTTGTAATTCATTTTTGAGACGATTGGGATTGTAAAAATTATTTTTGATTATCTATGTTGTTTTCGAGTATGCATCCAAGGACCTGCAGTTTTTACACAGACGCTTAGTGTGTTTAAACCAAGGAGGAAGAAAAGAAAATGATAAAAAAGTACGCCTCCTTGTTTTAAGTACACCGCGGACCCGCTCGCGTCATCGCTCCTGGTATAGTGGGAAGCGGGGCGTGACTCATGTGTCTGGAACTAGCCACCATTATTTTTTTCTGAAGATTTGGAGACATGTTCTATTGGACGAGCAAGTGAAGATCTTCACCGACTACAAAAGTTTGAAGTATATCTTCACGCCAAAGGAGCTGAACATGAGGTAACACAAATGGTTGGAACTCATGGCTGACTATGACATCGACCTTCAATACCATCCTTGTAAGGTTAATGTCATACCTAATTCATTGAGTCGACGTCTGGCTATTATGAATCTTACAGCTCAGAAGCGACTTCAACAAGTTATGCGATGTATGGACATTGAAGTCATCCTACATGAGATTACAACGTCATTGATGAATCTACAAATTCAGTCGACCATCATCGACCGAATCAAAGCCGCTCAAGCTGGAGATGCAAAGTTGTAGAAGATCAAGGCACAAGTGGGATCGAGTCTTCTAACGGATTTACTTATCCATGAAGACCGATCTTTGAGATATGGCAGCAGAATCTGTGTGCCTTCAGGCCATATCCGAGAAGAGCTGATGAATGAAGCATATAGCTCCCCTTACTCCATTCATCCCGGTGGCACCAAAATGTACAAGGATCTTCGTATGAATTTTTGGTGGCATGGAATGAAGAGAAGCATTGCCCAGAGCATCGCCAAATGCCTTGATGTCAGCAAGAGAAGGCTGAACACCATCACATCGCAGGATTGCTTCAACCATTGCCCATTCCCGAGTGGAAGTGGCAGCACATTACCATAGTCTTATCACTAGAATATATTGATTATTAAATATTGATCTAACCTCTTCTTCTACAGGTTGCTGACAACGTTACAGTTGTAAGGATCGCCTTATCCTTACAATACTAACAACACACACTAGAGGGGGGTGAATAGTGTAATGGCAATAAAATTGTCCAATTAAAATTTAACTTGCAAATGCGGAATTATAAATGCAAGAGAAATTAAAAGGCACAATCAATCCAAACGCAAACACACAGTTTTACCCTGGTTCCCCAAACTTGGGTACATCCAGCCACACCAATATTCAATATATTCCCACACAGAGAAGTGAATACAAATCTCACAAGGAGATACCACACAAAGAGGATTTATGCCCTACACAAGGACCCAACTAATCCTTCACGAGGATCAAGACTCCCACACAGAGAATCACTAACACCCACTCAGAGAATTAGGATTAGCTCTACACTAGGACACTAAACTCCCACAAAGAGAGTTACTCCCACAAAGAGAGTTACTCCCACAAACAGAGTTATTCCCGCAAAGAGAATATCCTAAGTCCCACAAAGAGACAACCAGCTCCCACAAAGAGAGAAAGTTCTAATTCCCACCAAGAGAATTAGAGACACAAATTACACCAAGTAAAGTAAATACCCTTACTTATGTCTTGAGATGCTTACTCATGAATGGATGCAAGGCATGGAAGAGGATCTCCAAGTGTTGAGATATGCTTGAAAGCACTTGGATGAATTCCCTTGAGCTGGACTTCAATGCATGAAGAAGAATGAGAGCTCTTGAGAGGGAATTGAGGGATCTTGAGAGTTGCTTATAGATCTCTTGAGATTTTCAATAGTATCAAGAGTAATCAAGAATCAATAAAGAAGTTTAAGAGATAGCAGCACATTCATATATATAGGAACCCCATATCAAGCCCCAAAACCCAAGGAAACAGTCAAAGAAAGAATTCTGCAACGGCTAGAAACTGGGCGAAAACGACAGGAACAGTCGACTGATGATCAAAAGACAGTCGACTGATCAACGACTAGAAAATATCCAACCGCTATATTCTGAGCCAGGAAGTCCACCGATGAAGTCGATATAGTCGACTGAAAACAGGACAGGCGCATGTTAATCCTTCCGCAGATGACTACTGCAGGGGATGGATCGCAACAGAGAGCTGCACTCTTTCTCCAGTTAATCGCACAGGCGACTGATGTCAATAATACAGTAGACTGTCTATTAGCTAGGCGACTGTAAAACCTTAATTAGTCGTCTGCAGTATAAGATGGAGAAACAATAGAGAGATGTAGAGAATGCACTTACGCTATACAGGCGACTGATGACCAATCTCCAGGCGACTGTAAGAATACAGGCAACTGTAAACTGATCGACATACGACTATGCGTAAAGATCAAGTTTGAGTCAATTGAAATGTTGACTTGAGCTGTGCATGTCAGGCGACTGTATAAGGATCTACCGGCGACTGGAAATCACCCAGTCGACTGTGTTTCCCTCAGCAGGCGACTGACGGAAAGCCAGAGACTCCAAATGAGTGTTTGGACAGAGTGAACCTATTGGGTTGGATTCTGTGATAATCCTAAGGCTCACTAAGATGGTTAGATGCATATGCATGAATGAGTAAACCATCTAACAAGGCATTACATTAATCCTAGACTCAAAAGAGAGAGAAAACAATAAAGTAAATTACATGGATTACAATGCTTTCCTTAGAGTCTAAGTCTTCAATCTTGATGCCTTGATAGCTCTCCATCATCTCCAAGCATTGGCACTCCTTGAGTCTAAGCTTTGACTCTTCTCCACTTGATGTCCATCCTTGCACCAAGTGATTAGTCTCTATGAAAGATATTCTTGAAATAAAACTAAGAGATTAAAACATGGGATTCATTAGCAACAACATAATGTTGTGATCATCATCAAAATAAGATTGGTATGAAACACCAATACTCAACAACAGTTTGTTATCAAATGCTAAATTGTTACATGTTGCTAATAGTATTGCAAAATGCTATCAAATGATTAAATTAATGCAGATTGCAAATTGCTGTGAATGCTTAACTGCTATAACTCTCTTAAATTAAACTTATTGCTTGACTTAAGTTCAGTTTGAGTCATTTTAAATACTTAATCTTTCTTTTGTGGAAATTACTTGCCGAGTAAACCTCGCTGTCGGGCATTTCAATTGTTGTTTATGAAATGTCCGTCAGTTATTGAGAGTGACTTTGTGGAGGACATTCCAGTAGAGGTCGAGCCAGCACTTGACGAGTACGTGGAGTACCTGCTCTTAGAGGATTAGACTATTGTACCTTCGCATCAGCATTTCTTATTTTAAACAATATAATTTGTGTGTTTATTTGTATTGGCCATGCTAGGCCCAAAATGTATCTTAAATTCTATACGCTGGATATGTAATAATGTTGTTTGGACTGCTTCTTAAATTTGCATGCAAGGACATGCAGTTTACACAGACGCTTAGTGTGTTTAAACCAAGGAGGAAGAAAAGAAAAGTATTCCTACTTGTTTTAAGCACATCGCAGACCCTCTCGCGTCCTCGCTCCCGGTAGAATGGGAAGCGGGGCATGACAAGGAACGAGGGGGCGTGGCTGTGAGTAACCGCCACTAGAGTTAGAGATTGTGAGTCAGTGATCCCTGGAGTCCAGAGATAAGACCCTAGATCCCAGAGATTCAGAGATCCTTCATCGAGGATATGCTCGTTCAACTTTATATGACTGGGAGGATGGCCCTTTCATGTTGGATGGCTCCACACTCCCTGTGTACCTGACTCATTGTTTTTCAATGGAATCATCATCGAGATATGCAGGATTTGGGGCGTGCTTGCCATAAATGCACCTCTGATAAAGTGGACCATGTGTCCATTTGTCGATCAAGGATGGATCCGGTGGTAATGGCTCAAAGAGGGTGTGGCTTATCCGCCTGGGCTGTGAGGCTGAGGGAGCCGACCTCGAGGGGTCGTCCCTGTGGAGCTGTCGTCGGGGTCCAGCCAGGCCAATCTCTCAATCTGAGACCATGCGATCTTTGTGGGTGCATATGGTTACTGATGGGTCTCATGTTTACAGCTCAGCCATGTCCCACTACTGGTGGGCCCAGTCGAAATGTCATCTGCAATGGCCCCTTGCCTTTTGGTTCGATAATGTTGATCCGAGCTTCTATGATGAGGTTGGGAGTGAAGAGGCGATGAGAAGAAACAAAGAGACAAATTCGCTTTGTCTGGTCAATCCAGCAGGGTAAGTCATGCATGAGTTGAAGGGCTATGCCTTGGGAAGAAAGTATCCGTTATGCCTACCGATGTCGAAACTCGCCCATCGGGAAGTGAAGCGGAGGGATTGATGTGATTTGCATTTAATGTAGGATTTGAGTAGATATGTGTTCGCTCATGCAAGGCTAATAATAAATTACCGCAAGCACATGGGTCGTGTGTAGCGCTGACGGGTCGAACACAGGGAGGCGGTCAATGAGTATCGATTTATGGGTCTTTGTTTGAAAGCTACGCAATCGTAACGATGATTGGTTGGTGGAATGGGAAAGCAGGCGAATCAAGAGATAAAATCTTTAGGGCATGGGGAATCCCTACCATTGGACTAAGGTTAGGGTTGGAGTAGTAATTAACTGGTTGCTGGACTTATTTGGGACTCAGGAGAGGTCGTGTGACCTAAGAGCATTCACCTATCCCCCACTCTCGTAGTGCATGATAGGATATTCCATTACATCGTCTCCTACCCCCCACTCTTGCGATGCAATAATAGGCCTACCCAACCTATACTGATGTCCACTCTTGTCAATGCATCGGTGTACGTCATGCGCATTACGCTCGACGAACATCCCCAATCTTCCTCCCGACCACAGTGGCGTTCGGGGATTAGACCTACAATAGGAGGGCTCTAATAGGCGGTCGACTCTCGTCGGCCACACCAATAACATGGATCATCGTAGAGATCGGATCCCCGGATTGGTCCAGACTCTCGTCGGTGGCCAATCCGATCGTCCCGAAGGGAGGGGTCGAATCTACGATGATAATAATCATCCAAATGTATCCCTAATCTCAATTAGCACAGTATTAAGTTAATCAAATCAACCAACCCATAGCCCTAATCTAATGGGGTTCAACCTATTGCACTAGATGAAAACTACTCACTACCTATTAAGCTAGAAGAGATTTTAAGCATTGGGTAAGCAATAGAAGTCATAGATGTGGGAAACTCATAACTCCTCATATGGTTTTGATGATACAAACAAATCATTTTATATGTACTAACTCTATCTATACAGATGTTATAACACTATCATTTGAGAACTGTCATCAAGAACACAAGTTGCTAGAAGCATTCACTACAAGACAACACATATCGAAGAAATTTTGTATCTTGCAAAAGTGATGTAATCTTTATTTTTTCTCTTGCATATACTTAGAATGTAAAAGCCTTGATGATTATCTCTCTTAGTCGTTTTGGGTCCACCTTCAACAAATCAAGTCAAAAGTCAAATTAGTCGACCAATCCCTAGTGCTAGTCGACTAATTTAAATAGTAAAAATTCAGAAATTTCTGAAACTTTGTCAGACCCATCCTAGAGTCTCTAAGGTCATTTTCCCACCATTTCCTAGAGTTTCAAAGTTTTGGTTGACCAATACTTCCTATTAGTCTACCAGTCAATTTTTAAATTATATATTTTAAATGATTTATCATTAAAATATTATATTTTATTAAGTGGAAGTTAGAACTGCCACTAACGGCTAGTTCTAGCAGTTAATAGCCGTTTATAGCCGTTTTATACAGTTTCCTACCGTTTCAGGAAGTTACACCTCTTGAAAAGACACTTTAACTTCCATTCTATCGAGTCAGCTTTAGTTAGTCGACCAATGCATAAAGTAACTCGACTAATTTGGACAAAAACGGTTTAGATTTTTTTGAAAATTTAGGCAGTTGTACAACGGTCATAAACTACCTCTTTGGACTATAAATAGACCCCGAGACCCCTGCCTAAAAGTACGAAAATTCTTTCTCTTTCTCTTTTCTTAAGGTTTCCTTCTCTTTCTACAAAGTGTGTGATTTTCAGATTTCCATAGGGGAAACTCTGCAGAAATTTTGCCCCTTTAGGAAGTCCAATTTCGAGTGTTCTACCACAATTCACATCTTGAACCTTGGAGATTCCACCACCAACCTTGCGCTATAATTCTGATATTATCAAGGCTGTATGTGATATTGTTTCATACTCTTTTCTTTACTTTATTTGGTGAATCTCTTGTTGAAGAGATTCTACAAGTTTGCAACACGGTGAGTGTTGGCATCTTTGTATGTTGATTACTTGCGGGGAGCAAGTGTTTTAGTGGATTCAAATCTCTACGGGGTAGAGGACTAGACGTACAATCACAACGATCCGAACCAGGATAAAAATCTCTGTGTTTGCGTTTGGATTATTCTGGATTGTGATTTTTTATTTCTGCACTCTTATTGCAACTTTTTATTAACTTTTAATTTTGCAATATCGTCGTGATTTACACTATTCACCCTTAGTGTATTTGGTGTGCCAGGAGATCTAACATTTTGTATCAGAGCTACATGGTTAAGATAGCCTACACCTATCCGACGAACACTTCAACGTCTTCATCACAATTTCCAGAAGGGCACTCTACTACAAGGCCTCCACTATTCAATGGTTCCAACTACTCCTATTGGAAGACAAGGATGACAATCTATCTTCAAAGCATCGACTACGAACTTTGGAACATGTTGGAAACTTAATACGAGCAGCCTACCACTCCATATGCCCAATGGACCACTAATGACAAATCTGCTGCAACCCGCAACTCTAAAGCAATGAATGCACTATTCTGCACAATGGACAAAAATGAGTTCAACCGTGTCTCCCAGGCCAAAACCGCATATGACATTTGGCATACACTCCAGGTAATTCATGAAGGAACTAAAAAAGTTAAGGAAACTAAAATCTCTGTTCTTGTTCACAGATTTGAGTTATTCAGAATGAAGGAGAATGAACCAAGTGTAGAAATGATCACTCGTTTCACCGACATTGTCAACTTCTTAATACCCTTGGCAAAACCTATTCTCAAACGGAACAAGTACGGAAGATTCTTCGTGCCTTAACGTCAAAATGGGAGAAGAAGACTACAACCATAGAAGAAGCCAATGACCTTTCAACTCTCACCGTTGAAAGCTTGGTTGGTAACCTGATGGTTTACGAAGTACAACTCCTAGATCGCAAAGAACAAGAAGACACAAAGAAGAAAACTCTTGTCTTCGCCGCTTTATTAGACACCAATGATTCAGACATAGACGATGAAGACATGGCATTGATAACTAGAAACTTTAAGAAGTTTCTACGAAGAGGTAAGTTTAAAAGTTTTAAGCCCAAAACTACTGATGCTTCTTTGTGTTTTCAATGCAACAGGCCAAGACATATGAAAAAGGATTGTCCACTTCTTAACCCTAAAGAAAGGATATTCAACAACTTCAGAAAGGATAAGAAGTTCCAAAAGAGAAAGAAGGCACTTGCAGCAACATGGAAGAAGAAGAAGTCATCAATCAATCAAATGAAGAAAATGCCCATATGTGCTTTATAGCACAAGATGATAATGAGGTAAGTGTTTTAAATAATGAAGAATTAATGGAAGCCTTCAATGATTTATATATGAGATTCAAGTAATTGAGTTCTCGACATAAGGCATTAGTTCTTTCTCATCAAGAACTAACCTCTTCATCTTCTTCATTAGATTGTATTACAATTGAGAAAGATTCATTATCCTCTCTAAATTGTAAGTTAATACATGAAAATAAGATTCTCAAATCTGAGAATCATAATATGGTTACACGTATTTCTACTTTAGATAAAGATATTTCTTCTTTAAAATTGAAATATGATAACATGTCTTCTAATGTTAGCAAATTCAATAAAGGAAAGAATAATTTAGATAATTTACTTAAAATACAACATCCTGCAAATCATAGACTAGGATTAGGTTATACGAATACTCCCAAATCCTATATTCCTTGTAATGTAACTTTAGAAAAGAAATGGCATGTGTTTATTAATGCTAAGAAAATTGATTCTTCTAATAATATGAAAAAGGATACTATTCATATGCCAAAGAAAACCATTTTTACGTCTTCTAAGAAAACTATTATGCATAATATTTGGGTTCCCAAAGACATTTGTTTATATGATAAGTATTTATATATTTCTAATTTTATGCAAAATGTCATTCTTTCTCCAAATTATTTGAAGAAACCAAATTCCACTTGGGTTTGGTTTCCTAAGGAGTAATCCTAAGGACCCATTAAAAAGGGTACCAATGTTCAGTTTTTATTTTTCAGGTACCTATTAAAGAAAAATGGATTTTAGATAGTGGATGTTCTAAACATATGACCGGGAACATCAATCTTCTATCAACCGTTCAATTCAAAGATGGTGGCATCGTTACTTTTGGTGATAACAACAAAGGTAAAGTGATTGGCATCAGAACAGTTGGTGATCCAACCAAGCCAATTGCTTGAACGCATCTCAAGTATGTGATGCTTGAGCGCTACTCCCCAAGTGTAGGAGGACGTTAAGTAATAAATTTATATCCGGTGAGACCGGGTCGGATCACGGGGACAAGTCGTTTTGCAATCGCAAGTTCAATTAATAAAAGAGAGATAAAGGCAAAGATACAACCAACTAAGCTAACGATGGAAATGTGTGTGAAAATGTGGGTGTTTGAGACCAACTACCAAATTAACGCCCTCGGGTAGAGGAATCGTGGAGACAAATAAGCGAGAAAGCTTGTGTGATGTGTAGGAGTGTGGTTGTTAAGCATATGGGTTCAATCCGGGGATAACTCAATTGTCTTTCCGGCTAAGGAATAAGCAATCAGTGGATGTGGCATTTTATCAAACACTTGGTGTGCAATGAAAGTATGGTATTGAAAATTGAGATAATAAACAACTAAGCATACATGAGTGGTACCACTAGGCAAACTCCACTCTAGGGATGCCCACTAGGGTTCCTAATTCAAAGTATATCTCAACAATCTAACACATAATCATTAAAACATGCAAGATTGAAATACCAAAGCCCAACAACCAAATATCACCACACATCACACAAGAGATAGATCTAGCTACTCATAACAATAAAAGAAAGATTTTTACTTCTAAAAACATCATCCAATATGTTACAAATATCCAAATCCAAATACACAAAGAAGGGGAAAGAGTTCACCAAGATTTCTCTAAGGAAAACAAAAGCCCCAACCAAGTGCTCCTCCTTGCTTCTTTGTGCTCCCCAAACTATAACCCTAAATGATGATGAAGATGGAAGGAATGGAATGAGGGAAATAGAGGGGGAGTAGAAATAGGCTCAGAAATTCGGGTCTGGAAACAGCACTAACGGGTCGGATCCGTGCCCAAAACCCGGCAACTAATGCCCAAATCTGCAGAAATTTCAGCATTGTCACCATGTCTTGCAAAAATTCTAGAAAAATCATCCGACCTCGGAATGATGCATTGCAAATTGCGATGGAACCATAACAAAGTGTAGTACGATAGAAAAATATCAACAGGCCGGAATATACACCGGAATGCTAGCAAAATTCTGCACAAGAGGGAAAAAGCTGAATTTCCAGACCCGAAATTTTCAGCACCATCACCATGTCTTCCAAAAAATGCAGTAAATTGCTCCGACCTCCAAAAATTCTAGAAAAATATGCGTTGGAATCGGGACTTATGGAACTTCAACTGAAAAATATCATGAGGCCGGAATATGCATTGGAATAATAGCAAAATTCTGCACAAAAGAAGGCATTGCAAAAATTTTCTTCTCTTCTTCTTGCTTCCGATAAATCTCCACAAATTCCAGAAAAATCCTGAAAAATAGGAAATGCAATAATTAGTGACAAGAAGTGGGGTTTAAGCATAAAAAGTGGTAAGATCTAATATACGAACTTTGCACAATTACGAGCTAGATAGAGCCTATACGAGAAATATATACGCTAAAACCCAAGGAAATAGGGGGTGAAAATGACACTTTTCATTCGGAATCACACCCCCAACCTAGATTTTTGCTAGTTCCTAGCAAAACAAGCGATAGATTCGGATTCACAATAACATAATATCAAACTCAGAATTATTCATGGTGAAAATAAAGTTTTCAACAAAATCTCTAATTCAATATACCAATCCATGAATGAAAACAAACCCATGAACAACGCTTCAATTTGGTTCAAATAAAGAAGAAAAAACAATGTTTTGCACGAATGAGGATTAAAACACAACGTTGTATCATAATTTCACAAAACTTAGGGTTTTGCCAAAACAACACTTTCCTAATTTGTGGAGGTTGGATGTGTGAATTTATTCTTCTTTTTCTCTGTATGAAACTTAGGATGACCCATGTAATGAGTTTTCGGTCAATGACTCCCAAATCAGACGATTTCAGGGCATTGGGTCAAAAAGGACCCCTGCGGACCTAATAACCTGAATCACCTAAGATTCACTTATTTTTTCCTCGTGCACTCCCCTAAATCCTATCTTTCGACGCGAATCCCCAATGCTTCTTGAGGCACGAGAACCCAGCTACTCAACAAAACTAGAAGAACGATGCACTTATTTTTGTTTTCTCTTTTTTGTTTTCTTTTTCTTTTGCTTTCTTTCTTTTCTCTTTTTTTCAACACACCAACCAACCACACTGGGCACATAATCAAGACCCACCGAATTGAAAACTACTCTACTCAATTGGCTTAATCCATACTCATACACCGCACAACTTGTTCAAAACTAATTTAACTCATTTTGAAGACAAAATTCATGGAGTTATGCACTCACATCATAAATGACATATTAGAATTGATTTCATGAAGTAAAAGCAATCAAATGCATGCCAATCATAATTTAGGATTTTAAAATAGAATTTGAATCCGAAAACATGCACGAAGACATGCAAGGGACTAAGCAAATAACTAGCAAGAGAGCAAGGAGGGCAAATGATATACTTGCAAAATGATTGGTGACGTCAAAATGGATGTCTCCAAACAAAAACAAAAAAAATTTAAAACAAAAACAACTAACTAAACATCCTAAAACCACCTACTACTCCCCCCAACTAAAGACAAACATTGTCCTCGATGTTGAAAGAGAATAGATTTATTGAATTAAAACTATCCTAGAAAGCATAGAAAGTGCAAAATTTTAAATTTTCTACACTACTGGATAGAAGTCGTTGGGGTCAAAAGGCGGATCACGTATGTCCAACGATGGAGGAAGTAGCTCAATTAGATCCTTACGCTCCTCTGCGAGCTTCTTCCCTCCACGGATCACTTTGGACCCTAGCAACATAACTCCAAGCATCTCTCTAAAATATGCGACCATGTCCTGCAAGAGATGAGCTATATCAATCCAAAATGGGTACCGTTGCCTTTCGACGAAAGTGACCCAAATATAATTGTCAAAGTAAAATAAAGAATTTGAAATATGTTGACGAAAAATCCCTAAAATGGTTGCATCCATCTCGGTACGATGCTCCACCTTGGGGGAAAGGAATGAATGATCTTTGGACAAGACCAAGGGAAGGCACGTTTCAGGCTCTACCAAAATGATCGATGAGCTCGTGGCCCTACTTGGCTCCTCCTCCTGTCCATCCAAAATGTCACGCTCATCCTCTCCATCTTTGCACACAACACCTGCGAGGGACGAAGAGTCCAAATCAGATAATAAATTTTTTTTGAGTGGTTGGATTGCCTTCTCCCAAGAAAAAGGCAAGCAATGCAAGACCCGAAATGATCTCCTGAATATACTGGCTCCGAGTCTCCATGATTCGGAGAAAATATAGGGATTGAGCATCATGTGTCTGAATAAGCAATTGAAGCTCCTCGCCCAAGGGTTGCAAAGGTGCATCCACGGTTGGTTCTCTTTGGTCAAGGCACGCTCCAACGGCATCACAATGAAGCACTAATAGTTCACTCCGTGAAGTCCCATCCAATGGTCGGTCCATATCCTCCATGGACTCCAGGTACTCCCAAGCATCCTCAGGTGACATGTCAAATAAAGCTCCATCGTCCATCATCGCCATGTAGTCCTGCGTCTCCTCCCGCATACTCTCGTAGAAAAACTGGAAAAGATGGGCCATCGTGAATCCATGATGTGGACAACCACTTAATAAATTCATGAACCTCCTCCAAGCTTGATAGAAGGATTCATCGTCAATTTGAGCAAAACCGGCAATTTTGAGCTTCAAAGAAGTGGTCTTGTGCAAAGAAAATGGAAGTGCATCATACAACGAATTTATGCCGTTAAAGTCCATAGCTTTTTTTGAGTTTTTATAAAATAAAAATGAAAATAAAGATAGCAAAGGACTCAAAAAGTACAAAATAAATAAAGATGAAAGATAATAAATGGAGGATAAAGAATAAAAAAGGCTCACACTAAATAGTAGGATGTATCACGCCAAAATTTCCTAAACCAATCAAAAATGTAAATGCAAAAACCGTTGTCTTCGGCAACGGCGCCAATTGTTTGAACGCGTCTCAAGTATGTGATGCTTGAGCGCTACTCCTAAGTGTAGGAGGATGTCAAGTAATAAATTTATATCCGATGAGACCGGGTCGGATCACGGGGACAAGTCGTTTTGCAATCGCAAGTGCAATTAATAAATGAGAGATAAAGACGACGCTACAACCAACTAAGCTAACAGTGGAAATGTGTGTGAAAATGTGGGTGTTTGAGACCAACTACCAAATCAACACCCTCGGGTAGAGGAATCGTGGAGACAAATAAGCAAGAAAGCTTATATGATGTGTAGGAGTGTGGTTGTTAAGCATATGGGTTCAATCTGGGGATAACTCAATTGTCTTTCCGGCTAAGGAATGAGCAATTGGTGGATGTGGCATTTTATCAAACACTTGGTGTGCAATGAAAGTATGGTATTGAAAATTGAGATGATAAACAACTAAGCATACATGAGTGGTACCACTAGGCAAACTCCACTCTAGGGATGCCCACTAGGGTTCCTAATTCAAAGTATATCTCAACAATCTAACACATAATCATTAAAACATGCAAGATTGAAATACCAAAGCCCAACAACCAAATATCACCACACACCACACAAGAGATAGATCTAGCTACTCATAACAATAAAAGAAAGATTTTTACTTCTAAAAACATCATCCAATATGTTACAAATATCCAAATCCAAATACACAAAGAAGGGGAAAGAGTTCACCAAGATTTCTCTAAGGAAAACAAAAGCCCCAACCAAGTGCTCCTCCTTGCTTCTTTGTGCTCTCCAAACTCTAACCCCAAATGAAGATGAAGATGGAAGGAATGGAATGAGGAAATAGATGGGGAGAAGCCCTAGAAATAGGCTCAGAAATTCGGGTCTGAAAACAGCACTAACGGGTCGGATCCGTGCCCAAAACCCGAAACTAATGCCCAAATCTGCAGAAATTTCAGCACGGTCACCATGTCTTGCAAAAATTCTAGAAAAATCATCCGACTTCGGAATGACGCGTTCCTGGCAGTGATGGAACCGTAACAAAGTGTAATACGACGAAAAAATATCAGCAGGCCGGAATATACACTGGAATGATAGCAAAATTCTGCACAAGAGGGAAAAAGCCGAATTTCCAGACCCGAAATTTTCAGCACCGCCACCCTATCTTTCAAATAATGCAGTAAATTGCTCCGACCTCCAAAAATTCTGAAAAGTATGCGTTGGAATAGGGACTTCACGAACTTCAACTGAAAAATATCGTGAGCCGGAATATGCATTGGAATAACAGCAGATTTCTGCACAAGAGAAGGCATTGCAGAATTTTTCTTCTCTTCTTCTTGCTTCCGATAAATCTCCATAAATTCCAGAAAAATCCTGAAAAATAGGAAATGCAATAATTAGTGACAAGAAGTGGGGTTTAAGCATCAAAAGTGATAAGATCTAATATACAAATTTTGCACACTTACAAACTAGATAGAGCCTATATGTGAAATATATACGCTAAAACCCAAGGAAATAGGGGGTGAAAATGACACTTTTCATTTGGAATCACCAATCATCGAAAACGTGCTCATTGTCGACGGTTTGAAACATAATATCTTATCCATTTCTCAATTATGCGATAAAGATTTTAAAATAGTTTTCGAAAAGAATGCTTGCATTATATATGATTTAGATATGTCTAATATTTTATTCCAAGGTAATCGTAAAAATAATATTTATATACTATACATGAAAATATTTTCAAATGATCATTGCCTACTTGCATCCACAGATAACACACTTTTATGGCATAAACGTTTTGGACATACTACCTTTAAGCATTTAGCACATATCTCAAAACATAAGTTACTTTCTGGAATGCCTAATATTTCTTTTACTCATACACAATTTTGTGACGCATGTCAACAAGGAAAAATGCATAAATCTTCATTTAAATTGAAAGATGCTATTTCTATTAAAAGACCTCTTGAACTTTTACATTTGGATTTATTTGGTCCTTCTAGAGTAGTCTCTTTAAATGGTAATAAGTATGCATTTGTAATTATTGATGATTTTTCAAGATATACATGGGTATTATTTTTAAAGAATAAGAATGATGCATATGAAGAATTTACAATATTTTGTAAAAGAAGTCAAAAATTAAAGACTTCATCCATTATTACCATGGAGGAGAATTTGAAAATTGTTATAAACGGGCTTTTGGTGGGCCTACCCGTTAGTGGGTATCCACCCATTATGTAACCCTACCACTATAAATATAGGGCTATGATCTCCATAGCCGCCAAGTTTACAACACGTTATCAGCACGCTCAAAGCTAAGCCGAACCCCTGCCGACGGACGGACGCGACGGACGCGACGCGACGCGAACGGGCTTCCTTCACCGAACGTCGCTAGATCCGGCGGGTAGGATCTAGAGGTAACTTTCTCCCTAGATCTAAATTTTGCATATGCGCATATGTGGTGATTCAATTTTTTTTGGATCAATCGATCAAAAATATATCGTTTTTATTGTTAAAAATCAACATTTTTTCAATAAAAAGCGTCTTTTTGGTAGAAAAAAATTGGGTTTCCCACTAAAAATCGGATTTTTACCCATTTTTCTCCAAAAATCGCCAAAACCCTAAAAAGGGTCCACCCACGCCCCCCGTCGCCGGCAGCGGCAGGGCCTTCCCACCGTCGCTGCGGCGGCGGGAACCCCCCACCGCTGCAGGCGGGGGCTTCCCCGCCGCTGCAGGCGGGGGCTCCCCCCGCCGCCTGCCGACGGGGGCAACCCCCGCCGCTGCAGGCGGGGGCTCCCCGCCGCCTGCAGCGGCGGGCAACCCCCGCCGCCTGCAGGCGGGGGCAACCCCCCGTCGCCTGCAGGCGGGGGCGATCCCCGTCGCCTGCAGCGGCGGGCAACCCCCGCCGCGGCAGGTGGGGGCAACCCCCCGCTGCCTGCAGGCGACAGGCGATCCCCGTCGCCTGCAGCGGCGGGCCCCCCCTCCCCGCCGCCTGCTGCGGCAAACGGGCCCGCCCGCCAGTAGCGGGTATGGGCCCGGTGTGCGTACCCCAAAACCCTAACTAGGGTTTCTGACCCAGAATTTTTTTTCGAATTTTCAAAAATTTTCAGATTTAATTGCGATTCCTTTTCGTTATAATCTGGACCAAATTACACGTGATTTTTACTCATCGCAATTATATTTGGATTTATGATTTTCTTTAAAAACGTTTAAAAATTAAGAAGATCCTGCGACCGCTCTGCCGTTAGTCAACTAACCTAACGGTGTATGACGTTGCCTAGTGGTCCAATAATTTTTAAACGGTAGATTTCATTTTCCATTATAAACTGCCTGTGATGAATAAATAAATTGCCTGTGATATAAACTGCCTGTGATGATGCCTGCTGCATTATAACTGCCTGCAACGAATGATTAATATTTGCTGTGGTTTTGGATCGGCTAGTGATCACCATTTTACTTTTCATGCATTATTTTCTTTTTTTTGAGAGAAAAATGTAGTGAGGATAATTTTGTAAAATTACACGCCCGGCGGACGCCTTAAGAAGATGAAGGACTATTCCAGAAGAATAGGGGCCCCACGGGGGTTCCCGAGTTGTACTTTCTTTCTTTTTGGGACTGTAATGGACTGTAATTAATTATGGTGATTAGCCGATCCACGCAGCAAATATTTATGTCTGATGTGCTTGATTATTTATTTTTCTGCAAAAATATCTAATTAATGCTATCTTTTTACATGCTAGAGTGATAAATGGCCAAAATTGCGAGCGTCGATTTCGACGTTTTGGATGCTTCAGGAAAGAATTACTTAAGCTGGCAGTTGGATATAATATTCCATTTGCGAGCACAGGGATTGAGTCATGCCATCGCTTTAGGCGATAAGGTTTCTGATATAGATAAAGCGAAAGCAATTATCTATATCAGACGCCATATCGATCGGACCCTGAAGGCCGAGTACCTAACGGTGGAAGACTCGTATGAGTTGTGGGCCGCCCTCGAGGACATGTATAAACATCAAAGGGATGTTATACTACCTCGAGCGCGATATGAATGGGAGAAGCTCCGTCTCCAAGACTTCAAGTCTATTGCCGAGTACAACTCAGCACTCTTTAGCATCACCTCACGCCTGAAGTTGTGTGGTGAAAAGGTGAAGGAGGAACGCATGTTAGAGAAGACGTATACATCCTTCCATGAGAAGGATGTCATACTGATGCAACAGTATCGTGAACGAAAGTTCACAAAATACTCTGAGCTTCTCTCATGCCTTCTGATGGCAGAGCAGAATCGTGACCTCCTTCTGGCCACCCACAACTCACGCCCTACCGGCACTGCTCCTGCGCCTGAAGCGCACCACAGCTCCTTCCAGAAGAAAAGGGGCAACTTCAAAGGCAAACCCCAGAAGGGTAAGACCATGAAGAAGCAGGCTCGAGGACCCCCTCCAAGAAACAACCAAGAGGGAAAGAAGAAAAATGTGTGGAAAAGAAAAGACGACGACCAGACTTCTGCCCCCAGAAAGGACTGGGAAGATAAATGCCACAGGTGTGGCATGACTGGACACTGGTCCAGAAATTGTCGTACTCCACGCCACCTTCAGGAGTTGTACAAAGCAAGCCAGAAGCAAGCTGAGACAAACCTGGCGGTTCAAGAAAACCTGGCACCAATCAGGTTCATCGCTGAGGACTTCTCCAATGATGACCTGCTCGACTGAGGACATTTATCTACTTTATATATGCATTGTAATTTTTTCCTTTTGAGAAACAATTTATCTGCTTATCTCTGGCATGTTTAAGTACTTTTTAGACATCAACTTAATTTTCGTAGTATATTCCTTTGTGGTTTTGCCTTATACTGAGACATTTTTATTTTAAAATAGATGGACTTTAAATGCCTAGTGGACAGTGCCTCTACGCACACGATCCTTCAAGACATCTGCTTTTTTCAAAGCATTAATAAATACAATGGCACCGTAAACACGATTTCCGGTCCATCAAGTATCATTGAAGGATCAGGGGAAGCACATTTTATGCTCCCCAACAGTACAAAACTACTTATAAAAGATGCCCTTCTCTCCCTAGCTCGCATAGAAACCTGTTAAGCTTTAAAGATATCCGCTTAAACGGATACCATCTAGAAACGGTGAGCAAAGGAAACAGTGAATACCTTGATGTAACGTCTCATAAAAACGGTGCTAAAAACACCGTCGAACGTTTTGAGGGACTCCCGTCGGGTCTCTACCACACAAGGATCAGAGCAATGGAAGCAAACACATAGGAGCACCAGAAGTGCCAAAATCAACCAGAATTCAAACTCTGGCACGATAGACTAGGACACCCTGAAAGGAATATGATGCGTCGCATCATATCCCAATCCCGTGGGATTAATCCGAAAAGCCTGACGCTACTTCGGAAGGGTGCAAATCCTTGTCCCCCTTGTTACAAAGGGAAATTGATTACGAGACCATCCACCCTGAAGGTGGACTCCGAGTCTCCAAGCTTCCTAGAGAGAATACATGGTGACATTTGCGGGCCTATTCACCCTGCAAGTGGACCATTTCGGTACTACATGGTATAATCGACGCATCTTCAAAATGGTCGTATGTGTGCCTCTTGTCCACCCGCAACGTAGCCTTTGCAAAGCTACTTGCACAAATTATAAAATTGCGGGCACATTTCCCAGACAACCAGATCAAGAAATTGCGTCTGGACAATGCTGGGGAATTCACCTCACAAGTCTTCCTAGACTACCGCCAAGCAACCGGCATAGAAGTTGAACATCCTGTAGCTCATGTTCACACCCAGAACGGGTTAGCCGAATCTCTCATAAAGAGACTACAATGGATCGCTAGACCATTGTTAATGCAATGCCAGTTACCGGTATGTGCATGGGGACATGCCATACTACACGCTGCATCGCTGATAAGATTACGACCGTCAGGTAGTCAATCTTATTCTTCGATGCAACTTGCATATGGGAACCCGCCCGATATCTCTCACTTGGGGATATTCGGATGTGCTGTCTATGTCCCCATAGCACCACCGCAGAGAACCAAGATGGGTCCTCAACGGCGTCTTGGTATCTATATTGGCTTCGACTCACCATCGATCATTAGATACCTCGAACCCCTTATAGGGGACGCCTTTAAAGCACGTCTAGCAGATTGTGAGTTTGATGAAAGCATTTTTCCAAAACTAGGCATTAACACACAGAAGCCAGAAGCTTCAAAGACCATTACATGGGACACAAAGACTTTATCCCATTTTGATCCGCGCACAAATCAAAGTGAAGAAGAGATCCTGAAGATCCTTCAAATTCAGAACACAGTTCACATTTTACCGGATAAATTCACTGACAACCAGAAGATTGTCAGATCACACGTCCCTGCTGCAAATACGCCAGCTAGGATTGACATACCCAAAGATGGATGCAATCCACCTGCAGCAGAAGCGGCCGTACCTCAACAAAAAAGAGGACGACCCCCAGGCTCCAAAGATACGAATCCTCGAAAGAGGAAAAATCCTGGAGCAACAAGAACGATACCACCACAGGATGCTGAGCTCAGCCCAGCTACCTCTCCACTCCTAACAACCCCTGAAGAGAAAAACATAGGAGAAATTTCATTAAACTATGTACGTACCGGGGAGGTACTGGACAGAAAAAGCACAATCATCGATGATAACTTCACGCTCATTATTGCCACTCACGTCACTGAATACGACGATGAGACCGATCCACGCTCTCTAGCAGAATGTAAACGCAGAGAGGATTGGCCAAAGTGGAATGAGGCAATAGGAGTAGAGCTGGACTCACTCTCGAAGCGCAAAGTTTTTGGACCTGTAGTCCTAACACCAAAAGGTATTAAACCTGTGGGATATAAATGGGTATTCGTGAGAAAAAGAAACGAGAATAATGAGATCGTGCGTTATAAAGCGCGCCTTGTTGCACAAGGTTTTTCCCAACGACCAGGAATAGACTATGACGATACCTATTCCCCGGTCATGGATGCGATCACTTTCCGTTTCATTATCGGCCTATCCACGAAGGAAGGTCTGGATATGCAGCTCATGGACGTTGTGACTGCATACCTATACGGAAATATAGATAAGGACATATATATGAAAATCCCAGACGGATACAAACTACCGACAAAAATGACAGAAAGACCTCGGGACGTCTATTCCGTCAAACTCCAGAGATCACTGTATGGTCTCAAACAGTCAGGTAGAATGTGGTACAACAGACTGAGTGAATTCCTAGTGCAACAAGGATTCACAACAAATGAAGTCTGCCCTTGCATCTTCATACGAGCAAAGGGAACAGGATTCGTAATTATCACCGTCTACGTAGACGACTTGAACATCATCGGATCTCCTGCAGAGATAGATGAGATATCCAAAAGTCTCACACAGACTTTTGAGATGAAAGACCTCGGCAAAACGAAGTTTCGCCTAGGCCTACAAATTGAACATTTAAGCGGAGGAATCCTGTTGCACCAATTGACATATCCAAAGAAAGTACTGAAAAACTTTCTTATGGAAAAATGTCATCCGCTTAGCACACCAATGGTCGTCAGATCATTGGATGTTGAAACAGACCCCTTCCGACCGCTGGAAGAGGGGGATGAAACACTGGGTCCTGAAGTACCCTACTTAAGTGCAATTGGAGCACTCCTATACCTGGCAAACTGCACGCATCCCGATATAGCGTTCGCAGTAAATCTACTAGCCAGATACAGTTCAGCGCCCTCAAAGCACCACTGGAACGGAGTGAAACAACTTCTGCGCTACCTCCAAGGGTCTGTAGACATGAGACTATACTTCAAGAAAGGTGTATCCACCGACCTGGTCGGTTACGCAGATGCGGGATACAGGTCCGACCCACATACCGCAAAGTCCCAGACCGGTTTCGTATTCACATACGGTGGGACGACCATCTCATGGAGATCCGTGAAGCAGACATCCACAGCGACCTCATCCAACCACTCCGAGCTCATCGCGATCCACGAAGCTAGCAGAGAATGCTTCTGGCTTCGATCAGTCATCAACCACATCCTCAAGACCACCGGCCTGAAGACGGGAGATCTTGGGCCAACCACCATGTACGAAGACAATGCTGCCTGCATCGCTCAACTACGAGGTGGCTACATCAAAGGTGACAGGACGAAGCACATTTCCCCCAAGCTCTTCTGGACGCATGAACAGCAAGTGGACAACCAGATCGACATCCAGCAGATCCAGTCCTGCAACAACCTGGCTGACCTATTCACTAAAGCTTTGCCTCGCAGTACCTATAGAAAACTTGTACTAGGGATTGGGATGAGACAGTTGAGAGATGTACAAGCCTGAAGCTTGTACTTATCAGGGGGAGTTAACGTAGTGCTGTACTCTTTTTCCTTGGCTGTTGGTTTTTCCCACTGGGTTTTCCACAGTCAAAGGTTTTAACGAGGCAGCCACATTAACTCTGGATCCAGAAGTATCCACCACTGATGTTATCCATCGATCAGGGGAAGTTATAGAGACTTGTACTCTTTTCCCTTAGCCACTGGTTTTTCCCACTGGGTTTTCCTTGGCAAAGGTTTTAATGAGGCAAGCACTCTTAAACTTAGAGATCCAGAAGTATCTCCAACCCCATGATCAAATAAGCTTCATGAACCCTGAAGCATTCACCATGGCTTACAACAATGGATGGATAAGGGGAAGTGTTATAAACGGGCTTTTGGTGGGCCTACCCGTTAGTGGGTATCCACCCATTATGTAACCCTACCACTATAAATATAGGGCTATGGTATCCATAGCCGCCAAGTTTACAACAAAAATGAATTATTTACAAAATTTTGTAATAAACATGGTATAACAAATAAATTTTCTTTTCCTCGAGCCGCACCACAAACTGGTGTAGTTGAAAGGAAAAATAGAACATTACAAGAATGTCCTAGAACCATGTTATGCGATATTAATCTACCAAAGTATTTTTGGACAGAAGCTGTCGCTATTGCATGTTATGTGTTAAATAGAATTTTGATAAGACCACAATTGAATAAAAGTTGTTTTGAATTGTTTTATGATCGTATTCCTCGTGTTTCTTATTTTAAGGTTTTTGGTTGTAAATGCTTTATTCTTAATACTAAGGATTCATTGGATAAGTTTGATTCTAAATCCGATGAAGGTATCTTTGTAGTTTATTCTACACGTAGTAAAGCATATAGGATTTATAATAAAAGAACCTTATGAATTGAAGAATCTCTTCATGTTAGTTTTGATGATAACTTTTCTTCTATTACTCATTTAGATGAAGATGATTCTATTCCTATCATTAGTTTTTTTTAGAAAACACTAAGTTAAATGATGATGATACTAATAATCCCATTCCTGAGATTATTTCTAAAAATACAAGTCTTCCTAAAGCATTTGTTGAAATTCCTAATCATCTACATGATTTAGTTATTGGAAATATTTCCGATAGAGTAAGAACTAGATCTCAAATAGAACAAATGACTAATTGTGCATTTATATCATCCATCGAACCAAAGAATGTTATTGAAGCATGTAAAGATAGTTCATGGATTATAGCAGTACAGGAAGAACTTAATCAATTCAAAAGGAATGATGTATGTGAATTAGTATCTAGACCTTCAGATCATCCTGTAATTGGCACTAAGTGGGGTTTCAAGAACAAATTTGATGAATCTGGACAACTGGTTAGGAATAAGGCTAGATTAGTCGCACAAGGTTATAATCAGGAAGAAGGTATAGATTATGATGAAACATATGCACCTGTTGCTAGATTAGAATCAATTAGAATGCTTCTAGCATATGCATGTTATAAGGATTTTAAGTTATATCAAATGAATGTTAAAAGCGTATTTTAAATGGTATTATAAAGAAAGAAGTCTATGTAGAACAAACACCAGGATTTCAACATGAAAGTTTTGATAATCATGTTTTCAAGTTAAAGAAAGCATTACATGGATTAAAACAAGCACCTTGTTCTTGGTATGAAAGATTAAAGAACTTTCTATTAAAATCTGGTTATTCTATAGGAAAGATAGATTCTACTTTATTTACCAAGCATATAGATTCTGATGTTATCATTATACAAATATATGTTGATGGCATAATTTTTGGTTCTACTAATGATTCTCTTTGTCAAGAATTTTCTAAGGAAATACAGAATGAATTTGAGATGAGTCACATGGGTGAATTAACATACTTCCTTGGATTTTAAATCAAACAAATGAAGGAAGGTATTTTTATACATCAAAGTAAGTATACAATGGAACTCATCAAAAGATTTAGATTAGAGAATTCTGTAGAAAAGCGTACTCCCATGGGTACATCATCAAATCTTAATAAAGATCCAAATGGTAATAGTGTTGATCAAACGTTATATCGAGGTATGATTGGATCATTACTTTATCTTACCGCAAATAGACCAGATATTATGTTTTCTGTTTGTATATGTGCTAGATATAAATCCGATCCTAAATTATCACATTTGACTACTGTCAAAAAGGATAACTATGTATATCAAACATACATCTGATTTTGGTTTATATTATCCAAAATCAAGTTCATTTGATTTAGTTTCATATAGTGACGCAGATTTTGCTGGTTGCAAATCTGATCGTAAGAGTACAAGTGGTACTTGTCATTTTTTAGGATATGCATTAGTATCATGGTTTAGTAAGAAACAAAACTCTGTTTCTTTATCTACTACAGAAGCGGAATTCATTGCCGCTGGTTTAGCATGTGCACAGATTTTATGGATGAACCAAACAATTTTATATTATGACATAAAATGTGACACATGGCCTACCATGTGTGACAACACTAGTGCTATAAATCTATCCAAAAATCTTGTTCATCATGCACGCACTAATCACATAGATATACGACATCACTTCTTGGATGACCATGTCCAAAAAGGTGATATTATTCTTAAGTATATAGATACTAAAAATCAAAAAGCCGATATTCTTACTAAGCTCCTTAAAGAAGAGACTTCTCTTAAATTAAGAAGAGAACTCGGTATTATTAGCGAATCGGTATTTTAACCATATAGTATAGTTATATATGAAGTTATTATCATTTATGATTTTTCTGGATTTTTCAGAAGTTATTCATATTTAAATTAGCTGACTAAACAATGGTATTAGTCGACTAATCCTCCAGAATTAATTATATATCTGTTGTAAACTTGGCGGCTATGGAGACCATAGCCCTATATTTATAGTGGTAGGGTTACATAATGGGTGGATACCCACTAACGCGTAGGCCCACCAAAAGCCCGTTTATAACACTTCCCCTTATCCATCCATTGTTGTAAACCATGGTGACCACTTCAGGGTTCATGAAGCTTATTTGATCATGGGGCTGGAGATACTTCTGGATCTCTAAGTTTAAGAGTGCTTGCCTCATTAAAACCTTTGCCAAGGAAAACCCAGTGGAAAAAACCAGTGGCTAAGGGAAAAGAGTACAAGTCTCTATAACTTCCCCTGATCGATGGATAACATCAGTGGTGGATACTTCTGGATCCAGAGTTAATATGGCTGCCTCGTTAAAACCTTTGACTGTGGAAAACCCAGTGGGAAAACCAACAGCCAAGGAAAAAGAGTACAACATTACGTTAACTCCCCCTGATAAGTACAAGCTTCAGGCTTGTACATCTCTCAACTGTCTCATCCCAATTCCTAGTACAAGTTTTCTAAAGGTACTGCAAGGCAAAGCTTTAGTGAATAGGTCAGCCAGGTTGTTGCAGGACTGGATCTGCTGGATGTCGATCTGGTTGTCCACTTGCTGTTCATGCGTCCAGAAGAGCTTGGGGGAAATGTGCTTCGTCCTGTCACCTTTGATGTAGCCACCTCGTAGTTGAGCGATGCAGGCAGCATTGTCTTCGTACATGGTGGTTGGCCCAAGATCTCCCGTCTTCAGGCCGGTGGTCTTGAGGATGTGGTTGATGACTGATCGAAGCCAGAAGCATTCTCTGCTAGCTTCGTGGATCGCGATGAGCTCGGAGTGGTTGGATGAGGTCGCTGTGGATGTCTGCTTCACGGATCTCCATGAGATGGCCGTCCCACCATATGTGAATACGAAACCGGTCTGGGACTTTGCGGTATGTGGGTCGGACCTGTATCCCGCATCTGCGTAACCGACCAGGTCGGTGGATACACCTTTCTTGAAGTATAGTCCCATGTCTACAGACCCTTGGAGGTAGCGCAGAAGTTGTTTCACTCCGTTCCAGTGGCGCTTTGAGGGCGCTGAACTGTATCTGGCTAGTAGATTTACTGCGAACGCTATATCGGGACGCGTGCAGTTTGCCAGGTATAGGAGTGCTCCAATTGCACTTAAGTAGGGTACTTCAGGACCCAGTGTTTCCTCCCCCTCTTCCAGCGTTCAGAAGGGGTCTGTTTCAACATCCAATGATCTGACGACCATTGGTGTGCTAAGCGGATGACATTTGTCCATAAGAAAGTTTTTCAGCACTTTCTTTGTATATGTCTATTGGTGCAACAGGATTCCTCCGCTTAAATGTTAAATTTGTAGGCCTAGGCAAAACTTCGTTTTGCCGAGGTCTTTCATCTCAAAAGTCTGTGTGAGACTTTTGGATATCTCATCTATCTCTGCAGGAGATCCGATGATGTTCAAGTCGTCTACGTAGACGGCGATAATTACGAATCCTGTTCCCTTTGCTCGTATAAAGATGCAAGGGCAGACTTCATTTGTTGTGAATCCTTGTTGCACTAGGAATTCACTCAGTCTGTTGTACCACATTCTACCTGACTGTTTGAGACCATACAGTGATCTCTGGAGTTTGACGGAATAGACGTCCCGAGGTCTTTCTGTCATTTTTGTCGGTAGTTTGTATCCGTCTGGGATTTTCATATAGATGTCCTTATCTATATTTCCGTATAGGTATGCAGTCACAACGTCCATGAGCTGCATATCCATACCTTCCTTCGTGGATAGGCCGATAATGAAACGGAAAGTGATCGCATCCATGACCGGGGAATATGTATTGTCATAGTCTATTCCTGGTCGTTGGGAAAAACCTTGTGCAACAAGGCGCGCTTTATAGCGCACGATCTCATTATTCTCGTTTCTTTTTCTCACGAATACCCATTTATATCCCACAGGTTTAACACCTTTTGGTGTTAGGACTACGGGTCCAAAAACTTTGCGCTTCGAGAGTGAGTCCAGCTCTACTCCTATTGCCTCGTTCCACTTTGGCCAATCCTCTCTGCGTTTACATTCTGCTAGAGAGCATGGATCGGTCTCATCATCGTATTCAGTGATGTGAGTGGCAATAATGAGCGCGAAGTTATCATCGATGATTGTGCTTTTTCTGTCCAGTGGTACGGCTGAGCTCAGCATAGTTTAATGAATTTTCTCCTATGTTTTCCTCTTCAGGGGTTGTTAGGAGTGGAGAGGTAGCTGGGCTGAGCTCAGCATCCTGTGGTGGTATCGTTCTTGTTGCTCCAGGATTTTTCCTCTTTCGAGGATTCTTATCTTTGGAGCCTGGGGGTCGTCCTCTTTTTTGTTGAGGTACGGCCGTTTCTGCTGCAGGTGGATTGCATCCATCTTTGGGTATGTCAATCCTAGCTGGCGTATTTGCAGCAAGGACGTGTGATCTGACAATCTTCTGGTTGTCAGTGGATTTATCCGGTAAAATGTGAACTGTGTTCTGAATTTGAAGGATCTTCAGGATCTCTTCTTCAAATTGATTTGTGTGTGGATCAAAATGGGATAAAGTCTTTGTGTCCAATGTAATGGTCTTTGAAGCTTCTGGCTTCTGTGTGTTAATGCCTAGTTTTGGAAAAATGCTTTCATCAAACTCACAATCTGCTAGACGTGCTTTAAAGGCGTCCCCTGTAAGGGGTTCGAGGTATCTAATGATCGATGGTGAGTCGAAGCCAATATAGATACCAAGACGCCGTTGAGGACCCATCTTGGTTCTCTGCGGTGGTGCTATGGGGACATAGACAGCACATACGAATATCCTCAAGTGAGAGATATCGGGCGGGTTCCCATATGCAAGTTGCCCGTCGCTGCAGGCGACGGGGAGCCCCGCCGTCGCAGCGGCGGGGGTTGCCCGCCGCTGCAGGCGGCGGGGGGTTGCCCCCGCCTGCCGCGGCGGGGGTTGCCCGCCGCTGCAGGCGGCGGGGGTTGCCCCCGCCTGCAGCAGCGGGGGGTTCCCGTCGCCGCAGCGACGGCGGGATGGCCCTGCCGCTGCCGGCGACGGGGGGGGGGGGGGGGGGGGGGGGGGGGGCGGCGTGGGTGAACCCTTTTTAGGGTTTTGGCGATTTTTGGAGAAAAAAATGGGTAAAAATCCGATTTTTAGTGGGGGGTAAACCAGTTTTATTCTACCAAAAAGACGTTTTTTATTAAAAAGGTTGATTTTTAACAATAAAAACGATATATTTTTGATCGATTGATCCAAAAAATTGAATCACCACATATGCGCATATGCAAAATTTAGATCTAGGCAGAAAGTTACCTCTAGATCCTACCCGCCGGATCTAGCGACGTTCGGTGAAGGAAGCCCGTTCGCGTCGCGTCCGTCCGTCGGCAGGGGTTCGGCTTAGCTTCGAGCGTGCTGATAACGTGTTATAAACTTGGCGGCTATGGAGACCATAGCCCTATATTTATAGTGGTAGGGTTACATAATGGGTGGATACCCACTAACGGGTAGGCCCACCAAAAGCCCGTTTATAACAATATCTAATTTTTGTTTTAAATGTTAAATATTTATTATTTAAAAAAAATTTCGGTCAAAACCGAATGTCATCAAGGCAACACATTCAAATTCAAAATTTTGAGAATTTCCCTCTCACAAGTACTTTAAAAGTACTAAGTACAAAAGGACATGGCCATTTGTTTTCTTACACCTTCACTTACACAAAGTAAAGGGTACTTTTAGTTTACACTTCATTAATTTTATTTTGGTCCTTCCCTAGGCATTAATGAGTCAGCCCTTTTGACCGAAAATATTTTTTAATTAAATTTTTTCGCCTCTTTTCCATCCAGTTCAGTTTTCCATACTAATTAGTCGACTAATCGCTGAAGAACACGATTTTCCAGAGCCGTTTTCCAGTGGAAATTTTGATCCGTTTTGATCAGTTTTCTTTTCCAGTAGTTAGGAGACGTTTCAGTAACTTCTTAGGAGTTATCACATCGTTTTTGAAGATTCAAATTCAAATTTCCCTCTTCAATTTTCTCTATAAATACACACAATTCCTTCTTCTTCCTCTTCATATGAGAAAACCATTATCACAATACTCTCTCAAATCTTTCGATTTTCGCAGTAGGGTTCACAAATAATCTGTAGGGAAACTCCATCCATCGCTAATAGCTTCCTCCTCCAACCCTCTCCATCAACGTCGCCCAAATCCGACCGTAACCGTCGAGAAAGCCACCTTCTTTCCTTAAGCTAATCATGGCCACAGACCGTGGACATGATCTCAGTTCGAGATCTCCTACAAACTTGGCTAGATTACACTTCCCTTTTTGAACCAACGCAACCTAAAAATCCTAACTTTACATCTAAATCCTAAGATCCTAGGGCTAATTCATTAGCCATAGATAGAAATACTCGTGAATAATAGAGATAGACATAGAAGATTCGATAAAAACAAGAGAGTTCATCATGGCATGCAAAAACATCAAATAAAGCATAGAAAGTTTAGAAATCGTTACCGACACGTCGTAGAGCGATAACAAACACAAGAGAATTAAGGATATCAAGCTTCCGTGTAATAAAGATCAATAATAATCCAAGCTTTAGTCTTCACAAAATAGCAATGGCACAAAACTTTCCTAGATCTAAAAAATCTAATTAAAACCCAGGAAAATATTAAAAGTCTAGGCTCCCCTGCAAATAGGGTAAAAATCGTACTTATACAAGTGGTAGAGCCCCACAAAATCTGGGAAAATCTGGGCACTTGGGCCCAGTAACTTGACTGGTCGCGTCGTGCTACTCTGTCGAGTAGCGATGTCTGCTTGGTCGAGCTGACATTGGCTCCGCTTTGTTGCTCTGGCTAATATGGGCTACTCGGTCAAGTAGAAGATCTGCTCGGTCGAAGAGCTTTGCTGCTTGGTCGAGCTAGGGCGCTCGAGGAGAAGTCAAAAATAGGCGTTCTATTTGAATACAGCTCGGTCGAGCTGGCTGTTTTGCTCGGTCGAGTAGGTGTGTCCGTTTCCTCTACATCATCGGCGTGTCAGCTCGGTCGAGTAGGTGTGTCCGTTTCCTCTACATCATCGGCGTGTCAGCTCGGTCGAGTAGCATCAGCACTCGACCGAGTGGCCTGGAAAACCGAACATGGGCTAGATCTAGAGTCCTCATCTTTTGCTCTCTTCTCCTCCTCTCCTCCAATCTACTTCCTTGCCTCGACGAACCCTCTAGAACCTCACCAATGACATCCCGGACGTGTCGAATGTGTCCATGTCCCTAAATAGCTCCAATTTGCTCCAAAACTCCTAAAAATCCACAAAGCTATACAAAACTCGAATATGGCATTAGAAGTGTGATAATATATGAAAACATGGGTTTTAGAGACGAATATGATATGGAATGATGTAATAAAAATATGTAAAATATGGACACATCAAAATCCCCCAAGCTTAGCTCTTACTCGTCCTCGAGGAAGGCGAATACGAGGCTCACCGGGCGATAAAAATAAGAAATAGAAGAAGGAATGGAAGATGGAGGGAGGTGCTAGAGTATTCGATCAGATCTCAAGCCATAGCAACATATCACGACACTTTGAAAATAAATCACATACTATAAGAATTTCATATCTTAACCAATAATATTACTTACAGGCATTTAAGATCAACAAAAGAGATTCTCTAGATAAATGCAATCAATTCATATCCACGTCGTGTAATTCATAGAGTTTAATATACAAGTGTTAGCGATGCACTTTTCAATCAACTGATATAAATGAAGCATATAAGAATTCACACCAAGCATGCAATTGAGAATAGAATAAATCATGGCATTCACATATTCTTATCAAATCATGAAAAGTCTCCATAGCTAATATATTTCGCGAAGTTTCAGCATTATCAAATATTTCTAATTATGCACAACTCCACTCTAATGGCATACTCACTCATATGGTCAAATGAATTCACCCTTCAAGCTTAGCTTGAGGTATCACATCTAAGGAATAAGAATGGAATTCTTATGGCTTTTCCTAAATATTTTTGTAGCTCCAATAATGAAAATAGAGGGGGGGGGGGGGGGGGAGAGAGAGAGAGAGAGAGAGAGAGAGAGAGAGAGAGAGAGATGTATATATGTATATATATGTATATATATGTCATTTGATCCCTCCTCTATATGTATATGTGTGTGTGTATATATATATGTATATATGTATATGTGTGTATATCTATTATATAAAAGAGGGATGTTATCAAGAGAAATTGGATAAGAGAATTTGGACATGAGAAATTGGATAAGAGAATTTAGATATGTATTATATAAAAGAGGAATGTTATGAAGAGAAATTGGATATCTATTCTATAAAATAGGGATGTTATCAAGAGAAATACGATGAGAGAAACTGGATAAGTGATAAGATTTTGAGGGATATTCATATATAAAAGAGGGATGTTATAAAGAGAAATTGGATAAGAGAAATTATATATCTATTATATAAAAGAGGGATGTTGTCAAGAGAAATTGGATAAGAGCATTTGGATAAAAGATGAGATTTTGAGGGATATCTATTATATAAAACATGGATGTTATCAAGAGAAATTGGAAAAGAGAAATCTATTATATAAAAGAGGGATGTTATCAAAAGAAATTGGACAAGAGAAATTGGATAAGAGATGAGATTTTGAGGGATATCTATATATTAAAACACAACTGTTTTTGAATTCTAGGGCTAACTAGGACAAGCTGACTATGACAAATAGGTAGATTGAAAGACGTCTTGGATTTAATATTTAGGAATTAATGGTTGAGATGAGATTTTGTGGAAAGTTTTGAAGGGAAAACATTTCTAGGGAAATGCAAATTTCTGGGGAAATGAAATTTTATGGGAAATGAAAGTTTCTTTGTAACGACCTGAAAATTCAACACTTCAATTTACGTATTTTTATGTATTTTAAAATGAATTTTACTTTATAAATGTTAGTCGAGAATTTTCTAACAAAACTGATTTCAAAAATTATTATAAAAATATTTTAAAGCATTAGACTAATGATAAGATATTTCAGTAATTTCAGATTTCCTCAAATGCCCAAAACAATTCTGTTAAAATTCATCTCCCAAAATTACCGTTTTCGCTCGACGAATTTATTTTCTATTCAAACGTATTCAAAACGTTTTCAAACTTCTCCAGTAGCCTCCTATGATCATTTAGGGCTTCTCACATTAATTTCAGAATTTTCGGATATCGTTTCAGCCTAGAACCCGCACACCCGCTTTCTAAATGTTTTGGCCTAAAACTAGTATATATATATATCGTAGGAGCTATAAAATATTTTTTTGGCTTTTTGGCTCCTTTTTGGCTTTTTAGAGCTAACCTTTTCTTTTGGGATTTTTGGGAAGTGGATGCGATATAAGTAGCTGCAAAGGGTGAACTCAAGGGACATGTAAAGAAATATAAAGATATGTGGAGAAGGAAATAGTATATCACTTAGGTCACTCTAAGATGTGCACAAATGGTTCAATGAGATAATACTTCAACTAAACTCATAAGCAAGCATATGAATTGTCATTCATTTCAACGAATAATGAAGTCAAGCGGTAAGGCATACACTCATAACAGGCATGTAATAGAAAGCGAATAAGATAACAAGGCAGATGCTTCAGATATTCTAATGATGCGTGGATCTTGGTGCATTTCCAACAAAGGCATACTAAATACTATTGCATACATTCAGTTTCAATTCATTTCATGTATTCATATAGAGCGATCATCAGAAGAATATTTGAGCAAGCATATGGATAACAAGAAATGAAATACTCTAAATAGCATGGCAAAAGATATAAGCATAGTGATAGCTGCAGAGGCTATAAGAGATATCATCATATGGAATGTATCTAGCAAAGGGGAGAGGAAAGTCAGAAAAAGAAAAAGCAAGCATGCAGGCATACCAAAACATGTAAAATATGATGCTAAAGGGAAAAAATAAAAAAGATGGAGAAAAAAGGTGGAAAATAAAAATAAACAAGTGTAAAATGAAGAAAAATTTATAAATGAAAATAAAAAGCGATAGCGCTCATCCCTAAGCTAAACATAGCAGTGTCCTCACTTCTGAGAACATGCATGAAAGATGGGAAAATGGGGGCTAGGGTGGGTGGGTGGAAAATAAAAGGAAAATAAACTAAAAATGAAACTGTACAAGTAAAAGGAAAAATGCAGATGCAAATGTATGGCCTAAGATGCAAAAATATGGACAAGCAGGCATATAATGCAAATGGAATATATACAAATGGGATGAGATGGTGTATATGCTGATGGTGCAAAATGGGGCTCTCCCCCAAGCTATGTAAAGACATAGCCCCAAAGAGATAGATGTGCACAAAATATAGTGGGACATGAGCAAATATAATATAAAGATCAAGCAGCGACATCATCCTGGGTGAATGATGATGGGTCCGACTGCTGGGGACCAGATGATGGGACAACATGAGTAGGCACGACAAGTGTACCGGTCGACAAGTCAACGGAAGATACAACTGGCTCAGAAGAAGGTAGGACAGCATGTGTGTCGACGTGTATGAGAGTGAGTGTGTCAACAACATGAGTGTCCACCAGTGGTGTGACCGACTCATCAGATGATGTATAGGCCCTGTAGAAGCATGAGAAATATGCACGGTGAGCGGTGTGGCAGTGACAGGAGGAATGGGGTCTGGCCTAGGAGGAGGAGCAGGTGCAAGTATAATAGTGGGTGCACACTGGTGCCTAAGAATATCGAGAATGGCGATCAGGTCCCGCTCCACTGACTCTTGAAAGGTGGCGACCAAGCTCGAGAGGGTGTCAAAGGCACGCCTCAAGAGAATGACCTCGGTCTCCACCGCAGTAAGACGTGCGTCCGTGGTGCAGGAGCTAGGAGGTGGACGTGAACTACTAGAAACGACCCTCTCAAAGTGGTCGCGTCCCTGCATAGGACGACATCTGAAGACTAACTTGGGAGAGGGAGGTCTAGTAGGGATCTCGGTGGAAGAGGATGGGAATGGAATGGATCCGAGATCCGGTGCAGAGACATAAGCAGCATCAGTATCAGAAAAGGGAGACGCCATGGCAACAGAAGTGGTGGTAGACACCACGACGCTCTCAGAGAAAATAGCTGATGTGGGGACATAAGAAAGTGTGGGTATGGACCCTAGAGTGATGGGAATGGAAGAGAGAGGGTCGACAAGTGCAGAGAATGTGCTGGCAGAGTCAATGATGGTGGGGACAACAATAGTTGGCTCTAAAATGGTAGAAAGAGTAAGATCAGGAGCAACGGATACAGACGTGCCCTCAGGTTCGGGCACGGAAGAGACGGAGATGGTGACCTCGGGGGAATGGTGTGGACAGTCTCAGAGGTCCTAATGGTGGTGGTGGAAGTGGTAGTGGTGGTGGTGGGAGCACTGACAGATTCGTGGACAGAAGTGCTCACAGACGGGGCTGTCAGGGCTGCTAGGATGGCAGCAATATCAGGCTCATCCTCCTCATCGGAGCTGAGTACACAGTCATAGTCGTCCTTGACGACTGGTCCTCCTGGTGGCTCGAGGACATAGATGGGAGGGATAGGAAAAATGCCAGAGATGACCCAGTCAAGTATGATCAGATCGACTCGTGTGAGATCGGGGCAGGTCAGATAAAGATGGTGCTCGCGCTGGGCGCTTAATAGGTAGATCCTGTGAGGCTCACCATGCAGCCTGACCATGTGCATGCGAGCAAGCACACCTAGAGTCAGTCTAGTAGGCCCGGTTGGTATCGCTAGACCGGGTGGAAGTGCAAGGCCAAGCATGGAGGCGAAAATGGTGAAAAATCTACCGTAGCAGATATCGGTGGTGGCGTGGGTGGTTTGGATGAGGCGGTGACATAGCCATTGTGCTGCGTCAAAGAGAAGGAATGGGTAGGGACAACCGTCGGGGGTGGCGGCACAGAGGTCGAGTCATCCACATAAGATGGGAAAGCTCAGGAAGGGAGAGTGTCCCGACCTCTGGCCTGGAGAAGAGCATGGTAGCTACGTGGCGCTGGGCGTAGCGGAGACAGGGGTGGACTATGGTTGAGGACTTAGCCCTGCTAGGGCTATATCCTCGGAGGCCAGTGATACGACGCCGAAACTGCTCAGCGTCGAACGTGGTGAGCTCGTAGTCTTGGGAATAGGCATGGGTAGGGTCGGGGATGGCAGGGAATCCGAAGTGGGCTCGGATCATGGCATGCATGACCACTACGTCATGGTCAAGCAGCTGAAAGCAGATGCCAGCACCCTCTAGGGTGATGGAGCTCAGTGCCTCGAGAGTAAGGTGAGCATATGCACGGGCGTGCATGGCGAGGAATTGGTCGAAACCGATGATCTGGTAAAGGCGATGGCCACCCTGAAGGACGTCTAGCCTGATGAGGGTGGGGATGTGGACGAATCGTGTAGGGACGATTGTGCGGTGTGAGATGACCATGAAACAGGTGCGTTGTGTGTTGTCCCAGAAGACAATATCATATGTCCTCAGGGTGGGTGGTGGTCATGGTACAGGTCGAGATGGAGCAGTAGGAGTGGTCAGAATGGGAATGGGTGTAGTGGATGTGAGTGCGGCCTTTATCGCTAGAGGCATGGGGGATGGTGATCGTGATGAGGAGGACGTGGAGGACGGGGAGTCCACCAAGTAATCCTTAGGTGATGGTGAGCGACGGCAACAACATGCATGCCTAGAAGAGGAGGCACTGGTGGTGGCAGCCTTCGTCTTCTTCGGCGGCGGCTTCCTCGGCCTAAGGCGAGAAGGCATCGTGCAAATGATTATGCAGACGACGTACGATAATGTAAAATAAGGAATGGAGTGAATATACCGAAACTGAGCATCGCTGCGAAAGAAAAAGCACGTGCACATGCGTTCTCTTGACCAAGACGATCCCCAAGCTATCCCGAACCAAGATCCTCCTCGAAGAGCTTCAAATGTACAGATCACTCCATATTTTACACCTTTTTTCTGCATGTATTCATGATGTTTTGATCGCCCATATTGCGTTTTTCACGATTATTCGACAATATTGCGATGCTTTTCACTATTTCTTGTTTTTGTCGTATTTCAGGAAATATGGAGCGATTTGGAGCGAAAATGATATCAGAAGATTTTCATGCACTTCGAAGTGCCACCCACGGCTTATTAGAGGACTTATCAGCGATAGAGGATGAGTAGAAGAAGAAGGAATTCCATAGGAGCGACGAGGAGGCAAAAAGGAGAAGAAAGGAGCTCAGAAGCACCTCACTCGGCCGAGCAAGACTGCTCATTCGGCCGAGTGAAGGATCACACTTGCCCGAGTGAAACAGATACGAACTGAAGATTTTCCACGTTTCCTCGGCCGAGTAAGGAAGTATACTCGGCCGAGTAAGAAATCTCACTCGCCCGAGTGGTACAGAGAAATCAGACAGAAAAGAGCCCAAGTTACTGGAAAATCTGAGGAAGCTCATTCGGTCGAGCATGATTGCTACTCGGCCCAATGAAGAAAACTGCTCGACCGAGCCACCCCGAGAGACAGATCCCTGAAAACCCCGGAGTTACTGTTATTTTGCAGGGTTTGTCACTCGGGCGAGTGACAAGGGTCACTCGGCCGAGTGACCCTCTCCGACTGCTGCTTGGAATGCAAATTCTGGGCTGCGCATGGACAGTTTTGTCACGATTTTTTGGACGATTTTGGCTTGTATTTAAGCCTATTTTTTACCCTAGTTTTAAGAGAGACTTGAATTATTTTTTAGAGACTTCTATTAGGTTTTTGACGGCGATTCTTTGGAGAAATCTCAGCTGGAGATCATTGATGACATTATTGGTTTGTTCTTTCTTGTTAAAAAACCCATTTTTATGAATTGTTTCTTATTTACAATGAATTGTGCCATGATTATAGTTGTTACTTCTAATATTTTCATGATGATTAGTGAGTAGTTCCGTCGTTCTAGGGCATGTGGATGAACCCTATGGACCCGATCTTTGAATTGTGATGAATTTATAGATTTGTTGCTAGAATTGATATTGGTTAGGTTGTGATCGATTTATTACGAGTAGCTAGGAATTCATATCGATTGGGATTTGCAAGAGATTGGATCCCAATTGATAGGAAGGCCTAGATATTCGATTTAGATCAATAATTGAATTTCTTTAGATTTGGTTTGCAAGAGATTGGACCAAATCTAGGATTTTTAATTATAAATCTATATTAATATTCGTTTGTAAGAGATTGGACGAATAGAAACCATCATAACCTAGATCGTAGCTCGAGTTTGCATGAGAGTGGGCTCGAGATGCGATTGGATGATGATGTCGATCTTCACGCTGGTGGCTTAGGGTAGGGTTTGCACAAGAGTGTGCTCTATCCTAGGTTTGCTATAGACGGGCAGTAGCGCGAGAGCGTGAGCTTGGTTCTACATTAAGTTGCGACTAGTTCACCTACATTCAAGTTTAGCAACAATGAAATTTATGATTCACAAGAATGAGAAACGGTCCGTAGTGGGGATTTCCTATCCCTAGACGCTTTATTATATTGATATTACTTGCTATTTGAACGATTGTGACTATTACATCAAAACTATTCTTATTCTCTTGATAGCTAGGTAATCAAAGTTAGATACTGTCATTTGTCCTCCCTGTGTTCGATACCCGCTCGCCACTACACCGTGCGCTTGTGGTAGACTACAAGTCGTTTTTCGGGTGTATATCCGGACGCGATCAAGTTTTTGGCGCCGTTGCCAGGGAGGCGACGGTATTTTATTTTCTTACTTAGTTATTTCTTTTTGTTTTATTATTTTTATCTTTTTATTCCTCTATCGTGTTAACAATTCCATAGAAGCTCTATTTTTCTGTGCATGTACACGAGATCGACAGAGCATCCAGAAGATCTATTATTTGACCCGGAGATCGAGCGTACCGAAAGGAGGCTTAGAGCGGAGAGAAGACTTGCTATAGAGGACGATTGTATGAACCAACGGGAGACACCGGAGGAATTAGTGGCACACATGGCTAGATTAATATCTATCAGAGATAGGCTTCGGCCTAAGACTACCTCTACTACTTCATCCATTGCGATGCCGGAGTTGGCGACGGACAAGAATTTCGAGCTAAAAACGGGACTTGTGGTCTTAATGCAACAAGACCCGTTCCATGGGAACTTCCATGATAATCCTCACTACCATCTTCAATTATTCTTGTCCAAGTGTGCCACCTTTCAGATGCCTGGTGTACCGGTCGATGCTATCCGACTGCGCCTCTTCCCATTCACTCTCAGAGACAAAGCTTTGTATTGGTTAAGGACGTAAGCGGAGGGGATCTTTACTACATGGGATGAGTTGGAAAGTGCTTTTGTGAACAAATCCTACCCACCATCCAAGACCGTCAAGATAAGGAGCGCGCTCATGTCCTTCAAGCAAGGACCATAGGAAACTCTATTTGAGGCATGGGAGTGCTTTAAAGATATCCAACACCAATGCCCCCATCATAGCATTGAAGCATGGGAGCTAATACATAGCTTTTACAATGGACTCCAACCGGACACCAAGCAAATCATAGATGCAACCGCGAATGGAGCCATATTGTCTAGGACACCAGATGAAGCTACGGCCATACTAGAGGAGATGTCCTCTAACAACCAACAATGGGGGGATGAGAGAGGACATTCTTCATCCTCCTTGAAGCCGACAAGCATTTATGAAGCCAAGGCCGTAGCGGATCTTTCTACGAAGTTTGACTCTCTCCACAAGGTCATAGAGAGATTGGAGAAGTTGATCACCGAGCCGCATGGAACTCCCGCCACATCTACACCGGGAGGCAATATGAGCGATTGGCAAGACCAAGCTCAAGTTATGTTCGTCGGAGGAGAGCAAGGAGAGGGTGCTATTGAACAAATCCAATATGTTACGGGGAACACCGGTTATTGGGCCAACCCGGCCGCGAGGAATCATCCGGGCTTCTCATATGCTAATAATGATGGAGCTTTGAACCCACCACCACCGCAACAACCTCAAGCCCGGTCTCCACCTCCACAACCTCAATATCAACCAAGAGGGCCACCACAGCAAAGCTACCCGCCTAGGCAACAAGCGGGACCATATAGGCCACCGGGCTACAATCAAGGGTGGAGAGCTCCCAACCCACCACAAGCACAACCGAGATCGGATCATGAAGCTAGGGTGGAAGAATTCATGGTGGAGCAAAAGAAGATAAACGCTAGATTGACGGCTCAACAAGACTCTCTCAATACTGTCGTGGCTCAACTAGCGGAGCAACTTGCGTTGCTTAACAAAAATACTCAACAATTGCCGGCCCAACCGGAGCCAAACCCACGGGAAATATCGGCCACATCAATGCGGTGGTGGAGGTTACTACTAGGGGCAGGAAGGACACTACTCCCGCCATGGTTCAAACCAAGGAGCCCGTGGAAGAAATTTTTGATGACAAGGAGCCGGCTATTGAGGAGGAGTGCCAAAAAGAGCCGCAAGAAGGCGAAAATTCTGAAATTGTTAAGTCACGTGAGGAGCGCACCTACATGCCACCGGTACCCTTCCCACAACAGTTGGAAAGAGCAAAAATTGAGAAGCGGCTAGCCAAATTCCTTGAGTACTTGCGGGGAGTAAGCCTTAATATACCTTTCTTGGACGCTATTGTAGAGATCCCGTCATATGCGAATATCTTGAAAGACTTGATTTCGGGAAGGAAAAGAAATGAGAAGAAAATGCTCGTCGAGAAAGGTACTTGGTTCACCCGGAAGGAGAAGGAGCCCACGAGATTCAAAGATCCCGGAAGCTTCCCCATTACATGTACACTTGGAGGAGTCCCGCTACAAAAGGCTTTGGTAGATTTGGGAGTAAGTGTGAGCCTAATGCCCCTAAATATGTTTGAGAAATTGAATACGGGGACCGATTTGAAGCCTACGGATATGAGAATACAACTTGCGGATAGTCGGGTTACTAGGCCGGTGGGAATTGCGGAGAACATACCGCTCCAAGTACATGGAGGAATTTGCTTGCCGTGTGATTTCGTAATTATGGACATCAAGGAGGAGGGCGACACATCGATAATTCTTGGACGCCCCTTCTTAGCCACCGCTGGCTGATAGTTGACGTGAGAGAGGGCACCTTGTCTTTAAATGTCGAAAACATCGAGGTAAAGCTCCATATTCCGAAAGCCATGAAGCATATGCCCTACCAAGAGGAAGTGGATTATGTTGACCTCCTTGATGAGGTGATCGATGAAGCTATACCACACTCTATCGGTGCCCTACACGATGACGGCCTTGAAGAAGCCAAGTTTCTAATGATGGAGAAAAGTTGGAAGACCTTCCAGATGACTCTATGGGTGATGACAAAGAAGATGATGCTGATGTCGCGAGAATTAGGGAGCTATGCAAGCTCTCCACGGCCAACAAATTGAAGAAAGCTCCGCCGGATAAGAAAGCATCATCACCAGTGAAGAAAAAGAATGGTACAAGCTCTAGCTTGGGGGACTTATCCCCCAACACTACCCATGATGAGGGGAAGCCGAGGAATACCCACGAGCATCAACAATTGAATCCAAGTGTGCTTCCCGGCAAGTTTAACGGGCGCATCTCACATGCGCCAAATATCACGCAATAAATGAATATCTTAAGGGGTCGAGCTCAAGACCTTAAACAAGCGCTTGTCGGGAGGCAACCCGACGATTTTGCATTATTTTTAGTTGAATTCTATTTTTATTTTAGATTTTTCTTAGTGTTTAGAGTCTAGAGTCAATGAAAATCACGACAACGTGCTCTATTTTTCATGACATGAGATGGAGAACGAGAAATCATTCATATGGAGGATGACCATGGCAAGGGAGAGCGCTCCAGGAACGCGCTCAGGCCCCAGGAGAAGGAAGAAACTGACGGGAGGAAGAAAAACAGAGAGTAGAGCGAAAACGGAGAGCCGAGGCAGAAAACAGCAAGCCACTTGGCCGTATGAACTTTTCATTCGGCCGAGTGAAGACCCTACTCGGCCGAGTAGGGTACTGATCAGGGAAGATCCTACAGACCCACTCTGTTATTTTCTGTAGTTTACAGTATTCATTTTACACTAAGCCGAATGACTATGTTACTCAGCCGAGTGAATCTGATACCCTACATGCTTCATTATTGCTGAGCGGCCTTGCTACTCGGCCGAGTGGAACTTGTCCATTCGACCGAATGAGAAAAGCTGCTCGACCGAGTCATAACTATAGGGAGAAATTTGAAAAAATTTTAACGCTGAGCCATTCAGCCGAGTGAACGCGTCACTCGGCCAAGTGAACGCGTCACTCGGCCGAGTGACTCAACTTTATATAACCCTACGGGCACTGCATGAATCCCGAGCATGCAAAATTTCCCAATTCTTCCCCGAGCCACTTCAAATTCCCAGTACTTCGACTCCCCCTTGCTCGAACCCCGTCCCTCCTCGCCCAAGCCGCCCACCACCACCGTCGCTGACCGCTGCCCCTGGTCCCTGATGATCGGCCGCCGCCTGCACCCGCCGACACCGCCGCCCCTTCATCGTTCCGCCACCATTTCGCCCCAAAACTCCTATTTCTGTTCCATTCTCCCAATCCGTAAGCCCACTGTGCCCAAAATTCAAATTAATTCCTATATTTATCTATTATCCCCAATCTTCCCCATGTATATTGATTATTCATCTCTGATTTGATTATTTGTGTTTCAGGCTAGCTTGGGCGAGCTTGGGGGAGATTCAGGACGCTTTAGAGCTTCGTGGAGGCAGCGATTCTTCGCACACTTCACTTTTTGCTCTCGCGTCGTGCTCAGGTATACTCGTTCCATTTTATAGTACTTCACATTTCATTTGGGTGGGTACATCTCACGGGCCACATGCCCCCACGACTTAGGCCACGCACTCGGGAGCTCGCTTCCAAGCGGAAGAGGTCAGGTGATCCTGGCTCCTCTTCCGTTAGGGCGGACTCCCCTCCACCTAGCCCACCACCACCTACACAGCCGCCTCCTGCAACTCCCATTCAACCACAGGCACCGCCCGCCCCCGCTATCGATGCGATGGGGATTACGTTCAGAGACGACGCTCAGCGTGCCATATTTGAGCGTATCTCCCATCGCTCGATCGTACCCACTAGGTTTACGCACCTCACTGACTTTGAGCGCCTAGAGATACTAGATGGGCTACTCCAGTTGTATGACAACGTGGGGTGGCGTGATTTCTTGTCGGTGTCGGCGGACACTTACATCCGCCCGACACTAGAGGTCCTTAGTTCTATTGATAGGACCCCTAGAGGATGCTCCTTTTGTCTGACGGATCGAGAGTGCGAGGTTACTCTCGACATGCTTAGATCATTCTTCGAGTGGCCCCCTGTCCCGGACCTTGACCGAGCCTACAGTCCCACGCACATCCCACCCCCGTCATTCGACATGCACGCTTTTTGGACACGTATCACGGGCTCTCCCCTCGCCTTTGACCCTAGCCAGGCCAAGGCCTCCGCGATCCTCCACCCATGCCTCTGCATTGCACATCGCCTTATGACGACCACTTTTCTTGCGAGGTATGAGCCGGGGACGATGTCGACGCCAGAGCTCTACATGCTCTATGCGATAACACGATCGCGAGCCTTCGACCGAGGAGGAGACGTTTTGGTTCCAGCCGTCGAGATAGACATTGCCAGTTGGTACATCGACCACATCATTATTTCTGTCGGCACTCGTACGCCCATCTGTTGCGGCGGTCTGATTACCCTCTTGGCCCTTTTGTGCGGAGTTGACCTCCTAGCTAGCTTGCTACGACCACCGGGCCCCACCTCACTCTCCATAGATGTTATGTCCCAGATGAGAATGCTTCGTCCTCATGGTCAGCACCACTAGTTGTGGCTGCACCGTCCCCACAGCGACGATTACATGATTCTGCCGAGCCCTGCTCGGACGCATATTGGACCCGCTGGCGGAGAGTGGATTCCAGTGATGGATCTCCTTATTCCTTCCGCATACGTGCTTGAGCCTGAGGGTGCTCTACAGGAGCCCCTCCTTCCACCCCTTGACCCCGTTATACCCCAGCCTGCTCCAAACCTGTCTGCACCTCCCGACACCTCTATCCACACGTCTGTTAGTGTCGGGAGCACTTTAGCTGCATCCACCACCACCACCACCAATGTGTGTTGGAAGCAACGATATAGGATCTTTGGTTTGATGATGACAAACGTTGTGTTATATTTAACGTGTGTGCTAAGTGTGTTTCAGGAATGGTGAGAGCGCAATTATCTGATGAGACGACTAAATCAATGTGTGGGAGAAAGTGCTATTCATATAGCAAATAGGAGATGACTGATTGGCTATTCATAAAGCAATCTTGACTTGGTCAAGGGGGGATTGGATAGTCTCATATTAATTTGGGTGTTAATCACATCATTAGAGAGATTGGCAAAGATCTTCCATTATCATATTCCCATACATATTCCTTTTTCCTAGGGATATCCCATTGCCAAGATTACCCTAGCCGATTTCAAAATAAAAGCATGAGCCAAAATAATCCTTGAAAGAAAACCCACAGGCCGTTACTTTGGTTATCATCTCTCCAATCAAAAGAAAACACAGCTGGCCCAATTCAAATCACCCTCATATCTTCAAACCAACTTGACAAAGTCCTCAAGAGCCTACCACTTTCTCTTTCTCTCTCATCCATTGCTTTCCCCTAGCCGAATACACGTTGCAAAACCTTAGCTAGGGTACCCTATATATATACTTGCAATCAAAAGGATGAAGGCGACGAAAAAAATAATAAACAGAAACTCCCAAGCAAAAAAAAGGAGAGCGGCCCAAAATTTTCTCTTCCAAAAGGCAAAGCATCCACGCAAAAGAAAAAGAGCTCCCAAATCTCCTCATGCAAGCCACCCTCATCATCATATTTGCCAAGATCATCTTCTTCCAATAAAAAGGCACCGTTCCTCATCAAAAGCCCATCACTGCCAACAAGAGGACTTCGCCCAAGAATCATGTCGCCGTGGAGCTCTTCGAGGTTTTGATTCTCGATGTCGTCATCTGCTCGTAGCCTGCCAAAGCCCGCAGTTCGCCGCTGGGATCGATCACCCTCAAAGTCGAAGCGCTGATGTTCACCTCATCCCATCGGAGTTTGCCGCAGTCTGCAAAACTCACACCGCCAAAGCTGTCGCTCGCAGTCGGTGAAGCAGCGCTCCGCTGTCGAGTTCTTCGTCGCTGCTAAGAAGTCGCCACCGCTACAAAGTCTCCGCCATGAGTCACTAAAGGATCCTCACCACCGCCGTCATCTGTCCATCGCCAAGCTCTCGTGTGCCGGTGTCGGAGCGTGCATTGGAGAAAGGACTGCATGCCCTAAGGAAGCGGCGAAGTCGGACGTCCTGTGCTGACGTGTAACCCTCTCGCGTCAAAATCGATAGAACAAGAGAACGTGGCTGACATGGAATGTTGTTTTGGGAGTTACTGTGCGCACAGACCGTATATAAAGTGATTTGAAATGAAATTGCTTTGTGCACAGACCAGAGAGCCTTTTGATCCAGAATTTGAGATATAGACATCAGATTGAGACACCGTTTGCACCAGACTGAAGCTGACGCCGTGCTGATTGACAGAGACGCCTACACGGATACGAACTGAGCATTTCTAAACCCTTAAACTCTTTTATCCGTGTCTTAGTGAAACGTTCTCTGTAGGGAAAACTTTACCATTTTTGGGGATTATTTTGGGACTTGTCTGGTTGGGGCTAGACAAGTGGGACCCAGCTAGTTTGGGACTAGCTGGTAGAAAGCATTACTAGGATTGATAGTGAGAGGAAACACTGTGCGGGGGGTACTGAGAGCCTGGCAAGTGTAGAGACGTAGAGGGTGCTCTGAGCGTGCTCTAACTTGTGGTTTTATACATATTACACTATTCAATACTAGTATCTGCTTTGGGGGCTGGAGTAGGTCGTTGGGACAACCGAACCAGGGTAAATCTGCTGTGTACTCTATGTCTGCTTTTTATTTACCCTGTTGCTGCTATAACTGATTGTGTGCTTATTTGTGGGTTGCACGAATTATTTTTATTAGCCTATTCACCCCCATCTAGGCTAGGATCCAGATCCAACAAGTGGTATCAGAGCAGGTTTTAGGATCTAACCTAGGATTGACCATGGATCACATTGATAGTGCTTTTGCTGAGGGTCAGTCTGTTTCCCGTCCCCTAGATTTAATGGAGGTGATTATACATATTGGAAAAATCGAATGAAAATTTACCTCATTTCTGTAGATTACAAGGCTTGGCAAATAATTGAAAAATGATATAAACTGCATGTAACTAAAGTAGATAATGTTGAGATTGAAAAACCAAATGACCAATGGGATGATAATGATTGGAAGTCTTATTCTTTAAATGCTAAAGCTATGAATGCTCTCATTTATGCACTTGATAAATCTGAATATAATAGAATCTGATATTGTTTAACTGCGCAGGAGATATGGCATACGTTGGAGGTGACGGACGAGGGAGCGTCACAGGTAAAGGAGTCTAGACTATCTCTTTTGAGTGCAGAGTTCGAGGGATTTCGCATGCTACCATCAGAGAGCATATCAGATATGTTTTCGAGGTTCACCGACATAGTCTACAAGTCTAGTTCGCTTGGAAAGCCATACGATAGACTCGATCAAGTGAGGAAGATCCTAAGAGCATTGCCAAGCTCTTTCAGACCAAAGGTCACCGCCATTCAGGAAGCAAAGGTATTGTCTCAATTGAAGGTGGAGGACCTTATTGGTAATTTGATGTCCCATGAGTTGGAACTACAAAATGTTGAAGCAAGAGAGAAACCTGAGGAGAAAGAGAAAGCCATAAAGCCCCTTGCTTTGAAAGCTAGCGAAGAAGAGGATGATGATGACGATATATCGCTAATGGTGAGAAACTTTAGAAAGTTCATCAAGACCAAGCATGGGAGAAACGAAATGGCACCCAGGTTTAATCGCTCTAACTTTTTTCAGTCCTCTAAGCAAACTTATGATCAGAATGCTACTAATAGAATGACTTGTTTTAAATGCAAGAAAAGAGGACATCGAATGAGGGATTGCCCACATGAGACAGCTCAGGTCGCTGAAGAAAAAGGAAAATCCAAGGTGCTAACTTGGGATATGGATAGCGAAGTTGAGAGTGAGGAGGATGATCATGTTGCCATCTCATGCATGGCATTGATGAGAATACAGGATGATGTAATTTCTGGTAGTAAAGCTGAACTCCTTACTCTTTGTAAAGAAATGCAAGATAAAATAGTAGAGCTTGAGTCCACTATAGATGATTATCAAAATGAGAACTTTGAAATGCAACAATCTTAATATGATATGTCTAAGGAGATTGAAAAATTGAAAATTGAAAATGTTGTTCATGACTCTGCTATTGATATATTGAAAAAGGAAAAATCAAGCTTTAATGATGAAGCACATTGTCTCTCTTTGTCACACCCCGCTTCCCATTGTACTTGGGAGCGAGGACGCGACGAAGGTCCGCATGTGCTTAAAACAAGAAGGATGTATTTTTTTCTTCCTCCTTGGTTTAAGCACATTACGCGTCTGTGATAACACTTGCAGATTCTTGCATGCGACTCAAACAACACAGATAATATATTTACAATCCCAAGTCTCAGAATAGATACAACAAAGTATGAAATGTAAAGAGGGTCATAGAGCCCATACTAGTTTTGAAAGAAATAACAATGTACAAAATGATACGAAGGCACAAAGCTTCTCAGCGACGGAACATAACAGCAAGGTACTCCTGGTCAACCTGCTCAGTCTCTAAGAAACTCCTCAGCAAATCTGTCTAATACCTGACGTATATTTCACAAGACAAGGAAATATACGTCAGCGAGGGTCGCTCGGCAAGTTTTAAAAAGGTTAAGATAATTGACCCTCGGCAATGTTTTCGAAAACGATTTCATGGCAATATGAGTCACATCATTAGAATTTTCAATAATTAAAGCATGGCAAGTGTGTGTACAACAATAAACATGGCAAGTGTGTGCGTACAGCAATAAGCATGGCATTAGTAGGTGTGTACAGCAATAAGCATGGCATTAGTGGGTGTGTACAACAATATCCATGGTAAGTGTGTGTACATCAATAACATGGCAGGCGTGGTGTGTACAACAAATTGTTGGATATGGATGACGTTTGTACACCCTTGTAGGGGATGTACGAGGGAACACGGACCTCGAACGTCGCACACACAAAGTCGTGTGCAAAGGGAATCTGTTCCCTTGCGGAGAGGATCTCTAGATTAATGGGAAAGTCGCATTATATGCGCATAAGTGCATGCGACATATGGCTAATAAAGGGGTAATATCTTAAGCTTATGTTGAACCATGCATATGGTACAACTTAAGCTTATAATGTGCCATGTATGATGGTACACCTTAGTAAAATTGTTCCAAGGGAACAATTACTCCTAAAATAACTACCTTGGGGGCTATAAATAAGACCCAAGGGTTAGCCATTTCCTTACACTTTTGCATGGCATTCTTGCATGCATTTTCATTCTAGCAAAGCTCTGCCAAAATCCTTCCTCTCCCTTTATCCAAGTTCTTAATCTAAAAGTAGAGATTTAGATTGTGGATTTAGTAGCCTTACTCCATTCGTGAGAAGACTCGATCCGTCATGGCGAATCCGATGGCGAAGTTCTGTGACTACCGTGCCGCATACGCAAGCGTAAGTCTCAACTTCATTTATCGATCCTAACTCTATTTTGGCAGGATCCTACATTGGTATCAGAGCCATACGGGTTCGCCCCGGTCAAACCGTCGCCCCATCGAAACTATGAACGAGTCGTTGTCTTTTTCACTAATGGGTATCCTACCATTATGGATATGGTAGGAACGCTTCGTGACGGAGAGAACGCAGCGGTTGTTCTTTTCACGTTGGGGTCTTCTGTCATTACGGATATGGCAGGAACTCTCCGTGACGGGAAGAACCGACCGTTCATATCGTCAAACTCGCTCTCTTCATGGATGCTGAGTCTCCATTCATAGGGAATGGGCGCTCTCTTCATGTGGAGCGCGTAGTTTACGAATTTTTTGAAGAGGGTTATTTTTTGGCACACGTCCATTGGAGGACAACTACTTCCTCGACGAATGGGTGCTTCACCGGAGAAGAAGGTGGTAGTTATTTCCATCGGGGAAGATGAAATTTGGTGCATGAGCACCATGGCCAAATGTGCTATGAAGGCCTTGCACCCCCCTCCCCATGCGGAGGGGGTTGGCTACGGCCAATAACCACCACGTGAACCCCCTCCGGCGGGGGTATGCAGCCACCCCATGAAAGGGGGGAGACCGGCCATGGCCAAAGGGCCATGGCCGGTCAAGGCCAAATAAGCCATGGCCGGGCCATGGCCGGCCGGCTCTGGTCGGCCACGGCCAGGGCCAGAGAGCCCTGGCCGTGGCCAGGCCAGGGCCAGGCCACCCTGGCCGAGGCCAGGGCGGGGGCCCTGGCCCCTGGCCAGGGCCAGGCCGCCCTGGCCGAGGCCAGGGCGGGGGCCCTGGCCCGGGCCAGGGGCCTCTGGCCGAGGCAAGGCCAGGCCAGAGAGGCCTGGCAGGCCTCTGGCCTCAGCCAGGCCAGGCAGAGGCCTGGCCGACCTCTGGCCGAGGCCAGGCCAGTGGCCTGGCCGGCCCTGGCAGTGGCCAGGGCTGCCGCAGGCCGCCCCTGGCCGGCCAGGGCAGAGGCCCTTGGCCAGCCTCGGCCAGGGCAGGGGCCCTGGCCGGGAGTGATGAAGACCAATTTTTTGGTCGACCAATTTGGGTGTTTTGGTTGACCAATCCGGCATAAGGTCTTGGTCGATCACGAACTTGCCGACTAGCCCATACGGGGTGTCAAAAGGCCTTGGTCAAACATGAATGTGCCGTCTAGCCCATACGGGGCTAACATTTTAATGAAGTTTTTCCTTGGGCTCTACTCCTTGAAGATTAGCCATAGTGCTCTACTCCATGCGAGATTAGCCATGTCATTGTGCTCTACTCTACAGAGATTAGCCAATGTACTTATGACGTTGTGCTCTACTCTACGGAGATTAGCCAATGTATTTCAAATTTTTTGAAAAAGATGTTTTCAAATAGGTTATGTCCCGTCCTTAATCGGGATAGCGCAATTTAGAATTCCAAGTCCTACCACGATCCGGCCATGGTTATCTAACCCATGGGTGTGTAGAACAGGTCTCGTGGCTTGGCAGTTGTTGCGCTAAAATTCTTTGCGCAAACTCTCACCTATTCCATTTTGAAAGATATGTTTTTCAAAAGTATTTTTCCGCTGCTGGTACCATACGGGTATCATTTCTGATTTCCTTTTTACATAAGATAAGTAAGAGGGATACTTTGAAAGTTACTTCTAAATGGTAGTTGGGAACGTAGTGAACTTCTCGATTCTAGAGTAACATTTCAGCTTATCCAAGGAACTTATCAAGTGTTTAAAGAATCGAAACTTTATGCATAGAATTTTGATCGTGTTTTTCATTTTCTTTGCAGTTTTTTGATTCGAATATGTCTACCGCTTCTAAGAACATTGTCGCAGAGCTTAACAAAGGTGAGAAGCTCAACGACGACAATTATAAACTTTGGTCAATAAAAATCCAATATGTTTTGGAAGAGCAAGATGTGCTCGAAACACTCCAAAACATAATGGAAGAACCTGAGTTGGGCAATACGGCCCAACACAAGAGGGACCGAGAAGCTTATGAGACTTGGACACTAAAGAACAAAATAGCACGTATTACGTTATTGTCCGCAATGGACAATGACATAATGCGTCTATTTCGGGAATTCGACCTAGCCAAAGACATATGGTCTGAGCTAGAAGTAAAGTTTGGTGGAACTTCGGTTACCAAACTCCGCTCCTTAAATATTCAATTTGATTCGTACAAGATGCGGCGAGATCATTCTATGAAAAAAACATCTCCGCCACATGACGAATCTCATAGCTGAATTGAAGGATGCGGGTCTTACGCTGTCTGACGAACAGCAGATCCAAGCAGTCATTCGTTCACTCCCAGATAGCTGGGATAACATGAAGATGCACCTCACTCATAATGAGTGCATTAAAACTTTAAGCGATGTATCAAAACACCTCGAACTCGAGGAAGAGCGGATTCAAGCCGCAAAACCTAGTGCCGAAGTGCACATGGCCGCTAGTTCCTCACATGGAGGAAAGAAGCGGAAGGTTGAACGCTTAAGGTTTATGAACGAACGAAAGCAAGAACCGTAAACCTCAAAGAAGACTAAGAACAAAAAGTGGCAAAAGAATGTGCACTCAAAGAAGAAAAACTTGAAGAAGATCAAGTGCTTTAAGTGCAACAAGTACGGTCACTTCGCCCGTACGTGTACGGATGGAAGTGATAAGGTAACTTGTAGGGCTAGTTACATATGTGTTTCTAGTTCCATTTTTCTTGCTGAATCTAACTATTTTTGGTTGATTGATTCAGGGGACACAGACCACGTAGCGAAGGACAGAAGGTTCTTCGTAGAGTATCGAAGGATAACTCAAGGAACAAAGTGGATATACGTCGGCAACAACACTCGTGTTGAAGTCAAAGGCGTCGGAACATGCAAGCTAGTTCTCGACAACGGCCGGACTCTATTATTGCACGACGTCCTCTTTGCTCCTGATATTCGAAGGAATATAGTATCCGTGGTCATGTTAATGTCTTTAGGTTATGAATGGAGGTTCTATGAGCAAAATGTTGACCTTGTTTGTAATAGTTCTTTAGTTGGGTCGGGTAATGTTTGTAATGGATTAATTGTTTTAAACACGATGTATGATGATTCTTCTTTTATTAATGAAAGTTTCCATTTGACAAATGCTTCTAATTGTGAATCTGAGATCATTTGTTGGCATGCAAGACTTGGTTACATTGGACCAACTAGAATGGATAGACTTGCCAAAAGTGGCTTGCTATCTAATGTTTCAAAAGTTGAAATGTCAACTTGCGAACATTGTCTTGTAGGGAAAACTTGTCGCAAGCCGTTTGGAACTGGCACAAGGGCCGAAGTTCCATTACAGCTTATCCATTCGGACATTTGCGGTCCAATGAATGTTAAGACAAGACGCGGGAAGTACTATTTCATCACCTTCATTGATGACTTCACCCATTTCGGTCACATTTATTTGATTTCCCACAAACATGAAGCTTTATCTTGCTTCAAAAACTATATGAGTTTAGTGGAAAATCAACTAGATCGCAAGATAAAGGTCTTGCGAACCGATCGGGGTGGAGAATATCAATCAACGAGTTTTAAGGAACTCTGTGATGAAAAAGGCATAGTTCATCAAATAACTATGCCTTATACTCCGCAACAAAATGGTGTTGCGGAAAGAAGAAATAGGACATTGATGGAAATGGTCCGATCAATGATGTCTCAGGCAAATTTGCCCATCACCTTTTGGGGTGATGCACTATTGACGGCAGCATTCATCTTAAACCGTGTCCCCTCGAAGTCGGTAAGTTCTACTCCTTATGAGTTGTGGAACAATAGAACTCCAGACTTAAGCATTCTAAAACCTTGGGGTTGTGCCTCTTACGCACATTTATCCTCTCACAAATATGGTAAACTTGGGCCACGTGGGAGGAAGTGTATCTTCATCCGATACGCTGAAAACTCCAAAGGATATGTTTTCGTCGGTCAAGAGGACAATGAGGGTCTAATAGAATTCGAATCGAGGAATGTTGTCTTCTTGGAAAATGAGTTTCCAAGACAGGGTGAAATAAGTCAAGACTTATCCTTGTTTGAGACTTGGGATCAAGAAGGATCGGGACGTTCGAGTGGGAGAATTCTTGGTGAAGAGGAAGATGACCCTCATACTTCACCAATGGATGATACGAACGATACCAATCCTATTCCGAGTGGGAGTGATGTTATTCCAAGTGGGAGTGATGTCATTCCAAGTGGGAGTGATCAAACTCAAGCAAGACGTAGTAATCGAACGAGGCTAACACCTCTGAGATTTGAGGATGAATTTCCTCAAACATTCATGACATTACTACAAGATGATGACGAACCTGCAAATTTCAAACAGGCCGTCACATGCCCTGCTAAAGATAAATGGATAGCGGCGATGGAAGAAGAACTTCAATCCATGAAAACAAACCAAGTCTGGGACTTGGTTGATTTACCTAAGGGACGTAGAGCCATTGGGAACAAGTGGGTTCTCAAAATCAAGCATAAGGCTGATGGCTCCATCGAGAAATATAAAGCTCGCCTTGTTGCGAAAGGTTTCACGCAACAGGAAGGAATAGACTACGAAGAGACTTTCTCTCCTGTCATGCGTTTTACCTCCAATAAGCAAAGGCGAGGGTCTATGTTTGGAAATGTGTCCCAAAGATCCAAAAGAGAAGAAAGCTATGGAAAAGGTTCCATACTCCAGTGCTGTCGGGAGTCTGATGTACGCTATGATGTGTACCCGACCGGACATTTGCTATGCTGTTGGTATGGTAAGCCGTTACCAATCCAACCCAGGATAGGCACACTGGAAAGCGGTGAAGAGGATATTAAGGTACCTCAAAGGGACTGCGGATAATGAGTTATGCTATCAAGGCAATACCTTGAGACTCGAAGGCTATACCGATGCTGATTGGGCAGGTGATCTCGACGAGCGAAGATCCACCTCAGGCTTGGTTTTCTTGCTCAGGAATGGTGCAATATCCTGGAGTAGCAAGAAGCAAACCTGCATCGCCCTATCAACCATGGAAGCCGAATTTGTAGCATTCAGCATGGCGGTCCAAGAAGCTGTTTGGCTTAGGAAATTCTTAGACAGGCTGACGGATGCCACTGACTCGAGCACTGTTCCTATATACAGTGATAGTCAAGCTTCGGTTGCCTATGTCAAAGATCCTAAAATTTCATTGTAAGACCAAACACATTGATATTCGATTCAAGTTTGCGAAGAACTATGACAAACGGAAGGAAGTAGACATAGGATACATATCCACGCATAAGATGATAGCGGATCCCCTTACTAAGGCGATCCCCAGAGATGTGTTTTTCAAACACTTATCATCTATGGGAATGTGTAGGTGCTGAGCTGTATCATGTAATATTTCCCATGTCTATAGAAGATCAAAGTTTAATTTGCATACAAGTTTCTTACAAATGATTTTATATACATTTGTGTTTAAGTCTCAGCTATTTTATTATGTGTATGTCGGACAGATTAAGGTTGGCTCTCTCACATGAGCAACCGCCTTATCTTATCAGATGGATAAGATAGAGATGAGACTAGTTTAAAGTCAAAATCATTAGACAAATGATTTAGAGTCGTGAATTAAACAAGACAGTCGAATGAAAGATCTGCATCATATGGATGCTTACAAAAGATCTGAGATCTGTATCACAAGGATATTTGAAAGAGATCTCATAGGATTTTTTAAATCCTATCTGTCTTATGCAGGATGAGAGTCCGGGAATATTTCATGAGTAGTAAGGGGACTCAAAAGATAGACACTGTGGTGTCTGATCTTTCATCCGTACAACATCATTAAGACATACTCTCCCTGGGAAAGGAGTGATGTTGTAATACGTGTTCATACCACGTATGCATTTCGACCACTGAGTTAGTAGCAATAGTGTTTGCTATTATGTGAGACTCAAAGGCCATATGGGTCTTAACTCTTACCCTCAAGGACTCCAATTGGTTCCTTTAGATTTGACGAGATGATCGCTATCTTAGCGTGTTGCTAATGGGCTATGATAATTCGGCTCGGCGGGGCACGTTAGAAAAGCGAATCAAGTCAAGATCAGAAGGTTCACAAGAAGAGGAAGATTGATTTCATATTCACATTTGGACTTTAATGATTCAAAGCTGGCCAGCCAATTGTGATCCAGATGGGATTCAATTGTTGAATATAAAGTATAAGAAATGTGAAGAAATAATCTAGGGTAAAGCATGCGTTGAACTACTCAACTTTGCACCTTCGAGGTCGTTGTATATCTCTAACAAGTGCACAACAACAGACTCTACGCGCATGACGGTCGCACGGTCTATTTCTCGGTATGATAGACGAAAGAACTAAGAGAAAGACGTTCTCTTACAATCCCCTCAAGTGTGAGTGGGAGATGTTGGATATGGATGCCGTTTGTACACCCTTGTAGGGGATGTACGAGGGAACACGGACCTCGAACGTCGCACACACAAAGTCGTGTGCAAAGGGAATCTGTTCCCTTGCGGAGAGGATCTCTAGATTAATGGGAAAGTCGCATTATATGCGCATAAGTGCATGCGACATATGGCTAATAAAGGGGTAATATCTTAAGCTTATGTTGAACCATGCATATGGTACAACTTAAGCTTATAATGTGCCATGTATGATGGTACACCTTAGTTAAATTGTTCCAAGGGAACAATTACTCCTAAAATAACTACCTTGGGGGCTATAAATAAGACCCAAGGGTTAGCCATTTCCTTACCTTTTGCATGGCATTCTTGCATGCATTTTCATTCTAGCGAAGCTCTGCCGAAATCCTTCCTCTCCCTTTATCCAAGTTCTTAATCTAAAAGTAGAGATTTAGATTGTGGATTTAGTAGCCTTACTCCGTTCGTGAGAAGACTCGATCCGTCGTGGCGAATCCGAAGGCGAAGTTCTGTGACTACCGTGCCGCATACGCAAGCGTAAGTCTCAACTTCATTTATCGATCATAACTCTATTTTGGCAGGATCCTACACAAATGACATGACAAGAGTGGTGTGTGTACATCGGTAAACATGGCAAGCGTGGTGTGTACAGCCGTAAACATGGCAAGTGTGTGTGTGTTCATCAAATAACATGGCAGTTCTAAGCAAGTTGAAGTAAAGTAATGACTTGGCAATTTGTAATTTCACGTCCATGTTTCTATTCACTCCTAGGGTTCTCGCCTTTAGGTCGTGATGAGAAGGTCGTTCCTCTCACTGGGGCTTACCGTGATTGACGCTAACCCACCGCGTGCGGGTGGTGCTCTTGAGGAGAGTACCCTTCATACGCCCAGTGGCCGCTCAACCCTAACCCCACCAGAAAGTTTGCAGGAACACGAGCCAGCCTAGTCGTTTTACAAGCACGAATTTGTCAACTCACATGACACCACGATTTCACTATTTCGCCTCTTGGGCGCACGAATTCATAATTTCACGATTTCAAGTATTCCATTCCGTCAATATATTCCGTCATTACACATTCAATCACTAATCATTCAATCAGGAGTATACAAGCATGATGTGCAACATGACTTAAGGCAAAACTAGCATTTCTTGATTTAGCATTTAAAAATAACGATACTTAAAACAGAAAATGTACACTTGCCTGTTTCAGTCAAAACCGGGTGTCCACGTGATCACGGTGGAAGGCGTATTAAATCCGCGTCATCGGATTCGTGTTGATAAGCTAACCGTTCCCAAAAACGACATTCAATCTGACCTAATAGTAAGAATAACATGCAGATTTCTGAACTAAGTACTGATGTAACTGGAGTATCATTACACTAACCCACATAATAAAACTGATTCTATACTAAGACTAACATGTGTTACACAGCTAGTATAAAACTAACTTACTAAATTAATACTGTTATACATAATTTAGTAATATACACATCCTAGTTAACATGCAAGCTATATAAATGTCATACCATAAAACTGCTAATAATAAACCAACTTATAAGAAACCAACTTTAAGAAATGTTTTATACTACACTGTTTATATTGAATAAACCAACTACATAGAAATCACCTACTCACCTTTCATTATTCTTATATCTCATTCCTCCTTTCGTTTCTATTGCAGGGAGAGGAGACGAGCTCTGGGCAGTCTGATAGAGGAGAGAGGAGCAACAGAACTGGGCGGCAGCGGGGTTCTGCAGGTGGTGGCGCAGATGGATCTGGGGTGCGGCAGATCCATCTGGGCGGTGGTCTCTCAGGCGGCTGCCAGACCGGGCGTGTGGCGATTTGGATTTGAGGTCGGCGGGGTAGTCGAGAATATGAGGGAGGAGTTGGGTTCGGATGTTTACTAACAGGGGATGCGACAAGGTGGCCGGCAACGGGAAGTTCGTCGGAATGGCGTCGGGAGAGACGGTGGTTTGAAGAGAGCGAGGCTTGGGTGTCGATTTGCAGAGGAGAGGGGTGCCGTCGAGCTGGGTTTGGGCGGTGCAAGATCAGAGGGTTCGCGGTGCTCATGTGCTTCATTTGTTTGAAGAGGGAGAGCTGGGCGGCTTGGGCTGCCGGAGCTCAGTGGTGGAGGAGGACTGGCCGTGGAGCTGTAATGCTCTGTTCTGAGCAGAGGAAGGGAGAGGAGACAGAGGAGGTGAGAAATTGGGGGTCGGTGCAACGGCTGGAAGAGGTCTGGGCGGCGGATCTGGGCAGCTGATCGGAGCAGGGTTCTGGCGGAGGCATGTGCACGACGAGGTCGAAGTTCTGGGATACGTGGTTGGTCGGTGTCACGCCCCGCTTCCCAAAAATATGGAGGCGAGACGTGAGAAGGTCCGCACAAACTTGAAGCTGTGAAGCTCCAAGTCTGATAAGCGTATAAAAACAATTATTATGGCAAGTCCTTGCAAAGCGAAACGAAACAACAATGATAATAAGGAAATGAGACGACTTTTTATTGAATCTCCAAATGTCCGTAAACAAATTACAATATCGCAGAAAAGCCACCAGGCTAAATGAAAAAGGGTCTAAGGCCCAAACATGGCCAACAAAGTATAACATACATACAAGGGTGCCACGCACCGACAACTAACAGTAATCCTAAAACATAAAGGGAAACTCAACAAGTCACGGGTGTCCACAAGACTCCTCCTCGGCAAACACAACGTCCTCTGCAACAAGCTCTGGCTCGGCAAATAACATGCGACACCCAAAGAGAAAGGGGCACATGTCAGCAAGTCTGAAAAGACTTGAGCAAGGAAACTGAAAGGAAGGTAAACTAGCAACCTAGCAGTTATAGTATGCATGACATGGTAGTTATAACATGAGTGCACAAAGCAAGACATGGCGAGACAATAAGCACAAGAGACAATTATCGGGACAAGACAAGAGTAGCCAAGCTACTAACAATCTCAATCATTTCACTAGTCATGTTTCAAGTTGTTTGTAGATGTTTACGCCTTATAGCTGAACGGTTTGGCATTCACGCTGAGTGGCCGCTTAACAACTACCCCAAAACCCAGAGTTTACGCCTTACAACTGCAGTTGCTGATCGGGCAGACTCCCAGTTGAATGACCGCTTAACTCTTACCCCCAATACCCACATGTAGACAAGCCAGGGTCCCTGCACATGAGCCCAGTAAATGAGCCAGGGTTGCCCCGCACGGGAGCTTGCTTTCTATATCACGAATCAGGAAGTATTTGGCGTAGGGGACACCTAGCCTCAATATCGAGCGTTGGGGTTAGCAACTCATTATGCTCGCTTCTGGTCACGAGCCAGGAACTATCAGTTTTGTAGCGTGAGCTACACATTCACGATGAACAATCGATGTATGCAATGTCATGAACAGATATTCGCATACCGTTAATTGTATTTAAACGTGACAGGTAAAATGCAATGACATGAACAATATTCACGTACCGTTAATTGTAATTAAACATGACATACAAGCATGATAAGGGTGACGGACCAAGCTTCGTTGTCAAGCTAGGTCAATGGCGTCTAGACGGCTATCCTTTCACCGTCTAGTCTCTTTTACGCTAAAACAAGGAAATGGCCTAAGACATGGCCCAAATCAAGAGATGCAAGTTTCACTTGCCTAGCACCGAGGAAGACGATCGCGAAGGTTCGTCCCACAAGCGCTAATCTACGGGGAAGGGAATCGCTGAACATGGAGAAACAATCATCAAACAACATCCATTATTATTAGGGTTTCACAAATATCAAGTGTGGGTTATGAGATTATTAAAGGAAGAATACTACCCGTGAAGAAGCGGAGGGACGATGCCGAGCAACCATGGCAACGGAAGAACGATCCGACTCAGATCTGGAAATGAGGGAAAATCTGGAGAAATGGGTTTGGATGAGGCTTTTGGGGATTTGATGAGGGTTTGAGGTTGAGGAGAGGTAGGATATGTGAAATGAGGGTTTGGATGATGATGGATGAGCTTGGGATGAAGGATCAATGGTTTGGGAAAGAAGGGGGCTCAATGGGGGAGAAATTAGGGTTTGGGGTGATGAGGAAGAAGAATAAAACGTTTGGGGCGTATTTATAGAAAAGTGTGACGGCTATGGCAAAACTAGGGTTTCCTGGGCTGATTAGTCGGTCAAAGAAGGATTGGTGACCGACTAAATTGGGAACTAGTCGGTCGGTTGATCAACGCAGACCGACTAAGGGTAAACAATAGCTTGCTCAGGAAAACTGGACTATGAGTTAGTCGGTCTGTGAAGGCTTGCCAACCGACTAGTTTGAAAACTAGTCGATCGATGAGTGTTCGTTGACCGACTAAAGGCTGAATTCTGAGAGAGATCATGGAAATGAGAGTTAGTCGGTCTGAGAAGGATTCCTGACCGACTAGTTTGGGAACTAGTCGGTCGAAGGTTGTTCTTAGACCGACTAACGATAAACAGTAACTCCTGAATTATAATCAAAGCCCACTAGTCGGTCCATTAAGGATTGCCGACCGACTAGATTGAGATCTAGTCGGTTGGTTCTCCTTCTTGAACCAACTAACGTGCACGAAAAGTGCCGATTCGAAGCGCGAAGCTTCGGGAAGATTTCTATGGCTTCTAGGATCGATTTATACTCTAAGATATGAGCGATTTGAAGCTCGTCATGAATGACTTACTCCGAAATCAACGATCGAAGGAAGAAGCTAGAAAATCACGACGAAACGATCGAAAGTGAAAGCTATGGCGACGAAAACCACACATCCAAGGAGAAAATCCACCAAGCATATATTTTAATATAGATAATCCAATTACACGAAAACCAGTCGTTACAGTCGGTGTTGGGATTTTTGAGGGGGCTGCTGAAAGCTGGAAGGAATCGATCGTCGGCATCGGAGGGTTTGTGGAAGGGGATCAGCGGCTGATGGGGGAGATCAGAGTTGGGCCGTCGGGGGTGAGGTCGGAGGGAGAATATGAGACCAGGGTCACTGTACGGAGGTCCGGCGGCTCCGTGGCGACGAGCTGAGTAGCACACGTCGGTTTTGGGAAAGGGCGAAAGGCGACTGGGCTTGGTCACCGGGGTGTTGGGCACTAGCGGTCGACGATATGGGCGTCGGAGGTGGAGGTTGCTTTGGAGGGGTGGAGCGTGTACGGATGGCGGCGAGCTCGATGGGGAGGAGGAAAGGCAGAGGGCTAGGCTCGATGGGTTCGGGGTTGGGCTCAGAGATGTTGAGGGTGGTGCAGGCTCAACAGACTGTCGGAGAAAGAGAAGTGATGTGCGGCGAGCTGGGCGGAGGGACGGCGAGGTGTGCTGCCGGGGGTTGGAAGCCGGAGGTGAGTAAGGGCTGTTGGGAGGTGCGACGAGTCGGGGCCAGGCGAAGTCGGTGAGGGGGAGTGCCCTGGGCTTGGAAGGATGGGAGGAGGTGATGGCGGAGGTGACGCTGGAGATTGGGAGGATGGTGGCTGGGCGAGTTGTATGGGTCGTCGGAGGGCTGAACTCAGGTCGTTGGGCGGTGTCTCGGGAGAACAGAGGGAATCGGAGCTCGGGGATGTGATGGTGTGCGATGTGGGATTCGAGATCAGCAGGGTGGCTCGGAGTTGGGGTTTGATGAGTGGAGGGCTCGATGGATTCGTGGGATTTTAAGAAGAAGAATGAACAACAGCAGAAGTTGGCGAAGGACGTGATGTGTTTGCAGTTGAGGGTTGCGACGTGGAATCGGGGTTAGTTGCATGGATCCCTTCGGATCCGCAGAGTGGGAGGAAACGTGGGGGAAAAAGTCGCCTGCATGGGTTTTGAATGGGACAGTGAAGGGAAACGTGAAGGGTGACGTTGAGAACATCTCGCCTGTACGAAATGGTGCGGTTGAGGAGGAAAGCGGAGGACGTGGGGAAGAGCTATTATGGTATTAAAGAATCAGTTTATTAAGATTTTGAGTAGTTTAGGTAATTAAGTTAGTTAGAATATGATTTGAAAAAATATATCATTTCGCCGTGGATATGATATGAAAATTGGTTTAGTTAATATTTTGGAGGGTTCGAAATCGTTACGGCAAGATGTGATTTAGTAACTTGGTTCGGTTAGGATTTATTGCAGATTAGTTGGGTTAAAAGATAACGATTAGATTTAGTAAATTAAGAAATCAGATTTAATATTATTAGGGAATGAATTAATTAGGTTATTAAAACCGTTAAGTTAATAAGAGACTAGGATAATTGTTAAGATTTAATTTAAAGTAGTTAATATTCAGAGAACCTCATTGTTAAGTAATTTAGATTAGACAAATTAAGATGATTAGACATTATAGTTATTCAAATTAAGGTACTAGAAATTAGTTATGGTTTTGGATATGATTCGGGTCGTCTATTTGAGATAGTTAGCTATAAGGATTAGTTAAGGCAATAGGAGATTTTGGTCGAGATATTAGATCGGTTTGGTTAAGATTTAGACATGTTTCGGACGATCCGTCAAGAGATTTGAATTAAGATTTGGTTTACGAAATCAATCGAGATAAATAAATCCAGTTTCATAACATTGAGTAATATTTATTCGGTCAAGATATCCTGATCAGGAAGATCAACTCGGTTAAGATTTGATTCGGAGGATCAGCCTAATCGAGAATTGGTTAGGAGAGGTCGATTTGATTAAGACATAGGATTTATTATGGTCGCGATCTGTTTAGAAAATTGATGTAGTTTAGATTAGCTATGATTGGGATGATCTGACAAGATGTTTAGATTGGGATTGGATAACTGATTCAGTTAGGGTTTGGTCGAGATGTGATTTTGATTAATACGATTCAGCCCCTGCATCCAACGTCAACCACGGGTTAGAGGAGACAATAACACAATCGTTAAATCGCGTGCTCTAGCTACGGATAACAACAACAACAACAACAACAACAATAGTAATAAAATCATTAATTATTCTTTTAAATCACTATACTAATTAAATACATATGAAAATACGGATATACAGAAACAGGCCGTTACACTCTTGCCCTTCCTTGTTGAATAATATTAGCATGCTTAAACTTGATTTGATTAAGCTCGAAACTGAAAAAGACTATGTGATTAGAGAGCTTAATGATAAATTCTGCATGTTGGATAATGACTTTAAAAGAAAAATGATTGAATTTGAAAAGAAGGAAGAGGAAAACAAGAGAGCTTTTATAAGTAATTGCACATTGCTTGTGGAAGAAAATACATTGTTAAAATCTAAAGTTTCTAATCTTGAATTGGGCATTAAGAAATTCTCTATGGGAAAACAATCGTTGGATACCATTTTAGAGAGTCAATTATATGGCAATAATAGAAGAGGACTTGGATTTGGTTTGAAAAACGTTGAAAAGCCAAAATTCAAGAAATTCCACAATGTACCCTCTATTGCAAAGAACTTACATGCAAAGTGCTTTACTTGTGATAGTGTTGGTCATACATCATATTATTGTAAGTTTAGGAATACAAATATCAAGTTTAAACAAGTGTGGATTCCTAAATCTTTAATGGCTAACACTAGTGGACCTTGTTGGATTCCAAGGTCACACTTAACACCTTTCATGTAGGTGTGATGGAGATTTGGCGAGGAGCAAATTTTTCAATGTCTCGTTCTTTTAGCTCTTGCGTCAAATAGTGACGAGAAGGTATAATTTTTATCCCTCTTTGCATTTCATTGCATACCTTCATAGATTGTGTTGTGTGCTTGATTTATTTTTTGTTTGTGTGATTGTTTGCATGATTTTTAGTGTTTTTATTTCTGAAAAAAATAAAAAAATTTTAAAAATTTTTTTGAGCTTAAAAGAATACCCTTTATGATTTATCTTAAGTGGTATTGTATGAATGTTCAAATCTATCCCTTGTAGAAGTCAATTCATTATTGGTGTAGCTACATGAACATGTTGTTATCTTTTTAGTAGCCATGACATGTCTCAAAAGTTTTAAACTTGACTTCTACACCTACATTTGCACTTTCACGATATTTGACTTTTTTTGAAGAATAATGGAAAGTGAATGTAGGAATGATTAAATTCTGAATTTTCTAAGGGATATGAAGTGTTTTAGCCATGAATTAAAATTGAGCACAAAAGAATTGAAAAAAAATACTATATTTGCTCCGTATGAAAAATGGATACACTGCATGGCTAAAATACAACCCACGAGTATCCAACTTATGCTAAATGGGTAATCATTAGTGTTGGTGTATATAACTCGTCAAGCAATGCCACCCCACATTTAAAAGTCCTTTTAGGCCATGTTTCGGGGTTTGGTAACTTGAACTCATCTTTGATGAGGTGGGAAAAATCAATCCTAGTGATATTCATGAAAATTGAAAAATGTGGATTGATTTGGTTGATTTTCTGAAATTGAATCTCCTCTTGTACTTTATTGTCTATATCACTACACTTACACAAAGGTGGAGAAGTCTTGTTATGAAATTCTATGAGCTTGAATTGTCTATTTTTAGGAAAACTCATGCACATTGCATGCTACATTTAATAATGATTTATTTTTGCAAGGAATATTGGGTGTGACTTCATTAATCCACTTTTGGTGATTACAAAGGGGGAGAGAGAAAAGATTTGATGTCGGTCGGTATTATTTATTGAAGGGGGAGCATGAAAATACTTGAATAAATGTTGAAGGGGGAGCTTGAGAGAAGGGGGAGCATGCTCTTATAATTGTTATAATGTTGTGCATGCTATGATATGATCTCATTCCATGATTCATATTGCATGATTCCTAGTGCATTACACCCTTCAACACACTTCACACACCCACACTTATTGCTCAAATCTTTTATGGTTTTGTCATCACCAAAAGGGGGAGATTGTTGGAAGCAACGATCTAGGATCTTTGGTTTGATGATGACAAACGTTGTGTCATATTTAACGTGTGTGCTAAGTGTGTTTCAGGAATGGTGAGAGCGCAATTATCTGATGAGACGACTAAATCAATGTGTGGGAGAAAGTGCTATTCATATAGCAAATAGGAGATGACTGATTGGCTATTCATAAAGCAATCTTGATTTGGTCAAGGGGGGATTGGATAGTCTCATTGATCGCTCCTTATTTTACACCTTTTTTCTGCATGTTTGCATGCCATTTTGATCGCTTGTATCGCGTTTTTCACGATTATTCGACAATATTGTGATGCTTTTCACGATTTCTTGTTTTTGTCGAAATTCAGGAGATTTGGAGCGATTTGGAGTGATTCTGAGATGCACCCACTCCGGAGTGTCACCCGTGACTCTTTTGAGGGGAATTCTGCGATTGGAGAGGAGTGGAAGAAGAAAGAACGTCGTAGGAGCGACGAGGAAGCAAAAATACGAAGATTGGGCATTTTCAGCATGTCACTCGGCCGAGTGAAGGAGTCACTCGGCCGACCGTCGACAGCCCTGTCATGCCCCGCTTCCCAAAAAGGTCGGAGGCGAAGCGTGACTAAGGACCGCTTAGGCCAGGGCTAAGAGCCCGGACCCAATAATCGTCTGTGATATTCCAAACGAAGGAAACAGGTCCCTGCAAGTTAGTACGGAAACAACAAAGTATTGAAAAGAGATATCATTTCATTTTATTCCAAATAAAACATCCAAAAGTACTGAGAGTCTAAAACGCCCGAAGGCTACAACTGCAGAAAAGAAACTACTGGTGCAAGCACCCAACCTAGACAAGAAAACAACAGGTGCTACCCACCCAATCTAAACTGGATCAGAAACCTGGATCAGCAACAAGAGGCCTCTAACTCTGGTCCTCCTTCGGGTCGTACTCCGGATCAACGTCCTCTGGCTCTCCGTCAGCTGGCAAGTCCGCCTCGTCAACGTACTCTGGCTCAACACCTGACGTACAGCACCAAAGAAAGGAACTGTACGTCAGGTAAAGTCTACAACAAAATGTCAGACTCTACTGCAAGTGTACAGAACTATTAAACATCGTTTTACTGGTTGATTAGCATGCTGGGGTTACAACAAGTACAAGAGAAGTAACGTAGCAGGAAAGTAAAGCGTAGCAGGCAGTAGCCGTAGCGTGTGCTACCGACTACGGGACTAACCTAAAGGTGTCAGAACAAGACGAAGACAGACAAGACAAGTAGGACACGACACGTCACGACACGACACGACACGACACGAAGGGTTCACGCCTTACGGGTTGAGGGGGATCAGACCCTCTCCCCGTGCGCACGCTCAACCCTACCCCAAACCCCAGAACTCAGGACAGGAAGCACGGAGATCACTTTCGCAAGGAAAGCACCTGAAACGCCCGAAGGCTTTTTGTAACACGGAGATCACTTCCGCTCGGGAAGCATCTGAAACGCCCGAAGGCTTTTTGTAACACGGAGATCACTTCTGCTCGGGAAGCATCTGGAACGCCCGAAGGCTTCTTGTAACACGGAGATCACTTCCGCTCGGGAAGCATCTGAAACGCCCGAAGGCTTTTTGTAACACGGTGACAAGACACGACCAGTGTGTATAACAGTGACAAGACACGACCAGTGTACGGGAGAGTTATTCTAGGGTGTCCACACGCACGCACACACAAGATAATCCTAAAGTATCACAAGTTGTTGTTTGTCGGACTTAGACTTCGTCGTCAAGTCTAAGTCGTCAGGGTGACCCAGACGCTATCATTTCACGTCCGAAATCTAAACGCTCACAGTCTAATAGTTCTAACAATTTAAGACCAAGACGCGGTCAAAATCGCAAGTGGGTACACTTGCCTGCGATGGCGAGGGGGTCGTCCATCCGGGGCGTCTCGTCCAGTCGTCGCGTCCGCGGTAGTTCGTCTGAAACAGTCACGGCGACGGTGTCAGGTCGCGATTTCAGAAATTCCTATTAGGTTTCGTTTCTAGGTTTTCGGGACTATCCTATTCGTCAAAAATCACTTTTTGATGTTCAGCCTAATCGACGATCTATCCTATGTGCACAGTCAACAAAGTCCGTTCGTCGATTTTCTATGTTCAAACAACATTTTACAGGAGCTGGAAAGTAAATTTAGTTCAAGTTGACGGTTTTTAGTTTAGGGTTCAGTCAGCTATTGTGGGGGTTTCTACGAGTTTCGGGGAACCAACCTGAACCAGAGTTTGCTGTAGGTTGGATGTCGGGTCTGATCGGAGAACTCCTCAGCTTCAGATCTGGTCCTCGCACGTCTCTCCAAAAGTTCGAACTTGCGACGAAGGCCTACGACGTGTCGCAACGTCGTTGACGGCAAATCCACGAAGTGGCACGTCCAAGTGGGGCCCAAGCAGTGCTAGGGGTCCAAGGGGGGCCCACAACACCTCAGGAGAACTTGGGGGCCCACCACAGAAGTTGGTGTGGGAGAAACCCACTTGCGACGTTTGGCCGTCGGTCATTCACTGCGGGTGCGGGGGTTCCTCTCGGTCAGACCGAGAGGAGCTCTCGGTCGTGCGAGCTGCGATGCGGGGGGGGGGGGGGGGGGGGGGTCGGCACAGCGTCGGTGCGAGGGAATTTGTCGGTCAGACCGACAGATCCCGTCGGTCGGGCGCTTGGACGAGGCTGGCAGCGGAGCGGGGTGCGGAGCGGGCTTCGGTCAGACCGACGGGGCGGGTCGGTCAGCGCTTGGCGATGCGGAGTGGAGCGGAGCGGGCGGCTGTGCGGAGAAGTCTCTCGGTCAGACCGAGAGACAGCCTCGGTCGGAGCGGGGTGATAGCGGGGTTCGATGCAGCGGGCTGTGCGAGTGGCGATGTGGGGTGCTGCTCCGGTCGTGCGCTAGGATTTGCGGGGGTGAGCTCCGGTCGTGCGCTGTGCGATCGTCGCAACGTTGCGACGAAGCTTTGGAAGAGGAAACGGCGGCTAGGGTTTTGAGCAATGACGAAAAAACTTTGCCTAGGGCTAATTTAAATAGGTTAGAGCTAGGGTTAGGGTTAGGGTTCGGAAAAACGTTATTAAAATAATTTAAAATAATTAATTTAGTTAAAATTACTCTCCTCTCCCTCACGCAAAATGGGTGCGGCCAAAAATTCTAAAATTTTGCCTAAAAATTCTTTAATACGTTATTATAATATAGGAATTTTATTGTAATTAAAAATCTTATAAAAATAGGTTTTAAAATTATTTAAAACTTTCAAAAAAATGGAAAATAGGTCAAATTAAGTCCAAAAATTATAAAATAATTATGGGGTGTTCTAGATGACTAAAGAAAGATAGTGGAGAAGACGGATCTAAATTTCGATGTCGAGAGACGAAACTAAAATTCGTAACGTCTCGCATCAAAACAGAAAGTCGCGACGTCACGTCAATTAAGATAGCATCGCTGAAGAACGACTCGAGATATGTTGTTACAAAGTTATTCCACAATCTAATACTTCCAGAGACGATCACGTCGATATATCACTCAATAATATTCAAAATCAAATAAAGTCAAAAATAAACACGTGCACCATCAAGAGCACGTGCACAAAGAAAGTACGATCGGAAACCGACCGTTACATCCTCCCCAACTTAGAAATGATTCCGTCCTCGGAATCAACATCAAGCATTGCTGGGAAAAAGATGCGGGAAGCGCTCTCTCATATCGTCCTCACGTTCCCAGGTGGACTCTCCAGGCGATCCGTGACGCCACATCACTCTCACCAGGTCGACTATCTTATTCCTCAACTGCTTCTGTCGACGGTCCAAGATCTGCACAGGCTGCTGGTCATATGTCAGGTCCGGTCGAACCGTAATCTCCGAGAAATCGACCGTGTGCGACGGATCACTGACGTACCGACGTAGCTGAGATACGTGGAATACGTCGTGAACACCCTCCAAAGATGGTGGCAGAGCAAGGCGGTAAGCCACTGCTCCCACACGCTCTAGCACATCAAATGGCCCAATAAACCTCGGACTCAGCTTTCCCTTCTTCCCAAAACGAATAACTCCGCGGTTCGGAGAAATCTTCAGGAAGACGTGATCTCCAGGCTGGAACTCCAAAGGTCTCCTCTTGGCATCTGCCCAATGCTTGAAGCGATCCTGTGCAACTCTAAGCTTCTCCCTGATGTCCCTCACGACATCCACAGCTTCAACTATCATCTCCGGACCCAACAGCTCTCGATCTCCGATGTCATCCCAGCTCAGTGGCGATCGACATTTCCTTCCATATAAGGCAGCAAACGGCGCCATGCCAATGCTCGCCTGGTAGCTGTTGTTATATGAAAACTCCACCAAGTGAAGATGGTCCTCCCATGATCCCTTCAAATCGAGCGCACAAGCTCGCAGCATATCCTCCAGAATCTGAATAGTCCTCTCGGACTGGCCATCAGTCTGCGGGTGGTACGCCGTGCTGAAACTCAGACTCGTACCCAAATGCTCCTGCAGACTTCTCCAGAACTGAGACGTGAACCTCGTGTCTCGGTCAGACACAATGCTCACGGGGACTCCATGTAAGCGTACAATCTCCTGCACATACACGGTCTACGTCACGACTATTTCAAAGAGAAAATCAAAATAGAAGTAAAAGTAGAACGGAACTTTACCTCCAGATATTTCCTCGCCAAAGCTTCCGTAGACTGGCCCACTCGGAAAGGGATAAAGTGCGCAGACTTGGTCAACCGATCCACGATCACCCAAACTGCGTCGTTCTGTCGCGGGGTCCGAGGTAAACCAGTCACGAAGTCCATCGTAATATGTTGCCACTTCCACTCCGGAATGGGAAGCGGTTGCAGCAACCCAGCAGTACGATGGTGCTCAGCCTTCACCTGTTGGCATATCAAACACTTGGCAACGCTCCGTGCCACACTCCTCTTCATGCCAATCCACCAATAATTCAGACGGAGGTCCTTATACATCTTGGTGCCTCCAGGGTGTATAGAATAAGGCGAGCTATGAGCCTCGCTCAACAGCTCCTCGCGAACATCACCTGCAGGTACACAGAGTCTACTGCCGTACCGTAGCGAACCATCCTCATGAATCACGAACTCCGTCCGTAGTCCTGCTTCGACCTGCCTCCTGATCCTCTGCAGCTTCGGATCTCCTGCCTATGCTGCCTTGATCCGATCCACGATCGTGGACTGAATCTGCAAATTCATGAATGAACGAACCACACCAGGTAAGACAACCTCCAAATCCATCTCCCTCAGCTCCTGCTGAATCCTCCAGTCTACTGCAAGCATCATCGCAGTAGGAAGTCTACTCAAGGCATCCGGCACTACGTTCACCTTCCCCGGATGATACTGCAAATCAATCTCGTAGTCAGCCATGAGCTCTAACCATCGCCTCTGACGCATGTTGAGCTCCTTCTGCGTAAAGATGTACTTCAAGCTCTTGTGATCGGTGAAAATCTTCACACTCTCACCTAGCAAGAAGTGCCTCCAAATCTTCAGTGCAAAAATCACTGCTGCCAACTCCAGATCGTGCGTCGGGTAATTCTTCTCATGAGTCCTCAACTGACGAGAAGCATACGCGACCACGTGGCCATGCTGATGCAAGACGCATCCTAGGCCCTTCCCTGATGCATCACAATAAACTTCAAAGCCTCCGCTTCGATCCGGTACTGCCAACACCGGTGCCGTGGTCAATCTCGCCTTCAAGATACTGAAGGCCTCCTCACAAGCATCTGACCAAATAAACTCCTCGTCCTTCCTCGTCAGCTTCGTCATCGGCTCTGCAATCTTCGAGAAATCTTTGATGAACCGCCGATAATAGCCTGCTAAACCAAGGAAGCTCCTGATGTCGGACGCTGACTGCGGAGTCGGCCAATCTCTGACTGCTCTAACCTTCTCCGGATCCACAGATATGCCATCACCGGACACCACGTGTCCCAGGAATGCGACTCTGTCCAGCCAGAACTCGCACTTGCTATACTTGGCATAAAGCTTATGTCTCCTCAGCGTCTCCAGCACGGTCCTCAGATGACAGCTGTGCTCCTCCTCAGACTTCGAATAAATAAGAATGTCATCAATGAAGATGACAACAAACTTGTCCAGGAAGTCGTAGAATATTAAATTCATCAAATTCATGAACACAGCCGGAGCATTGGTCACGCCAAACGGCATGACCACGAACTCATAATGTCCGTACTTTGTCCGGAAAGCCGTCTTCTGAACATCGTCCTTCTTTACCTTCAACTGGTGGTATCCACTCCTCAAGTCCAACTTCGAGAAGACTCTCGAACCTCCAAGCTGGTCAAAGATATCGTCGATGCGCGGCAGCGGATACTTATTCTTTACGGTGACAGCATTCAATCCTCGATAGTCCACGCACATCCTGCGGGACCCATCCTTCTTCTTTACAAGCAAAACAGGTGCACCCCACGGTGACACACTAGGGTGGATGAAACCCTTCTGCAGCAACTCATCCAACTGCTTCCGCAGTTCCTCGAGCTCAGCGGGGGCCATACGGTACGGCGCCTTCGATATCGGTTGCGCTCCCGGCATAAGATCAATTCCAAACTCTAAAGCTCTGTCGGGTGGCAAACCTGAGATATCCTCCGGGAAGACGTCGTCGAAGTCTCTGACGACTGCTGGTCTCTCGATCTCCATCTCCATCTGCATGGCTGTAACAATCGGCACCTCCCGCTTGGCCCGAAATCTGATGGGCCCAAGCGACTCATCCCTGCTGCGGAACTCGAACTCCGGATGACCTGGAATCCGGAACACCACCCTCTTGCTGTGACAGTCGATCGAGGCGTGGAAATCTCCCAACCAATCGATGCCAAGAACGACATCGAAATGTGGCAGATCGTGGACAATGAAATCTGCAAAGAGCTCGTGTCCACTGATCACTAAAGAAATCGATCGACATCCCAAATTTACCGTCACCACTCCGTTCCCTGTGGTAATGTCCCAACACTTAGGGAGTGTATGGGTGGGGATAGAGTGCTTTGTTGCAAACCTCCGGGATATGATGCACATAGATGCACCGGAGTCGAACAAAGCCAAGGCTGGGTGAGAGGACACTAGAATGGTGCCTAAGATATAAGGGGACTATGGTCAAATCAAACTATTCTATCAACAAGTCAACCAAGCAACACAAATAAAAGATCTAAACTATGAAATGAAAAACTAGAATCAAGAGTTACCTGCTATAACTCCATCCAGCTCCTCAGTCTCAACAGCAGTCATGGTATACGCCGGCCTCTGGGGCTGTGCTGCTCTCTGATACATCTGCCTCTGTGGCGGTAAAGGTGGTCCACGAGCAGCAGGTCCTCTCTGAACTGGAGCAGGCGCTCTCATCTGCAACGGGGCTGGCGCTCCAACTACGGCATGACGAGCTCTCGGGCAATCCTTCGCAGCATGCGAGGCATCTCCACAAACTAAACACAGTCCCAGCTTCCTCCTACAATCCTTCTGAACATGTCCTGTCTTCCCGCAGTAATGGCATGGTCCCTTACTCTGAATCTGAACTGGTGCTCCAGGCCTCTTGAATGGTACTGTCTGAACTGGCCTCATCGCCGGCCTAGCAGGTGGCCGGTACTGCTCCATAGGACGCTTCCCCTTATCAGCTGGAGGGTCAGGCAAAAGAGCTATGAGCTCATGATTCTTCGCAGCATCAAGTACCTCCCTCATAGTCGAGAAACTCGCCGAAGACATCGAAGCCTGAATCTTCGGACGCAGTCCCTGACGAAAGCGATCAGCTCGCTTCTCCTCCTTTTTCACCATGTGCGGAGCAAAGCGACTCAGCATCTCAAACTCCGCCTCATACTCCTCGACGGTCATGTTCTCCTGCTTCAGATCTATAAACCTGCTCAGCAGCTCCCTCCTAGCAGACTTGGTGAAGTACTTATCCTTGAACATAGACCTGAAGGTCTTCCATCCCACTGGCTTCTCAAGACGCCTCTCCTCGATGCGCCACCAATTCCTCGCATTCTCCGTCAGCTGCATCTTTGCTATCTCCACACGGGTATCATCAGGAATCTTCGCAGCAACTAACTTCTCCTCCGTGCTCTGGATCCACTCGTCAGCAGCTAGGGGTCCCTCCTTCCCTGAAAATGTCTTTGGCTGGAGCTCGTTGAACTGCTTCACTCCTGGAGCAGCTCGAGGGGCAGGTGGTGGTGGTGGTGGTGGTGCAACTGGAACAGCCTGGGCAGCACGCTGGGACTGCTGAACCAACTGATGCTGAACATCCAGCATCTCCCTCATCACACCCAGAAACTGACGGAAGTCTCCGCTCTGGTCCTCCGGAACTCCATCGCCTAAGTTCCCCGATCGGGTAACACGTCGTCCGGCCATCCTATTGACAGAAACACAGAGGTTAGACTCGTACAATTATTGGATGATAATAAAATGAATTTCAATACTTCGATTGTTCCGTATTCGCAGAAGGAGGGGACCTGCATGGGCCACCACTAAAACCTGTCACGCCCCGCTTCCCAAAAAGGTCGGAGGCGAAGCGTGACTAAGGCCCGCTTAGGCCAGGGCTAAGAGCCCGGACCCAATAAGCGTCTGTGATATTCCAAACGAAGGAAACAGGTCCCTGCAAGTTAGTACGGAAACAACAAAGTATTGAAAAGAGATATCATTTCATTTTATTCCAAATAAAACATCCAAAAGTACTGAGAGTCTAAAACGCCCGAAGGCTACAACTGCAGAAAAGAAACTACTGGTGCAAGCACCCAACCTAGACAAGAAAACAACAGGTGCTACCCACCCAATCTAAACTGGAACAGAAATCTGGATCAGCAACAAGAGGCCTCTAACTCTGGTCCTCCTCCGGGTCGTACTCCGGATCAACGTCCTCCGGCTCTCCGTCAGCTGGCAAGTCCGCCTCGTCAACGTACTCTGGCTCAACACCTGACGTACAGCACCAAAAGAAGGAACTGTACGTCAGGTCAGGTCTACAAAAAGGGTTAGACCAAACTGCAAGTGTATCAACTTATTAGACAACGTTTTACTGGTTGATTAGCATGCTGGGGTTACAACAAGTACAAGAGAAGTAACGTAGCAGGAAAGTAAAGCGTAGCAGGCAGTAGTCGTAGCGTGTGCTACCGACTACGGGACTAACCTAAAGGTGTCAGAACAAGACGAAGACAGACAAGACAAGTAGGACACGACACGACACGACACGACACGACACGACACGAAGGGTTCACGCCTTACGGGTTGAGGGGGATCAGACCCTCTCCCCGTGCGCACGCTCAACCCTACCCCAAACCCCAGAACTCAGGACAGGAAGCACGGAGATCACTTTCGCAAGGAAAGCACCTGAAACGCCCGAAGGCTTTTTGTAACACGGAGATCACTTCCGCTCGGGAAGCATCTGAAACGCCCGAAGGCTTTTTGTAACACGGAGATCACTTCCGCTCGGGAAGCATCTGGAACGCCCGAAGGCTTCTTGTAACACGGAGATCACTTCCGCTCGGGAAGCATCTGAAACGCCCGAAGGCTTTTTGTAACACGGTGACAAGACACGACCAGTGTGTATAACAGTGACAAGACACGACCAGTGTACGGGAGAGTTATTCTAGGGTGTCCACACGCACGCACACACAAGATAATCCTAAAGTATCACAAGTTGTTGTTTGTCGGACTTAGACTTCGTCGTCAAGTCTAAGTCGTCAGGGTGACCCAGACGCTATCATTTCACGTCCGGAATCTAAACGCTCACAGTCTAATAGTTCTAACAATTTAAGACCAAGACGCGGTCAAAATCGCAAGTGGGTACACTTGCCTGCGATGGCGAGGGGGTCGTCCGTCCGGGGCGTCTCGTCCAGTCGTCGCGTCCGCGGTAGTCCGTCTGAAATAGTCACGGCGACGGTGTCAGGTCGCGATTTCAGAAATTCCTATTAGGTTTCGTTTCTAGGTTTTCGGGACTATCCTATTCGTCAAAAATCACTTTTTGATGTTCAGCCTAATCGACGATCTATCCTATGTGCACAGTCAACAAAGTCCGTTCGTCGATTTTCTATGTTCAAACAACATTTTACAGGAGCTGGAAAGTAAATTTAGTTCAAGTTGACGGTTTTTAGTTTAGGGTTCAGTCAGCTATTGTGGGGGTTTCTACGAGTTTCGGGGAACCAACCTGAACCGGAGTTTGCTGTAGATTGGATGTCGGGTCTGATCGGAGAACTCCTCAGCTTCAGATCTGGTCCTCGCACGTCTCTCCAAAAGTTCGAACTTGCGACGAAGGCCTACGACGTGTCGCAACGTCGTAGACGGCAAATCCGCGAAGTGGCACGTCCAAGTGGGGCCCACAGCAGTGCTAGGGGTCCAAGGGGGGCCCACAACACCTCAGGAGAACTTGGGGGGCCCACCACAGAAGTTGGTGTGGGAGAAACCCACTTGCGACGTTTGGCCGTCGGTCGTTCACTGCGGGTGCGGGGGTTCCTCTCGGTCAGACCGAGAGGAGCTCTCGGTCGTGCGAGCTGCGATGCGGGGGGGGGGGGGGGGGGGGGGTCTGCACAGCGTCGGTGCGAGGGAATTTGTCGGTCAGACCGACAGATCCCGTCGGTTGGGGCGCTTGGACGAGGCTGGCAGCGGAGCGGGGTGCGGAGCGGGCTTCGGGTGCGGAGCGGGCTTCGGTCAGATCGACGGGGCGGGTCGGTCAGCGCTTGGCGATGCGGAGCGGAGCGGTGCGGGCGGCTGTGCGGAGAAGTCTCTCGGTCAGACCGAGAGACAGCCTCGGTCGGAGCGGGGCGACAGCGGGGTGCGATGCAGCGGGCTGTGTGAGCGGCGATGCGGGGTGCTGCTCCGGTCGTGCGCTAGGATTTGCGGGGGTGAGCTCCGGTCGTGCGCTGTGCGATCGTCGCAACGTTGCGACGAAGCTTTGGAAGAGGAAACATCGGCTAGGGTTTTGTGCAATGATGAAAAAACTTTGCCTAGGGCTAATTTAAATAGGTTAGAGCTAGGGTTAGGGTTAGGGTTCGGAAAAACGTTATTAAAATAATTTAAAATAATTAATTTAGTTAAAATTACTCTCCTCTCCCTCACGCGAAATGGGTGCGGCCAAAAATTCTAAAATTTTGCCTAAAAATTCTTTAATACGTTATTATAATATAGGAATTTTATTGTAATTAAAAATCTTATAAAAATAGGTTTTAAAATTATTTAAAACATTCAAAAAAATGGAAAATAGGTCAAATTAAATCCAAAAATTATAAAATAATTATGGGGTGTTCTAGATGACTAAAGAAAGATAGTGGAGAAGACGGATCTAAATTTCGATGTCGAGAGACGAAACTAAAATTCGTAACGTCTCGCATCAAAACAGAAAGTCGCGACGTCACGTCAATTAAGATAGCATCGCTGAAGAACGACTCGAGATATGTTGTTACAAAGTTATTCCACAATCTAATACTTCCAGAGACGATCACGTCGATATATCACTCAATAATATTCAAAATCAAATAAAGTCAAAAATAAACACGTGCACCATCAAGAGCACGTGCACAAAGAAAGTACGATCGGAAACCGACCGTTACAAGCCCGCTCGGCCGGCCAGTTCGGACACGCAACAGATTTAGTATCAGCGTGCACTCGACCGACCATCGCCAGCCCACTCGGCCGAACCACGGAGACACCACTCGCCTGAGTGGCATCAAGACGACAGCAAACGAAAAGTCCCAACTTACTGTAATCTGTCAGTGCAGTCCCGAGTTCTGACTCGGTCGAGTGAAGAAGTCCCCTCGGCCGAAGTAATGAAAGTCACTCGGCCGAGTGACTCCCGAGGAGCAGACCCCCCAAAAGTCCGAAGTTACTGGAATTTGTCAGGGTTTGTCACTCGGCCGAATGACATTTGTCACTAGGCCGAGTGAGCCGCGCTGCCTGTAGCGTAAATTGCGATTTTCAGGCTGCACATGGGTAATTTTGTCACAGTTTTTTTGGGCGATTTTGGGGGGTATTTAACCCCAGTTTTAACCTAGTTTAAGGAGCCTTTTCAGAACTTTTTGCAGCCTTTTTTAGATTACTTTGTAGGAGATTAGATTGAGCTTTTTGGAGGGAGATAAAAGTGTTATTTTGTTGGATGCTATTGAATCTTCATTGGTTTGTCTCTCTCTCTCTCTATTAAAAACCTCATTTTTATTGATATATTGAATATTGCAATGAATTCTTTTGTTTTTATTATTGAATTTCCATTGAATTGCATTATGAATTGTGAGTAGTTTTATCGTCTTAGGGCGTAGGGATGAACCCTACGAACCCTATTTCTAATTTATGATGAATTGGTGAAATTATTGCTAGAATTGATTAGGGTTGGTTTGGAATTGATTTAATACGAATAGCTAGGGATTCATACCGATTGAGATTTGCAAGAGATTGGATCCCAACTCGATAGGAAGCCCTAGAAATTCGAATTGGGTTACAATTGGATTTCTCCGGAATCGGTTTGCAAGAGATTGGACCGAAACTAGGGTTTTCGATTGCAATTCTATACCAATAACCTTTTGCAAGAGATTGGACGGGTAGGAAATATCCCAACCTAGGTCGTAGCTCGAGTTTGCACGAGAGTGGGCTCGAGATACGATTGAACGATGATGTTGTTCTTCACGCTAGCTTGCCTAGGTTAGGGTTTGCAAGAGATTGGACCCTACCCTAGCTTTGCTATAGACCGGCAATAGCACGAGAGCATGAGCTAGGTTCCAAATTTAGTTGCTACTAGTTCACCTGAATTTTAAGTCTAGCAATTGTGAAACCTACCGATCACAATGACGAGATACGGTTTGTAGCGGGGATTCCCAACCCTAGGTGTTTTTATTAATTTGATATTTCCCTTATACAATTGAACGACTGTGACCGCTTTATTGCGAATATTTCTCGACTGTTCTTATAGCCAGGTGAATTGAAGAAGACACCGTCATTTGCCCTCCTCGTGTTCGATACCCGCTCGCTGCTACACCGTGCGCTTGCGGTAAGACTAGCGAGTCGTTCGCCCCGGTTGCGCGCGTGCATACCGGGGCGCGATCAAGTTTTTGGCGCCATTGCCGGGGAGGCGATAGTGTTTGATTCTACCTACCTAGCTATTTTTCTTTTTGTTTTATTACATCTATTTTTATTTTACCCTTCCTTTGTGATAACTATTTCTTTGAAACTCTGTTTTCCCTTGCATGTACACGAGATCCACGGCGGACCCCGAAGAAATACTATACGATCCAGAGATCGAACGTACATTGAGGAGGATCAGAGCGGAGAGGAGACTCGATACGGAAGGGAATTTTATGACCCATCCTGAGACACCCGAAGAATTGGCAGAGCGAATGGTGAGGATCATTTCCATTAGAGATAGGCTTCGGCCTAAGACTTCCTCCACGACCTCGTCCATAGCTATGCCAGAGTTGGCGACCGAAAAAAATTTCGAATTGAAGACCGGATTGATAGTTCTGATGCAGCAAGACCCTTTTCATGGGAATTCCCATGAGAACCCTCATTACCACATCCAGCTCTTTTTATCAAAATGTGCCACCTTCCAAATGCCGGGCGTCTCCATAGATGCTATCAGACTGCGCCTCTTCCCCTTCACACTCAAGGACAAGGCCTTAAATTGGTTGAGGACGCACGCTGAAGGAATCTTCACCACTTGGGATGAATTGGCGAGTGCCTTCGTCGACAAATTTTACACGCCCTCCAAGACGGTGAAGATAAGAAGTGCTCTCATGTCCTTCAAGCAAGGACCGCAGGAGACTCTCTATGAGGCGTGGGAGCGCTTCAAGGACTTGCAACATCAATGCCCTCATCACAGCATAGAGGATTGGGAGCTTGTCCACAGTTTCTACAATGGACTCCAACCGGGCACAAAACAGATTATTGATGCTACCGCCAACGGAGCCATTTGTCAAAGACCCCCGATGAAGCTACGGCCTTGCTTGAGGAGATGGCCTCCAACAACCAACAGTGGGGCAACGAGCGAGGACATTCTTCGTCCTCCTTGAAGCCCACAAGTATTTATGAGGCCAAGGCCGTGGCGGAGCTTGCTAGCAAATTTGACTCTCTCCACAAGGTAGTGGAGAGGTTGGAGAAATACATTACCGAGCCGCAAGGATCCCCTACTACATCCGCACCGACAAACCATATGAGTGATTGGCAAGACCAATCCCAAGCCATGTATGTAGGAGGAGAGCATGGAGAAGGAGCTTTGGAGAAAATTTAGTATGTTGCGGGGAACTCCGGATATTGGGCCAACCTGGCCGTTAGAAACCATCCGGGTTTTTCCTATGCTAATAATGATGGTGCCTTGAACCCCCCCGCCTCAACAACCTCCTCAAGCTCGGGCTCCACCACCACAACCTAATTATCAACCAAGGGGGCCACCGCAACAAAACTTCCCACCTAGGCAACAAGTGGGACCTTATAGGCCACCCGGGTATAATCAAGGTTGGAGAAATCCCAACCCTCCGCAAGCTCAACCACGTTCGGATTTTGAAGCTAAGGTGGAGGAGTTTATGACGGAGCAGGGAAAGATTAACGCCACGTTGAAGGCGGGACAAGATTCTCTCACCACCGTCGTCGCTCAAATTGGGGAGCAACTTACGTTACTCAATAGAAACAACCAACAATTACCGGCTCAACCCGAGCCAAATCCACAGGGTAACACCAGCCATATCAATGCGGTGGTTGCGGTTACAACAAGAGGTGGGAAGGATACCACTCCCCCCATGACTCAAATCAAGGAACCCGTGGTGGAGATTCTAGAAGAGAGCGAGCCGGTAATTGAGGTGAAAAAAGAGAAGGAGCCGCAAGAAGGAGCAAAATCTAGAGTTGAGGAACCTATTGATGAGCACCGGTTCATGCCACCGGTGCCTTTCCCTCAACGGCTAGCTAGAGCCAAGATCGAGAAGAGGCTAGCCAAGTTCCTCGAATACTTAAGAGGGGTGAGCCTCAATATCCCTTTCCTTGATGCCATAGTGGAAATAACGTCCCACGCGAAGTTCTTAAAGGACTTGATTACGGGAAGGAAAAGGAAGGAGAAGATCATGCTCGTGGAACAAGGAACTTGGTTCACTAGGAAGGAAAAGGAGCCCCCTAAATTTAAAGATCCCGGGAGTTTTCGGATTCCTTGCACACTCGGAGGAGTCCCCTTACAAAAAGCATTGGTTGATTTGGGCGCTAGTGTGAGCCTCATGCCTCTCACCATGTTCCGAAAGTTGAATACTGGCACAGATTTAAAGCCAACCGACATGAGGATTCAACTCGCGGACGGTCGGATTACAAGGCCGGTTGGGATCGCGGAGAATATCCCACTCCAAGTTCCGGGAGGCATATGCTTGCCTTGTGATTTTGTGATCATGGACATCAAGGAGGAGGGTGACACATCGCTCATACTTGGACGCCCATTCCTCGCCACCGCCGGTGTAATCGTCGATGTGCGGGAAGGGAATCTTACCTTGAATGTCGGCAACATTGAAGTCGAGCTCCATATACCAAAGGCTATGAAGCACACGCCGTATCATGAAGAGCTAGATTATGTGGACCTCCTTGATGAGGTTATAGAAGAGGCTATCCCCTACTCCATCGGTGCACTCCATGATGACAGCTTCGAAGAAGGCCAAGATTTGGTCGAAGAAGAGAAGATGGAGGACTCTCCCAATAGCTCCATGGCGAATGATGATGGCGATGCTGATGTCGCGAGAATACGGGAGCTTTGCAAGATTTCGACATTGAAGAACCCGAAGAAAGCTCCACCGATTCGAAGATCGGTGTCACCGGTGAAGTCAAGGACCGGAACAAGCTCAAGCTTGGGGGAGACATACCCCAACATTGCCCAAGATGAAGGGGCACTGAGGAAGGCCACACACCACCACGATCCAAATCCGAGCGGTCTTCCCGGTAAGTTCAACGGGTGCATCTCATATGCACCCAACATCACGCGTTAATTGAAAATCCAAGAGGGTCGAGCTCAAGACCTTAAACGAGCGCTTGTCGGGAGGCAACCCGACGGTTTTTACATTATTTTTATTTGATTTTCATTTTTGGTTTAGACTTTTGTTAGTTTTTAGAGTCTTTTTGCCCATAAAAATCGTGACAACGGGTCTTAATTTCTATGACAGGAGAGGAGAAAAGGAGATCTCTCATATGGAGGAAGATAGAGGCAAGGAAGAGCGCTCCAGGAATGTGCTCGATGCTTAGGAAGAGGAAGAAACCAACTGGAGGAAGAAAAACAGAGAGTATAGCGAAAACGGAGCCCCGAAGCAGAAAACAGCATGCCACTCGGTCGAGTATCATATGCGACTCGGCCGAGCAAAGGACCCCAATTGGCCGAGTGGGGCACCAACCAGGGAAGTCTGCAGAACCAACTCTCTGTCTTTTTTGTGCATTTCGTATTAACTGTCACTCGGCCGAGTACGTTTAGTCACTCGGCCGAATGAAACAGATACCCTCCTAGGGTGAGAATTGCCGAGTAGCTTGTGCCACTCGGCCGAAGGAGTTTTCTCCCTTCGGCCGAGTGAACAATAGCCACTCGACCGAGTCGTAAGTGGCGGGGAGAAATTTAAATTTTTTTAACGTTACGTCACTCGGCTGAGTAACATATTCACTCGGCCGAGTCGTAACTGCCCATATATATATCGCTGCGGGCTCAGCGCGAATTTCAACGCAACTAATTCCCAATTCCCCCCCGAGCCCAGCGACGTTTCCTCTCCCCTCGCCCACGACTGCTGCCCCCTCGCCCGAATCGCCTCGCCACCGGCCCCACTCGTCCGATCACCACCGGCGAGCACCTCCCGCCGACGCCCCGACCTCCGGCGAGTACCCTCACCGCCGGCCGACCGCCTGCAACCCCAATTTTTCCCCTTAGCTCCATTTTCTCCCATTTTTGACGATTCGTACGCCCATTGAGCCCCTAACCCAAATTAACTTCTTTATCTATCTATTATACCCCATCTCCCCCATGTATTTCAAATAATATCCGCTGATATTGTTGTTTGATTTGCAGGCTATCTTGGGGGAGCTTTGGGGAGCTTCAGGACGCACTTTTAGCTTCGCGGAGGCGGTGCTCTTCGCACGCACTTGCCGATTTGCTCTCGCAGCGTGTTCAGGTACACTCGTTCCTTTTATTGAGCACGCCGCATTATATTTTTGTTGGGTGAGCACTCGCGGCACACATGCCGCCCCGTACTAGGCCACACACGCGGGGAGCCTCTTCCAAGCGGAAGAGGACCGATGATGCCGGTCCCTCTCACACTAGGGAGGACTCCCCTCTACCTAGTCCACCTCTACCCACACAGCCGCTTCCCACCGATCCCATTCATGCACAGCCTATCCCCACCGATCCCATCCACGCACAGCCTATCCCCGCCGATCCTGTCCCACCACCGGCTCCCGCCATCGGGCTGCTGGGGATCACGTTCAGAGACGACGCACAGCGCGTCTGATTTGAGCGTATCGCCCAGTGCTCGATAGTGCCCTCTAGGTTCGTACATTTAGCAGACCTTGACCGCCTAGGGGTACTAGAGGGGATGCTCACGTTGTATGACAATGTGGGTTGGCGCGACTTCTTGTCTGTGTCGGCGGACACCTACGTCCGTCCGACACATGAGGTTCTTAGCTCGATCGCCCGGACCCCTGGAGGATGCACATGCCGCCTGATGGATCGAGAGTGCGAAGTCACTCTCGCCATGCTTCGTGCGTTCTTCCAGTGGCCCGATGTCCCTGTCCCCGACCGAGCCTACGCACCCACTCACATCCCACCACCTTCGTTCGACACTTCCACATTCTGGACACGGATCTTGGGCTCCCACCATGGCTTTGACCCTAGTAGGGCCAAGGCCTCAGCCATCCTGCACCCCTGCCTCCGCATAGCACAGCGCCTCATGGCGACCACTTTCTTGGCGAGGTACGAGCCTGGGACGATGTCTACGCCTGAGCTCTACATGCTCTATACGATGACTCACCCCAGAGTTCTGGATAGGGGTAGCGACGACCTGGTCCCCGCCGTTGAGATTGATATTGCTAGCTGGTGTTTAGACCGCATCATCATTTCGGTGGGCGCTCGCTCACCCATTTGCTGCGACAGTCTGATTACTCTGCTAGCCCTGATGACGGCGTGGACCTGCCTGCTGACCTGCGACGAGCCCCGGGCCCCACTTCACTCTCGATAGACGTCATGGCCTGGATGAAGATGCTTCGCCCCTCTCGAGTCTCAGAGGGCAATCGAAACTTCTTCGGTGTCTCAGGCTTCTGTGATCCCTCTTCTGGATCAATGGCCTTGGGGCAGTATTGTGTTGCCTGTTCCTTTGGTCGGCCCGATCCCTGTGGAGTTTGATCGAGCTTTAATGCCCAATCAACTTTCGTCTTGCTCCTCAAGGCCTTTACGAGGTGACCCTTACCAACCTCCCTTCACTGTTGGATGGGAGGAGCTGGCCCTGTTGGATTTCAGGGCGACTGCTCGATTGGTGGAGAACTCGATTCTCCCTACGGACCTGGAGCTCCTTCAGAGGTTGGACCTCGAACGGTGGCCAACTTCTTTGTGTGGATCGGATATCAGGTACATCATCTGCCTTCTGTCCATTGATGCCTGATTTAGCTGTCCCTGACTAATCTTTCTTGCAGATGTCCCTTCTCGATGCCATGTTGCATCGTCAAGCCGTCGACTTGATCGAAGGAGGTTGGTGGGTGGCGGACACTGAGCGCATGGTGTCCAGGCTCGAGGCTCGGACGAAGAAGGCAGATGAGGACTTGGAGAAGGCTAAGAATAGTCTCTCGTCCATATCAAACCTCTGCAAGTCTACCGAGCTCTAGTGGAGGTTGGAGAAGGCTCAGCTCGAGACGTACCTCGACGCTTTCAAGAAGTGTCATGTCCTGCCCCCCAAAATACCCAGCATTTAAATTTTTTTTCCAAGTATCCTGAAGAGTGAGGGTGGTGAGGGAATAAGAGAGAGAAAGCAGAAATACAACATTGCAGGCCACTGTGCACATGCTGGGATAGTACAAGTGCAGCTTCATTATAATATCAAACAAACTCATAAATATCATAGAACAACAATAACATACTTATATAACAACTTCTATTTACATACATAGTCCAGGTGCACTACTACATATACACCATCACTCTCCACCTCCCAATACAACCCAGTCACAATGTAAGCCACAGCTCACACCGAAGGCTACCCCTGAACCCAACTCCAAGTCACCACCAACCATACTGCCCCTGCTACCTGAAAAAAGGGGAGGAGCACGTCAATGCGTGCTCCAATAGGAATTAACTTGGATTTGGAACACCGTTTGCATGTTATCAACTAATAAGCCAAGCATGAGAAATAAGGCACGTGAACTAAGTAATGTAACGGAAAGTTATTTGCCATTTAAGGGATCATACCTGTGGTCCAATGTCGAGCTACTGCAAGAAAAGGTTAGCACGAATAACGATACAAGTGTTCATACGAACATAATCAAAAAAGGAATCATAAGTGTCAGAAGTATAACACAATGTCACCAGTAAGGCAAGTAAGGGAAAAAGGGAAGTGCTGCTAGCAGAGGGAGTAACATGCAACATTTTTATTTTATAATTGAATTAGTTGGACACGTTGCATGGTTTCACATTCCATACTCATATCAACATGGGTCATGCACCGAAGTGCCATGCCCTCCATCGTAATCAAATCACATATCAAATGGGTCATGCACCCAAGTGTCATGCCCTCCATCGTAATCAAATCACATATCAAATGGGTCATGCACCCAAGTGTCATGCCCTTCATCATAGCCATTTCAATTCATCATTCATAACATATGAAACCATGCTTTTCATTACCACATCATTACCAATTCACAACAAGATTCATGATACAAATATTTGCAAGACCATTTCTCATAATTCTTAACTTTCATATCAATGTGGCATTTTCACAAACATGTGATATGCATAATGTACCACCTCACCATCACATTAGAAACTTTAATAGCATATTACATCAATCAACTTATTTTTATATAATAATAACAAATATGGACAGATGAAGCACAATTGGCATCAATACATAGTTTAACATCCAATAGAAATGGCTTAACTTGCTGGAAATTGTAATCATTCACAACAAATGACCAATATCATCAATTTTCCTTAAGAATTTGACAAAACTTCCTAAATAAAAGTTGTAGATATGATAGTGTTGGATTCACAAATAAAATTTCACGCAAAATAAGAACTATATGATTTATGGTGAATTTATTGGTGAAGCCTGACAAATCTATTTCAGACCGATTCTGAAGGCTGTAAAGATTGCTGTTTTTGGGCATATTGCAGTCAGAATTTCGAAAATTATGCACTGAGATGAAGTTGTAGAAAAACTTGTTAACTTTACAACGAGACCAAGAACATTAAATTCCATTGTGTGTGCAGGTACTGTGGTCCATTTTACTAAACTGTGTCAAAACTGAAAATCAAATAGACATGTCATAAAGATAGAATTTTTACTCCTGATTTCTGAATTGGACATGTGTCAAATTTTATATGATTTTGAGGTAGAACTTCAAGATCTACAAGAATATAATTTTTTCGAAACATGATTCAAGCTACAGTAACCGTAATTACAGCAACAACATACAACAGAATTTCATGATTTCAAAAGGGATGGTTTTGCTTGGAATTTCAAGGGGTTAAGTATAGAATTGAATCATGGCACATTAATTTGATTACCCCTACTACATATTAAATAAACATGGTAGAAAGAACAAAACAATGGAATTCCAAATTCAAGTTAAATCCTACCTCAAAACTTGATTTTCCTTCTCTCCTCCTCCTCCTTTCTTCTCTACTTTCTTTTCTTTTCAAGCAAGCTTGGATTCCTTCCAATTGGAAATGGAAATTAGGGTTTTCATTTGAGGAAGAGGGAGAAAAGGGGGAAGAAGGTGGCCGGCCCTAGCATGGGAGGGAGAGTGGAAAGGAGAAAAGAGAACGAAAATGAGAGAAAGAGAGATAGATTTAGATTTCTCTCTTCTTTTCTTCTCTCTTCTTATTCCTTTCTTCTCTTCCAAGAATGGAATATTCCAAGGGAATATTCCATGTGAAAATGACCAAAATACCCTCTTAACTTCCCACTAATTACAAGTGTGCCATTACTTTATGCACACACCACTTTACTATATACACACACACACACATCCTTTTGTCCAAAATACCATTTTGCCCCTCACCTTTCTAAAAATTTACGGGGGTTGCCATTAACCCCTAACCCCTTTTCACACTAGCATGACTCTCCTTACACACATCCATGCACATCCATGCATGCATACATGCATTACACACACACATCTAATACATACGCATTATATAATACACACGACGTCATTTGCACTTCTCCCGCATTCACATTTCGCATTCTCTTCCCTTAGCCACGTATTACAGCCCAATCCCCCTTGCACTACATCGCATACATCGATATCCACGTTTATTTTATGCCTACGTATGCATCGTATGTAGAAATACCACGTGTATACGGTAGAATACACGTATATTTCACAACAGGGCATGACAAGAAGAAGCGATCGAGCTCCGAGCCAAAGATTTCGACTCTGAGAGATGGGTGGAGGCTTGTAAGGTGGAGGCCATTGAGTTTGAGGCCAAAGTTGTCGAGCTGGAGGGGGCCAAAGTGAAGGAGAGGGCAGAGCTCACTGCAAGGTTCACGAAGGTGATGGAAGCCTTCCACAGTGCTTTTGTTCCCGGAGGCGCTCCTCCTCCTTCCTCGGCCGGCAGAGTTTAGCTCAGGCTTTGTGTAATCCTTTTTTGCTTTTGATTCTTTGAAATGAATAAAAATTGTTGTGACTTTTGCGCTCTCATCAACTATTTGAACATGTGCATGTGTTTGGCCCCTCAACGACTCAACTTCCAGTTTCGTAGAGATTGATGATAAGTTTGGTCGTTGATAAGTTAGGCACATTCAATAGATTGAGCACAACCTTTTAAACCATAAATCACACTTCGTTTTTGAGTAAGGGGCAATGAAAGTCAGGGATCATTCGGTGGCAAAGGACGAGGCCCCTTCGACTTATGGCCAACAACCGTCGTGGGTCGTTCAGTGGCGAGGGGCAATCCCTTGGCTTACAGCTGATGACTAGGGACATTCGGTGGCGAGGGGCGAGGCCCCTTCGACTTATGGCCGACGACCGTTATGGGTTGTTCAGTGGCGAGTGGCAATCCCTTGGCTTACGGCTGACGATTATGGTCGTTTGGTGGCAAGGGGTGGGGCCCCTTCGACTTATGGCCGACGACCGTCATGGGTCATTCAGTGGCGAGGGGAAATCCATCGGCTTACGGCTGACGATTAGGGTCGTTCGGTGCGAGGGATGGGGCCCCTTCGACTTATGGCCGACGACCATCGTGGGTCGTTCAGTGGCGAGGGGAAATCCCTCGGCTTACGGTTGACGATTAGGGTCGTTCGATGGCGAGGGGTAGGGCCCCTTTGACTTACAGCCGACGACCATCATGGGTCGTTCAGTGGCAAGGGGGTGATCCATCGGCTTACAGCTGACGACTAGGGTTAGATATCAAAGAAATAATTAACTTTGAATTTATCTTGAATCGGCATAAGATAAAAGACAAAGATAAATTTCAATCATTTACCCTCGCTGGTACAATTATTGATAATACTTCAGCAAGTGCTCAACATTCCAAGGATGAGGTAATTCTCTCTTATCCAATGTCGCGAGCCGGTAGGTGGCAGGACCGAGTACCTCGATCATTGTGTAAGGTCCTTCCCACTTTGCAGCGAGCTTTCATTGCTTGAGAATCTCGAGAGTGAAAGCATCTTTACGTAAGACTTGGTCGCCCACATGGAAGCTACGTCGGTGAACCTTTGAGTTGAAATATCAAGCCATGCGTCCTTTTTGTTCAATGAGGGTCGTCAAAGCCCGTTCACAGACCTTGTCAACCAGTTGTAGGTTGAGTTTGAGTCCTTTAGAGTTTCTTTCATCGTTGTAGTATTGGAGACGAAGTGGTCGTTCATTAACTTCCATTGGGACAACAGCTTCACATCCGTAAGCCAGCATGAATGGTGTTTCTCCCGTCGAGATTTTGTGGGTCGTTCTGTACGACCATAGTATGCTGGGGATTTCTTTTGGCCATGTTCCCTCGAGCCCTGTTATTTTCTTTCAAAGAGGCCCAAGAATGCATTTGTTAGCAGCTTCTGCCAATCCATTCGAACGTGGATGGGTGACAGCGGCGAAATGCAACTTGATCTTCAGCTCAGAGCAGAAGTCTCTGAAGCCGGCACTGTCAAACTACGTCTCATTATCCGTCACAATGGATTGTGGGACGCCAAAACGACAGACAATGTATTTCCAGACGAAGCTTCAAGCCTCCTTCCAGGTGATTCGGGACAGGGGCTCTGGCTCGATCCACTTCGTGAAGTAGTCGATCGCCACTATTAGGAATTTTTGTTGCCTGCTCACTTGTTTGAACGGACTGAGGAGGTCCAATCCCCACTTAGCGAAAGGCACTGGACTGACGATGGGGATCAGATCAGTGGGTGGGGCCGAGCTGATCCTAGAGAATTCTTGGCAAGTCGGGCACTTTCGCACATACTCGATTGGCATCTTTGAACATCGTTGGCTAGAAGTAGCTTTGTCTTACGGCCTTCAAAGCTATCGCTTTTCCCCCGCAATGGTTCCTGCAATCGCCCTCATGGATTTCTTTGATCACATAGAGCACTTCCTGCGGGGCTAAGCATTTGAGATAGGGAAAATGTCATACCCGGTCTATCTCCTCTTGTACAATGAACTTTCTAGCATGACGAACTAGTATGCTTTCTGTTCTAGCTTTCGTGCCTCCATTGGATTGGTCAGCTTCTCCTCAGTGTTCAGGTAACGGATTATGGGATCCATCCAAGTGATTCCTTGGTTGAGGCTTAACAACTCCTGCTCCAACCCACTGGGGTGTGGTAGACGTTGTACATATACTGTCTGATCGAGCCCTGCGGTGAGGATAACGCGATCTTCGACAGGGCGTCGGCTCGATGATTCTTCAAACTTGGTACATGATGGATTTCTACGTGTCTGAACTTGGAGAGCTCCGCTTTTGCGACTTGCATGTAACTCTGCATTAATTCTTCGTGGGCCTCGAAGCTCCAGTTGAGTTGGTAGACATCGAGGCTGGAATCACTGAGTAGTTGGACCACTTTTGCTCATAGGGCTCGAGCCAATCGGAGTCCGTTGATGACCGCTTCGTACTCAGCACCATTATTTGTGGTTTGAAAATCGAAGCAGAGAGCGGACTCGAATAAGTTGCCCGCTGATGTTTGGACAATTATTCCGGCACTGCTCCCAGTTGAGTGGCCGAACCGTCAACTTGTACGATCCAGGTTCCCTCGTTTTCATTTGTATCAGTTGGCCAATTTATACCTGTCAAGGGTAAGTGGGTAGCCTCGGATAGTATGTTAGTGACACATACCTCATCCTTTGGGCCGTCGTTGTAAGTGAGTTCGACAATGAAGTCGACGAGAGCATGCCATTTGATGGTGGTCCTCGATTTGAACTGGATGTCAAATTCACTCAGCTCGATCCCCCATTTCGTCATTCTCCCTGAACGATTTAGTCTCTTTAGGGTCTGTTCCAAGAGAGTGTCGGTGAGGACCAAGATGGTGTGCACTAGGAAGTATGATCGCAACCTCCTCGCAGATTGGATAAGCACAAAAGCCATTTTCTTTATCCTCGAGTAGTTGATCTCCATGCCTCAGAGAAGCTGACTGACGTAGTAGATATGCCGTTGGACTCATGGGTCTTCTTTGACGAGTGCCGAGCTCACGGCCTCCATGGTAGCGGCCAGGTAAATGATGAGTTGATCACCTTCATCTGGCTTGGTCAGGAGTGGTGAGCTGCGAAGGTACTCCTTTAACTCGAAGAAGGCTTTCTTGCAGTCTGCGTCCCATTCGATGACTCTTTGTCGCTCGATACGGAGGCTATCGCCTTTCTCAATACTTTGAAGAAATGTAACGACCTCTCAACTGACTTAGACAAGAATCGGCCCAAAGTAGCTATTCTTCCGTTCAGACTTTGGAGTTCTCTGATGGTTGAAGGCTCCTTCATCGTAACGATCACAACGATCTTGTCAGGGTTGGCCTCGATCCCTCGATTCGTCAGTATGAAACTGAGAACTTCCCCGACCGAACCCCAAAGGTACATTTGGCAGGGTTCAGCCGAAGGTTGTATCGTCAGATTTGTGCGAATATATCTCGGAGATGTGCAAAGTGATCTGTCGTCTTCTTCTACTTAACCAACTTATCGTCGACGTAGACTTTTAGTTTCCGTCCGATCTGAGCCTCGAAGATTCCGTTCATCATGCGTTGGTATGTAGTCCCTGCATTCTTCAAACCAAATGGCATTTTGGTATAGAAAAATATATCTCGATCAGTAATGAAAGAAGTCTTCTCTTCGTCTTCCGGTACCAATTGGATCTAGTTATATCGTGAGAAAGCATCCATGAAGCTAAGGAGTTTGTGGCCCGAAGACTATCGACCAGATGGTCGATCCCAGGTAGGGGTAACTATCCTTTGGACATGCTTTATTTAGATTGGTGAAGTCGATGCACATTCGCTATTTGCCGTTTGCCTTCTTCACCATCACAACATTTGAGAGCCAATCAGGATATTTGACTTTCCGAATGAAGCCTGCCTCCAGAAGTTGATCCATTTCCTCGATTGCAGCCTTCATCTTTTTGCCCCCGTGTTTCTCTCAAGAGAGCGATCAACTGTTCCCTTAGGTCGAAAGGGAGCATTGATCCAATAGAGACAGTTTTTCCCTCTTCTTTGGAGATTCGGATGTTCTCCGTTTCTTTGACTGCTGCAGGCCATCGATCTTCGCCTTTGGGATCGACTGGGTCTGCCTGCTCGATCCTTTTCAAAACGGTGGATAGTGTATAGCACGATTGCGCCTGCTTCTGATTCCCTCTTGCTTTCTCGACTCCTTCGAGGGTCTGGAATTTGATGATCTGATGGAAGGTTGAGACCACCACTTCTATAGCATTCAGTAGTGGTCTCCCGATGATCCTGTTGTATGTCAAGTTGATCTTCACCACTATGAAACTGGTCAGGCAAGTGATTTGTGCATATACACGCCAAGGGTCACCGGTAGGGTGATGATGCCTGCTATTAGTGCGAAGTGTCTGGTGAATCCCATCAGGGGCCCCAAACAGGGGGTCAACTCCATGGAGGACAACCTCATTCTCTCCAATGTGGTGAAGAAGAGTATATTGTTGGAAGCAACAATCTAGGATCTCTAGTTTGATGATGACAAACGTTGTGTTATATGTAACGTGTTTGTTAAGTGTTTCAGGAATGGCAAACGTGCGATTAATTCACGTTAGGATTTGGTCAATGTGCAAAGGAGAAAGGGAGAGAACCTAGCTTGAGTTGACTCATATCTATTGGAGCACTTCACGGATTAAAGATGCACATGTTTTTATTCAATGCAAATGGGCTTTTGGATTTCGGCTGCCACGTTTTGTTCCAATGAAAATGATCCTAAAGCCCAGGTCAAAGGCAACTCACGAAGCCCATCAAAAATAAACCCTAACCTATTGCTTCTTTTAAAGGAGGGCGCACGCACAATAAAAAGGAGAATAAGCAGCCAAAAAAATATATATTCTTGAAGAGCCGCACTTCATCATAATCAAGTGGGAACGATTTGTTTTGTGCAAGCCTGACATTGGAAATCATCTGTGCATTAAAGAGAAAGGCATAAATTTCAAAGACCCAGGCCGAAGATCTCTCACACAAAAATTCCTGAGGTGCCGAAAGTTGCAATCTTTGGTGAGATGCCACAACTTCAATCTTTGGTGGAGTGCACAAGTGTCATCGAGAGGGGAGCCAATCTATTGAGGGGGCCATCAGAGTTTACTACTTGTCAGATTGATCTGACCACGCGCTGAACGACAGAGACGACACACCATTACTGAGCATTCCTAAAACTCTATTTATTCATCTTTGTATTGTTGTAGCGATTTCTGTAGGGAAAACTTTACCATCTGTGTTACTTTTTGGGACCTGACGACTTTGGGAGTCGTCACGGAGGGAGAGCATCTGACTAGATTGAGAGTGTAGAGCACGTGGTGTGTGTACGAGCTAGGTGAGAGTAGATTTGGGATCTTGACTTATTGTAGCTGTACATGATTACATATCTATCTAGTATTTGCTTTCGGGGGCTGGAGTAGGTCGTGGAGACGATCGAACCAGGGTATATCTGTGCGTACTCTGTGATTGCTATCTTATTGCCCTGTCCATGCTTATAATTATGTGGGATTTCTCGTGGGTTGCACGAGAATTTTTATTAGCCTATTCACCCCCCCTCTAGGCTAGGATCCAGATCCAACAAGTGGTATCAGAGCCAGTTTAGAGGATCTAGTCTAGATTTTTTATGACCATGAATATATCTGATTGTGCATTTGCTGAAGGTCAGTCTATAGCCCGTCCCCCTAAGTTTAACGGTGTAGACTTTGCATATTGGAAGGCTAGGATGAAAATCTATCTAGTGTCTGTAGATTATGATGTGTGGTGTTGAAAATGGTTATAGTCTACCCACTATTAAAATTGAAGACACTGTTATGATTAAGCCTAAAGATAAGTGGGATTTAGCTGATAAAAAACTTTATACTCTTAATGGTAAAGCTATGAATGCGCTTATATGCTCTCTTGATAAATCTGAGTTTAATAGTATCTCACATTGTCTAACTGCGCAGGAAATTTGGCATACTCTGGAGGTGACCCACGAGGGAACATCGCAAGTGAAGGAATCCAGACTTGCGTTACTTTGCACAGAATATGAGAGCTTCCGCATGCTACCAACAGAATCTGTAAAAGAGATGTTTGCGAGGTTCACGAACATCGTCTACAAATCCAGTTCCCTTGGTAAGCCATACTCTAGCCATGAGCAGGTACGAAAGATCTTAAGGGCGCTACCAAGCTCGTTCAGGCCTAAAGTCACTACTATTCAAGAAGCTAAGGACTTGTCAACAATGAAAGTGGAGGACTTGATAGGCAACCTAATGTCACACGAGCTTGAGTTGCAGAGTATAGAAGCCAGAGAGAAATCTGAAGAGAAGACCATAGCTTCCACACCATTAGCTCTTCAATCTAACGATGACGATCTTGATGAAGAGCAAGCCCTAATGGTCAGAAACTTCAGGAGATACATTCAGACTGATCAAGGAAGAGCTGAGATGGGAAAAAGGTTCATTCGTTCTAATAATTCTAATTTTGGTAGAAATTCCTATGATCAGAAAGCTATTAATAGAAGTGAATGTTTTAAATGCAGGAAGAAAGGGCACCACGTAAAAGATTGCCCACAACAACACACATCTCAAGTTGCAAAAGGAAAAACGAAAGTGCTGACGTGGGACATGTATAGCAAAGCTGAGGATGAGGAGGAGGAACATGAAGCCCACTCCTGCATGGCATTAATGGCCAAACACAATGAGGTAGAATCTCCCACTAAAGCTGAACTTTTAGAAATCTGTAAAGGAATGCAACATAGAATTGATGAGCTAGAAGCTGATGTGGAATGTTATAGGAATGATAACTTTGATATGCAACAAACTGAGTATGACATGTCTATAGAAATGAAAAACATTAAAGAAGAGCTTGTTGCATGCAAATCTACTATTGCCATGTTAGAAAAAGAAAAAGTTAGCTTGCCTGAAAAAACTGATTGTCTTTCATGTCCCTCTTTATTAAAGGATATTAGCATGTATAAGCTAGATAAGATAAAGCTTGAAGTTGAAAATGAATTGATTTCTGAAAAGATTAACATGCTAAATCTTGAACTTAAAGAAAAAATGAGGGATTTTGAAAAGAAAGAAGAGGAAAACAAGCAAGCTTTCATTAGTAAATGCACTTTGCTTGTAAATGAAAACGATATCTTGAAATCCAAAGTCACCACCCTAGATTTGTCATTAAAGAGATTTTCCATTGGAAAACAAAATTTGGACATTATGTTTGGAAATCAACTTTATGGTAATAATAGACGAGGACTAGGATATGGTTCTAAAAATGTTGAAAAATCAAATTATAGAAAAGTTCACATTGAAACAACAAAAGTTGGAAATTGTCATGCAAAGTGCTTTACATGTGGATGCGTTGGTCATACTTCATATCATTGCAAATATAGGAACAAAAACATTAAGTTCAAACAAATATGGGTTCCTAAATCTTTGATGACTAACGTGAGTGGACCTTGTTGGATTCCAAGGTCACACACGACACCATTTTTGTAGGTGGATGAAAATTTGACGAGGAGCGATAAATTGAATGTCTCATTACTTTTTAGCTCCTTAGTCAAACGGCGACGCAAAGGTATATCTTTCTCTTTGAACTTAATGCATACCTTCATAGTTTTTTGTGTGCGTGACTTTTCTTTGTTTGTGTGCTAGTGATTGCATCTCATGTGTGCTTTAGTACTTCATGCATTAACAAAAAAAATTGGAGCTTAGTGCATATCTTCCTATTTTCATCATTCTAGTGATATAAATGAATGATGATCATATCCTTGTAGAAATTGTAGTATTATTTTTATGGCTACATTCGTATGTTTTATTTCTTAATAGCCATGCCAAGTTCAATGCTTTAACAATATGATTTCTACACCTACTCTCACTACCACGAATATTAGACTATGTCGTACATTTGGAGATACTATTTATGAATAGTGGAAAGTGAAAGTAGGAGGATCATTAACTGAAAAATATCTATGGGATATGATGTGATTTGCCATGAATAAAAAATTGAGCACAAACAAAGGAAATGAATATGAAAGAAAAAATTTGAAAATTGCTCCGTATGAAAAATGGATACAATTCATGGCAAATACACTACTCACGAGTATCCAACATAAGCTTTACGGGTAATCTTTAGCGTTGGTGTTTTTACTCGTCAAGCAATGTCACCCCCACATCTAAGAGTCCTTTTAGGCTATGTTTTGGGGTGTGATACCTTGAACTCATTTTTAATGAGGTGGGGAAAATCAATCCTAGGTGATACAAAGTTATTTGGAAAATGGTGGATTGATTTGGTTGAATTTGTAAAAGTATCTCCCTTTGTACTTCTATGTTTAATAATTGCACTTACACGATGGTGTTGAATTCTAATTATTATTATCGTTGGATTTGCAGTGCTACTTATAGAATGACGACATGCAAATACTAGTTATAGTTAATAATGCTCTCTTTTTGCATGTGGTATATCGTAGTCTTCAAGAATACACTTTTGATGATGACAAAGGGGGAGAAAAGTGTTGTAAGATTTGTGGTATCAAAATACGGTATTATTGATTGAAGGGGGAGTATTGAAAATACAATACATGAAAATGGTGAGCTTGGAAAAAGGGAGAGCATGCTAATTTTATTGTTGTATTGTGCATGCTAGTAACTTGTGATGCTTGATCTTATCTCATTGAATATATCATATTGCATTACACACCTTCATCACACTTCACACACGCATACGCAAACTTATCTGTACAAATCCTTTATGGGGTTGTCATCATCAAAAGGGGGAGATTGTTGGAAGCAACGATCTAGTATCTCTAGTTTGATGATGACAAACGTTGTGTTATATGTAACATGTTTGTTAAGTGTTTCAGGAACGACGAACGTGCGATTAATTCACGTTAGGATTTGGTCAATGTGCAAAGGAGAAAGGGAGAGAACCTAGCTTGAGTTGACTCATATCTATTGGAGTACTTCACGGCTTGAAGAGGTACACGTTTTAATTCAATGCAAATGGGCTTTTAGATTTCGGCTGCCACGTTTTGTTCCAATGAAAATGATCCTAAAGCCCGGGTCAAAGGCAACTCACGAAGCCCATCAAAAATAAACCCTAACCTATTGCTTCTTTTAAAGGTGGGCGCACGCACAACAAAAAGGAGAATAAGCATCCAAAAAAATATATATTCTTGAAGAGCCGCACTTCATCATAATCAAGTGGGAACGATTTGTTTTGTGCAAGCCTGACATTGGAAATCATCTGTGCATTAAAGAGAAAGGAGTAAATTTCAAAGACCCAGGCTGAAGATCTCTCACACAAAAATTCATGAGGTGCCGAAAGTTGCAATCTTTGGTGAGGTGCCACAACTTCAATCTTTGGAGGAGTGCACAAGTGTCATCGAGAGGGGAGCCAATCTATTGAGGGGGCCATCAGAGTTTACTACTTGTCAGATTGATCTGACCACGCGCTGAACGACAGAGACGACACACCATTACTGAGCATTTCTAAAACTCTATTTATTTATCTTTGTATTGGTGTAGCGATTTCTGTAGGGAAAACTTTACCATCTGTGTTACTTTTTTGGGACCTGACGACTTTGGGAGTCGTCACGGAGGGAGAGCATCTGACTAGATTGAGAGTGTAGAGCATGTGGTGTGCGTACGAGCTAGGTGAGAGTAGATTTGGGATCTTGACTCATTGTAGCTGTACAGGATTACATATCTATCTAGTATTTACTTTCGGGGGCTGGAGTAGTTCGTGGGGACGACCGAACCAATGTATATCTGTGTGTACTCTGTGATTGCTATCTTATTGCCCTGTCCGTGCTTATAATTGCATGGGATTTCTCGTGGGTTGCACGAGAATTTTTATTAGCCTATTCACCCCCCTCTAGGCTAGGATCCAGATCCAACAATCGCACGATCTTCAGGTGTCGAAAAGTAGCCTCTTTACGGTGATCTCGTTGATGGTGGCTGTGACGACGATGGCATCATCATGCGGCAGTTCCACACCCTCTAAATCTATATCCAAGAAGGAGATAGGAGGTGTAGAATCACTGGGACGCTTTCACCCTATAGATACTGTCATCAACCTTCCGGTGTAGGAGCTTTGGAGCGAGGTTGACAGCTCCGGGTGTAGGGGACCTCCCATTATCATGTTGACGAGTCCGACGCTGGGAGGTATGGAGGCATCCCTGGAGGATATTATTGGGTGAGTCGACATGGTCGAGAAGTTCGTTGATCGGGATGCTGACTCGTGGTTTCCCATAGACGGCGCCAAACTGTTAAGGCCAAAAATGACCGAGACAGTTGTCAAGCTGACGTGGGCTCTTCATGGTAAGTCGGAGACTTGTCAGCGGTGAAGTGGGACCCAAGGTTGGAAGAACCTGGGTCGAGTGATGGAGGTAGATGATGTTGCGGTGCTTGGTCGACCCTCGATCAGTTTGAACGTCGATTGCTCGAGGTTGGGAAGCTCGGAAGCGATCCTCACGGGAGATGGAGACTCGTCGATCTACACCACAGAGACACGTTAGGGGGGTTGGATCTGGGTTCTGACCCAAATCCCCTCCAATGCTTAAGTTAGTATGGGAACTTAAGGTTGGGAGGGAGCTTGGAGCAGCTAAGATCGACCCACGGAGGTTCGCCTCAGATCTATCGTCACAAGCTTTATAATGTAAGAAATATCAGCTGAGAAAGTAGAGTTCTATGTCTTAGATCTTGTATCTTGAAATGGGAACCCATTTACCTTTGTCCTTTCGTCTATTTATAGGTCGTTCTCATTTGATTGTATGTAACCGTCCCTCATTGATTCGGGCACGATCTCCTCCGAGATCTGAGATAACGGCTGCCCATTTATTTGAACCCATTAACCTCCCCCTGAATAGTAGTAAGGGTCTAACGGTCGAGTGCGCCATTCACTTGACTCGGAAATATCTCGCTCTGAGCAACGGGTATCGGATGGTTGGCACCATTTGGGTCAGGTATGCAGATATTTCACCCGGAACCGTACCCGTGCACTAACAGGTATCATCTCACCTAACTTTAATTAGGTGTCAAACTTGGAGGATTTTAGGGGAGCATGAGGTGGATTAAGAAGGAGATTAAAAGGGAAAACATTTAGAGGGAACTTCAAAAAAGGAGGAGAAAATAAAAGTGACCTTCTTCTCATATTCCTTCACTCACGCACATGCTTAACAGCTCTCCTCGTACTGCTATTTCCTTCAACCCAAGTCCGATTCCCAAGCATCTAAGCCCTAGTCCCCACCCTAGTCCCTTGATCCATTGAAGAAGAAGGAAGGGGAGTTAAGCATCAGAGGGTCTTTATGGAGAAGAAGAGCCTCACAACTTAGATGGACATCACAGGTAGGATTCTAACAAGTTAGGTAGGGTTCAGTTTAATCGCGTATGATTTTCTAGTTTTCGTCGTCATCGGAATCTACAGCAGAAAAAAGATCCCACACTGCCGTATGAGCAGATCATATGGCTATGTGCTGAGGACCTCTTAGGCCTTAGACACTATAGGGCCGTATGGATTACACCATACGGCCGTGTGAATCGTTCTTATTCCCACGGTCGTATGCCCTTTTCCTATATGGCCATATGTATTAAATCATACGGCCGTGCGGCCGTCCCTTTTGAGTATTAACCCCTCCGACCGTATCTCCGATCGTAGGAAACATCATACGGCCGTGTAATTCTTGTAGCCCCTAACAACTCCACCAAAAATTCCACCCAGTCGTATGAACAGATCATACGGCCGTGTGCTCACTTCCTCCACCCAACCCAAATCCATACGCCTGTATGGCCACAATCATATGGACGTGTGGATGACAAAATGGGAACTGTGTTGATAAACTTGCATCAAATTTGATGAGATACCAGTGTTTGTGCTAGATCTTTGTGTGGCAGTAATAGAAATGGCAGGGGGCTCTTTGGTGTTAGCTTGGTATGATGACTGAACTAATCAAACTATTTGAATATTTGAATATTGAATTGACCATGTGATTTTGCTGATACACTTCATATCTACATGATTGTTAAGTGACTGATTAATCAACATTGCTAGAGTTTAGTACTAAAAGCAGCTCTTCGCTTGTCACTACTTGATAATTTATGAATAAGTTTATTTGATATGTTGGAACATTAATTTTTATTGTGATGAAAATGATGACCATAGTACATGTCATATCTATTAAAGATTCACATGTTATTACCTTGCTAGTATGTAATGTCATGCAAGTTCCCAAAGGAAGCTGGAGAAGAAAAATGAGTAAATGATAGTACGAATGATGATGAATATGAGTATGATGTATCAAAGTGAAAGAATAATGAAACGATGAAACAAGTGTGAGATGAGTTGTCAGTCCATTCTAAATTGGGTGAAGCTCTAGATGTGGTTTTTCGAAGGGGGAACGTGTAAAGAATAGGTCTTAATGAGCGGACACATCTGAGGCTCCCACTTGCACTCCTGAGCAACGGAGTTGGCTAAGTGTGGACATAGCTTGATTCTCACTCGCACTCTCGTGAGTAGGCAGGGGGTAGTGGGCAGGGTTAGAAAGGCCCATCGATGTACTCATGATGCACCATGATGTAGAATGGTTTCCTCCGTTTTGCCACAAAACCGAGAATTTCTCACTTCCTTCTGAGGAGTTACGAGAGGCCCCTCAAGTGATCGTGTCACTAGTTACGGTACCACTTTTCACCCACCATGTGTGAAGTCCAGCTCCTTAAGTGTTAATAATAGGACAATTACTTTAAGTTATCACTTTACACGTTTGATGTTACTAATAGCATATTGTTGTTTTTTGTACTACAAAATCTGCCAATCAGCAGCCTAGGGCTGTCGACTATCGCCAGACGTCTGGTGCACATGGCCTAGACGTCTGGTCTTGGTGTTATTGGCAGTAGACGTGCATATCAGACGTCTGACGATTGGTTGTCAGACGTATGATTGTGAGATGGCTTGGGGTCCTTCCCAGTAAGAGGACTGAAGTGAGTTTCTTAGACATCTGGTGGGAGGCCCAGACATCTGGGAGATGTTCTCCAGACATCTGGTCCTGCCTCCTGCCGTTTCTACCCTAGTTTGACTCTCTATCGATTTACAGTAGATTTATTCAGACGTCTAATGTTGGTTGGGCATCTGGTGATGGGCTCAAACGCTTGTGAGATGTTCTCTAGACGTCTGATGTCGGCTGCCACTACTGCCTTAAGTTGTGGGCCCTCTTTCTCTTGCTGCTACTTAAAATCGCAATTTGGGGCATTTTCTAGGGCACGATTAAGAGTGACAAGGAGTTGTTGATGTTTCTATTCAAGGGAGAACGAGATTAGGGCTTGGAGAGTTTAGAAGCGAAGAATCAAGAGGGTAAGCCAAAGGCTTTCTGTGTTCCTTGATTCTTATGTCTTCTTGTGATTCTCTTTGTCTTCTTCTTGGTTTGTGAGATTTGTAGGGCCTTGGAATTGCCAAGTTATTAATCAAAAGAAGGAAGAAAAGAAGGTGTTTGTGTAAAGCTCTTGTACTATCCTTTATCTTAGTGGATCGTCTTGGAATGCTGGATGTAGGTTGTTCTTAACCGAACCATGGTAAAATTTCTGCCTCATTTATTTTCTGCTTGTTGAGATTGTTGCACTTCATTTGCTAGCTTGCTCTCACAAGATCTGAAGAGGGATTGGTTGTTTGCTTTGTTATGTGACCCAATTTTTTCAAGCATGGACTCCCTAGCTAGTTGTTAGGGTTTGTTGTTCCGCAGGGTCCCAATTTTCGCCATGCATACATCCAAACTTATGCAAGTGTTACCACTGTGTACTTAAAAGATGTAAGGCAACTTCCTCGGACACAAGTGGTACGCCCAGGTCTGCATTCTCAAAGAGTGCGGGCAACCATTTTTCTCATTTAAAAAAACATTTCACTATTCTTTCAGTAGATTTTTGATAAACATTCCTATCGTTGTATTTGATTCTTTTCTTCAGGTTGGCGATCTTGCCGATCGATGATCTTCCTCGGAAGTTTGTTTCCATATCTAGAATGTTTACAAATGTTGAGGATCGTTACCCAATTAACACATTTTGTGTACTTCAGCATCAACTAAACTAAATGATAATTACATTTGCCTTCAAGCATATATTATTAGTCAGAATACTTGGTTTCCTCTCACACCTCAAATATGTATGTACAAAACATATTGATCAATATATTATCCCTATACCTTAAACCTATTTCAATGCACTAAATCCTTCTTGAGAAACCAACCCCGACCAGCTTTAAACCACCGGCCTTAAAAGAAAGGATACATGACTGGCGTTTCTTCGACTTCAAAAAACAGCTAATAAACATGAATGGAGTTTCAACTTGATTGGATGATGAATCATTTTTTCAACTGGAATGGTGTGATCAAGTCATAACATTTTTCTTTCTTATCACAATATAAGGACTATAAGCACCAAATTTGCTACGATCAAGCTCTTCTTCTTTATAGATCACTACAATCACCAAGTTCTTCAAATTTAGGGAGGTTCTAAAAATTAAATCAAAACTCAGGGTATTTAGTAAAATTAACCCTTGCATTTATTGGAAAATATTATTATGGGGTTGATATTATAATCAAAGTATCATATTTTATTGATACGTTGTAGCTAGTGATCTAAAATTGATGCTCCTTGTGAACAGTTCGTCGATGAGAAGACATGGCATGCCCAATTTGGAATGAGAAGAAGCGCTCTGCAATAGGGTTTGGTGTATCAACATTGGTTGAATGGGTTCTAAGAAAATCCTCTTAGATTCACCGTTGATGTGTTGCTGTGCTATTGCGTCTGCTGTTTTATGAGACTCCTAGTTTGACATGAAGGAACTGCAGCAACCCTTGCGAGTCTGTGACAATGTAATACCCTGGGTGTGAAATACTATAATTGTGTGACTATATAGTTATGAACAGTTGTATGTGACTTGATGTATGTGTGGCTATGTGTGAAGATATATATGTGTGTGTGAATATGTATATATGTGACTATAGATGGTTGATACGTGTATGTATCTAGAGATATTTTAAAGGACATATATATTGTGATGTGTATAGTGTGTAGTGTGTAGCTATGTGTAAATTACGTGTGTGTGTGTGTGTGTGTGTGTGTGTGTGTGTGTGTGTGTGGTGGCATGTATGAATAGTGGTATGGTACATAATTATATACCCAAGTTGAGGGGTAATTTCTTAGAATGATATTCTTGTTAATAGCTAGAAGAGGTGAGGTTAGAATAGTCATTAGGCTTCTTGAGTTGGTAAGTGGAATTAGTCTCTTTTTCTATATGTCATAATAAATAATTATTTTCCAAAATCCTATTTTCTTAAATGTGACAGATATTGTGGACAATGAGCTAAGTTTTGGGTGAGTCATGAGACATGTGGCCTCTTCATGAATTTTTGGAAAACATGAAAATTTAGAAAAGGAAATGGAAAATACAAAGATGAGAAAATGTTTTCACACCTCTCTTTTCCTTCTTTTCTCATTTTCTCATAAGAGACTTGGTTAGGCTTTGTAGCTTAGAAGGATGAAGATAGGACCTAAGGTGAAGGCTTTAAGAGGAATTGGAGAAGATGTCATCTTGGCTTGATTTGGATTCTTGAGCTTGCTAAAGGTAGGAGTTCATAACTCTAGCTACTCCTGTGGAATAGTATGTTTGGGATTGGGGATGTCTATGGTGTTGTGAATATTGTAGTGGTTGAAATTGGTGTTGTAGTAGTGTCATTATTCTTGTTGTATGTGGTGTTGTTTGATTGTGGTGTTGTGAGGATGATGTTCTATTTCATATGCCAGTTCTGTCATGTGAATTCACATAGGCATAAATTTTAACCTAGTGCTTCAAAAATTAGGATTTAAGATAATTTGGAAAGCTTATGAAGTTAGCTACAACTTTCATTTAGAGACTGAACCTATATTCTGTCTATAATTAGACGAAATTAGACAATCTTTAACTAGGTGTCAATTCTGGATAGACTTTGTTGTTTTCAGTTCCTGCAATGAATTCAACTATGCATAACTTTTTGTATAATGCTTCATAAATTATGTTCTAGTATAATTTGGAAATATTATTACGTCATCTCCAACTTTCATGTTAGGGCCAAACTCGGATTTAGCCTGCAAATAGACTGTAACTGCTGATATTCATATGTATGTCAGTTTTGTGCAGATTCTGCCACACCTGGCATGTCCAGACCATAACTTTCTTCACAGTCGTTCAAATTATGCATTCTTAGACAATTTGGGAAGATAATTAATTCATCTACAACCTTTATGTTGAACATTAGATCAGACTCTAACTGTAAGGGAATGATATTACTTGATTCTTTTAGAGGAAAGACTCAAAGCAGATTCTAAGTTTGTCTCAGTTTTCATGTTTATGGATGTGTGCATGTGTTATGTGTGTGCCATGGACTCCATGACATGCATATACATGTGAATGTGATCGTGATGACTGAAATATGACATGCATGCATCATGCTATTATGCAAGTGAATGAGATGACATGTTATTCTCATGCCAAGTGATTTGGATAGATACGTATTCATAAATGATATGAGTTATGATGAAAATGAGGGCTACATGGCCCAAAGTGCTACATTGGGCCAAAGTGCCACGGGAGGAGTTGGGGGAATTCGCTGGTGGCCACCTCTTGATCCCAATGGGGCCACCTCTTGATGCCATACTAGCTTAGATGATGGGATCCAATAGCCATACATTGAATTTTATATTTGTATCATTGCTACGGGAGAAGAGCAGCTCACCCGATCGGTTCGTTGATCGGGTGAAATCGACAGAGCTCTCTGTTTTTGGAGCTTAATTCCAACCGATCGGGTGACATCTCACCCGATCGGTTCATCTGTAGGTTCATCTGTAGCCGAACTTCCCACTTAACGGCCCGGTGACGCCAACCGCCCAGCTCAGCGTCCGGTTGATGCTTCTGAAGACCGAAGGCCAAAGTCGATGATCAGCTCACCCGATCGGTTGATGCTTCAACCGATCGGGTGGCCTCGTTTTCTATATATAGATTTAGGTTTTCCCCAAATGCACCCCATGTTGTTTTTCTGTCTTTTTGGGATTTGTGACGGCTGGAATTTTATTTTATCTCGTAAGTGTTCTGATCATTCTATGACTTTGATATATTGTTCTTAATACTATTTGCTACTCTTTTCTATTGCTTGATTATGTTTTCAATGGTTGAATTTGATTGTGATGCTATTTTCGCCATGAATCGTGAGTAGTTCCCCAATCTAGGGCATTGGTGGAAACCCCTTCATGGGTTCTCCCTAGAGCCACCATAGGATTAGGATTTCGATAGGGTTTAGGAATTTAGATGGTTACGCGGGGTGTTTTATTGTCATTGGCAAGATAAAGACCGCCTCTGACCGTCGGGCCAAGGGGAAATAAAACTGACATTTGATCCCCTAACCACAGCTTACTTCTCCAGCGTAGAGATTGAATCCTAGCGCGAGGGAACGACAGAATGAGATGTTGGGAGTAATCGTTGCGAGCTTAGTGCTCCCGGAGTCGGTCGGTGTTAATGGACATGGAAATGCCCACCGACCGAACCCGGGTAGTCCTAGCGTATCATCCTGGGCATCGACTGGAATATCGGGCCCATGGGACGCTAGGTATCATCACTCTTAGAGGCAACGTCTCAATACTAAACCCTAAAATCCAATCGTAATCCTAACCCTAACCGTCGGGCGTAATAGAGAGGGCACATGATAGGGTGGAAACCAAACTCCTAGGTTCCCTATTATATATCACATCCTTCGTATTTCTATTCCGTGACAACCTACCGATTGTTCGGGCTAGCTCACCCATCGGGTGAACCGGTTTCTTCTTGACAACAAGCACAACACACGCCTCCCTGAGTTCGACTCCCAAGCCACATTACAACATCGTACGCTTGGGGTTATAAATATTTAAATCTGGTATCCCCGATCCTACTGCCAATATTGCTAAATCTAGGGGACGTCAATCATGTGCGTCAGTATGCATCGTGTGCATTATGTGTAAAGTGTTGCATGTGGTGTGATATGTGTGTTGTACATTGAATGTTTCCTATGAGCATGTATTGTTTACCTTACTTGGTTGTGCACTTTTATTTGTTGTTTACTTGGTTGCTCCTTTAGCTTTCACTTACCATGTTCACTTGTTGCACTTTTCTTTTATGCAAAACAATGTCAAACATAGTCTTTCCATATTAGAGTTGTGCACTCCTGTTATACACGCTTTGACTTGCCCCTCATCCTTTTCCTCACATGTACTAGAGTTTTTCCTGGCGAGTGCTGTCTTGGAGATGGAGTACAGATTGTAGTATAGGGAGTGCGGTGTACGGTGTTCACCCTCTTGAGTGGTGTTGAGGGTTGTGTTGGTGGGGTGTGAGTTGTAGTTAGTTGTAGCTCTGGAGGCATATGTTGTATCTTTGATATTAGTGATGATGATATGATATAAGGTTTATTGTTTGTATGTCTTCTTGTGCCTGTTGTGCCTGGGTGATGTTTCTGTATTGGAGCAGTATTTGTAATATCCCAGTACGTGCGCAGTGGCCTGCTGCATCTATCTTTGTACTCTCTATTCCTTCTTCTTTCTCTTCACCCTCGCCTCTCCAGGCTCCAGTGAACTGTGAATGGATTTGTACTGCCCGGGTATCCTTGGGAGCGGGACGAGACTGACCGTGAAGCTGGTCGTTGTGCATGAGAGAAATTGGGAATTTGTGATATACAGACTGCAATAACGCATTCCTTGGGACGAAGTTGTGTGTCTGATGCAGCCAGCTTTGAACTGACCATTGGAACGACAACTTACGATCATTATATGGAAAATTAAGAAGCTAACCTTGATAACTGATCCTTACATGGAAATCCCAATTGCAGATGTTACCCTTGTTTTTGACACACATTGTGTATGAGACATGTCATTCTTGTTGCGACGCAAGAGCGTGTCAAGTTACACAATGCGCTACAACTGTTCGCACCTTATTTTTTTACAAAAGCATGCATGGGAATTATATGCACAGACACGAGAATCAGATAGGACTTGCCATTTGCATGATTGAAGATGGTTCCATGTTTATATTTTCCCATGTATCTTGATGTTGACCAGACACATAAAAATGATTACAACTTTGGTTTGAGGGGCAAGCATGGGTGATGAGCAAAGAAGCAATCCAAATTTTTAGAGCTGTTCTTCATAGGTTAATTCTGTTAAAAAATACACAAAATCAATACCTGAATGCTATGAATTGAGCAAATAAAAAACATAGTATCTGCAGCTAAATATAGAAGTTTGAACTTGAAAATACATAAAAGAAAGAACCCATTACATTACGACGTGCTTAAAATATGATGTTTTGGGCTATCCTCATGAATCTTACCGGTGCATAAATAACAGGCTATTTTAGAAGACTAAAATATTATATCATGTTTATTTTTATTCTGTGTTTCGAGGTTACTGGAAAAAATGTGATATCTAGTTAGATGCATTGTTTCAGAATTTGACATTAATAAAATTTGGACTAAAAAGTGTTTATTAATGCGGCAACTGGAAATGCTCAAGGATATCCTCGAGTTTCACCCAGATGATCAATCTGCAATTCATGAGGCTGCAAGTCCCATCTATTTGTTAATAAGAAGGTTTATATCTAATATTGGTGCTAGTTATTGTGAATGTTCTTATGAGTTTTCTTCCATATTGTTGCGAAGGTTCGATTAATCTAGAATTTAGTTCTTTCGGTCTCAACAATTTAGGATCTTTTGTCTTAATTTTGGTTTTTAATATTGTTTTTCAAAAGTTTTCCAGTTCTTTATACCATTTTTCTATTTTTTGAAAAACATTTCTCTCTGTAGATTTTTTGACAAACATTCCATATCGTTGTATTTGATTATTTTTTCAGGTTGGCGTTCTCGTCGATTGATGCTCTTGATAGTAAGTTGGTTTGCATATCTAGAATGTTTATGAAAGGCCCAAGCCCAGAAACTAAAGTAGTCATAATAATACATAACTTCACTGATGGAGGGCATGTTAACAAAAAGTTGAATCATCAAAATGTTCTCGTACTCTTATCCTTCCCATTTGGGAGGAGGTAAGCTTATTCTCATTCTCAATGCTCTCTTTGATTTTATATATTTTATTATCTATTCTTCATGTTCTAATTTTAGCATCGGAGGAGCCGAATCTATGCCTACCTGGGTTTGACTCACTAGCACTCTTGGATGTTAGGGTGTATGCAAATCACATGACTACCCCCCTAGACAAGTCGAAGAAGAGTCGCTTGAACCTGTTGGGATATGTATGACCTTACGTCAATTATTGTAATTGATGCATTTGTTCAAAATAATAGTAAGCTATTTGGTAATTGTTGCATATTGGTCACCACAATATATGTTTTGATGATGATTAAATATTATGCTTGCACTAATATATTCTGTGTAGCTGTTAGAAAATCATTAGGAAGCAAAGGTCAAAAGCTAAAGATTGGATGATAAGGTTGATGCGGTTCGGCAAGTAGGAGGGACGGGTCGTGCGGGCTTGGAAGAGGGTCCGGTACGGGTCTACCATCGGAGGAGGCGACTTGGGTCCACCACGGACCCGGTTCCAAACTTGTGATTCTGCGAGAGATGGGGAGGGTTAAAGAGTAATTAGACAATTGTTAACCCCTCCCCCAATAGGGGCCGGCTGGCCCTAGGTTGTGCATCATCGAAGAATTGTGCAAGGTATTTTTATTTCTTTAGAATCCCTAGTTTAATTCCTTAGCTAATTAATTGTTCTCTAGTTTAGATCTATTGTTCTAGGAATTATTTAGTGCTTTAAATCAGTTCTTCGTCATATAAACCCTAGATTAGGAAGTCCAAAGCCATAAAAATCCCACCTTTGATCCCCATAAAAAGCCCTAATCGCATCAAATTGGTATCAAAGCGGTCGATCAATGGCTAGCACACGATCCAAGGAGCGGGTCGAAGTTTTGGAAGAGAAGGTTGAACGGATGGAGGCCCAAATTAGCAAGGGTTTCATCGACGTGAGAAAGGAAGACGCCAAGATAGCCGCGCAAATCCGGGGGGAGATGAAGGAGAACCAAGGAAAAATGGAGGCAAAATTATCGGAATTGATGGAAGCTATAATGGCGTTGACCGCTCATCTCGTACCAAAGGCGGATCCAAGCAAAAAAGAGCCACCTTTGGCGAAGGACAAGGGCAAAAGACGGTTTTTTTGAAGATGGTTCGGATCTAGAGGAAGACGGAGGCTTCGATCAAGGAGACAATGCGTGGGAGACTCACCAAGACCAGCACCGCCACGCCAAGAGGACAGAGGTGCCGGAGGGGGACTCCGGCACCCCGGCAGCTCACCGGATGGCCGCCGACCCCCCAGGGATCTCTGGGGGGCCCGGCGAACCCCCAGAGGGGCGGCGGGGGGCCGCCAGGCCCTCGGGAGGGGCGGCCGCACCTGCCGCCCCCCCTGCGGCTTCGGCGGGCCCAGGCGCCGCCGGCCCAATTTCAGGGCCGGCCGCCCCCGGTGACGGCCTGGGGAGCCTCGACCGACCCCAAAGGGGGGTCCCGAGGTCTGACGGACCCTTGGGGGGCCCACCGACCTTCCAGGACGCACGACAGACTTTTCCGAGCGTTTCCGGCCCCCGGGGGCCCCGCCCGAGGTCCGAGGAGCACAATTTAGGGGTTTTCAGCCTTTTGGGGGACCCGGCGGAGGATTTCAGCAGGGTGGAGGGCACCAACAGATCACCGGAGGCCCGTCGACTCAGCCCCCACCTTTTGGGGGAGTGACGTGAGATTGGAGAGCGTACTAGGACCCTCCAGGAGGCCACCAGGCAGAGTTTGGACACCCACAGGGTGACTGGCAGGGGCATGGAGCAGAGGGAGGCTACTGCGATCGAGCTGAGGCTTATTTTCCCGACAGGCGACCGGGGTACCAGCCGAGGGGAGGATTCCAGTAGCAGGAGAGAGGTGGTTACGGTGGCGAGAGGCGATTGAGGAAGCTAGAGGTGCCCATTTTTAGGGAGGAGTTCCAGATGACTTGTTGTACCGGGTGGAGAGGTACTTGGAGGTGTCAGCGGTCCCAGGAGAGGGGTGGCTTCGGGCGATAGGGGTTTGCTTGGAGGGGGAGGCCTTAGGCTGGTTTCGTTGGACTGATCAGCAGCAGCCTTTTAAGACCTGGACGGAGTTTACGACGCTCTTGACGGAGCAATTTGGAGTAGGGCAGGCTGGTGGCGTGTTCGAGAGACTGTACTCGCTGAAGCAGGAGGGGAGCGTAGGGGGCTATATCAGGAAGTTTGAGTTGCTCTACCACCGAGTTCGGGGAGTATCTGAGGAGTCCTTGGAGGGATGTTTCATGAAGGGGCTGAAGCCCACGGTGAGGTCGGGATTGAGGCAGTTCGAGCCTGTTGGTTTGCGCGGGATGATGACGTTGGCGCGGAAGGTGGAGGACCATCAAGAGACAGAGCGGAGGGCCCGTGGGACGTAGGGAGGCACCACGTTCAGGAGTCAGGCGGCTGCTACAGGATAGAGGACTGCACCTACTTCAGGGACCTCGTCTGGTTAGGGAGCTACGACCGTTGCTGGGGGTGGCAGAGACAGGAGTCAGGAGCCCCGAGCTGGGGGCATGTACGGAGGATGACAGATGCTGAGATACGTGAGAAGAGGGTGAAGGGTTTGTGTTTTCGATGTGATGAGAAGTTCACCCCAGGACACCGGTGCGCTGATCGGACTCTCCAGATACTGATAGCCGGTGATGATGAGGGAGAGGACGAGGTTGTCATCCTAGAGGCAGGAGAGGACGAGGAGGAGGTAGAGCACCAGCACTTGGACCATGCGGAGGTGTCCCTCAATTCCGTAGTAAGGTTCACACCGAACCATACCATGAAATTGGTGGGATAGGTGGGCAGCCAGGAGGTGATAGTGTTGATCGACAGTGGGGCCACCCACAACTTCATTTCCAGCAGGTTGGTGGAGGCACAGGGATTACAGCTGAGTGGCACGGGGCGGTACGGAGTGATGCTGGGTACGGGCCAGGTGACACACAGCACAGGTGTCTGCCGCGGGGTGATTGTGACCATTCAAGGAGTACAGATTGTCACCGACCTTCTTCCCTTGGAGCTAGGGAGTACCGATTTCATCCTGGGGATGAAGTGGCTGCAGACCCTCGGGGAGACCAGGACAAATTGGAAGATGCTAAGGATGGAGTACCATGATGGGGGGAGGACAGTGGTATTGCAGGGGGATCCCAGCCTCTGCCGTTCGTTGGTATCTTATAAGGCCATGTCCAGGGCGATCCACACAGCGGGAGGAGGCTTTTTGGTGGAGCTACAGGCTGTGATCGCTTCAGTGCAGATCGAGGACCCGACACAGGAGCTGGTACCGGAGGTTGAGCAGCTGCTGGCTCAGTATGAGGATGTTTTCCAGGAACCACAGGGATTGCCACCACACCGAGATCATGAGCACGCTATCGTCTTGCGGGAGGGCGTGTCTCCCATTAGTGTGCGGCCCTACAGGTATCCACAGGTACAGAAGGATGAGATAGAGAGGCTGGTAGAGGACATGATGCAGGCAGGTGTGATACAGCCGAGTACAACCCCCTTCTCCAGTCTAGTCTTATTGGTGAAAAAGAAGGATGGCAGTTGGAGATTCTGCGTAGATTACAGGGCCCTGAATAAGGAGACAGTTGCAGACAAATTTTCCATCCCTGTTATTGATGAGTTGCTGGATGAACTCCATAGGGCAGCCTGTTTCTCCAAGATTGATATGAAATCAGGGTATCACCAGATACAGATGAGGGCGGCCGACGTGCCCAAGACTGCCTTCAGGACTCATGAGGGGCACTATGAGTTCCTGGTCATGCCTTTCGGCCTGACGAATGCTCCAGCGACATTCCAGGCCCTGATGAATAGAGTGTTGGATATTGGACTCCCCGGATTTGGTTTTGGATGATGAACAAACATAAATATATTGTGAACTAACAATTTGTGAGTGCAGTTATGAAGATCGTCGCCAAATTCACTTGAACATCCAAAGCGACGTCTCGAGACTTCTCAAAGCATGTGATCGTATGCCTAAAGCTTCGTTGAAGCTTTTGGACCATTTTAGAAGTCATGAAGATTCGATTGAAGCTTTTGAAGACGGTATCGTCAAGTTTTATTTATAGTCTTTTAAGCTTCTTTCGTAGAATGTGAAGCCTTGAGTAGGTCTTACGTTTTAATCTTCATAACGCTCCTATCTTAGACATAGGATCTTAGTAGAAGTCCATACTAACTTTCCCGAAGCATTACGCTTCGTTTCGCGACTTCTTGTGCATGTTAGTTTGTTCAAGAAGAAGAACCAACCGACTAGATGGTGATCTAGTCGGTCGGTAATCCTTCTTGGACCGACTAGTTTTCTTTCTCAATTCATAGCTCTTTACTGTTTACAGTTAGTCGGTCTACGTTGACTCACCGACCGACTAATTTGTGAACTAGTCGGTCAGTGATGCTTCTTAGACCGACTAGTTGAGCTTTCCCTGTACATGCCAATTTGAGTCTGAGCTACTGTTTTTAATTAGTCTGTCTGTGTTCATTGATCGACCGACTAGTTGATGAACTAGTCGGTCAACTTTCCTTCTTGGACCAACCAGTTTAGCTTTCCTGTACATGCAAATTTTCACCTAACTTACTGTTTATTGTTAGTCGGTCTATGCACATTTGAAGACCGACTAGTTGGTGAACTAGTCGGTCAACATTTGTTCTTAGACCGACTAAATCAATTTGTGCTCAGACTTCAGTTTTATCTCTTAGTCGGTCTCAGTTGAGTAACCGACCGACTAGTTGTGAAACTAGTCGGTCAGCTACTCTTCGTGGACCGACTAGTTCCTTTTGTCTGTACTTCGACCTATTCCCTGTTCACTCATTAGTCGGTCTACGTTGATTGACCGACCGACTAGTTGATGAACTAGTCGGTCGGTGGTTGTTCTTTGACCGACTAGTTGCGATCAGAATAGAGCCGTTGGAGCTTTAATTGAAACGTTTTTCTCTCTCTCTTTCCTCTAACCTATATATACTTGTTGAGCTGCATTCATTGCACTCAAGGCTGATTATTAGACAAGTTTAGAGATCAAAGAGAAATCATTCCCTCTCATTTAAAGCTCATTCATTTCCAATCTTGAATCTCTTCTCACTCTTATTTCAAAAGAGAGATTCATTGATTGTGAGCCTTCCAAGCCAAGTGCTTGATCCTAGGTCACCAACAACCCCATAGCTCTCCATCGCTGATCTACATCTTGGAGCTAGGGTTTGGTGCCTTCTTCTTCCTCAAAATCATCCTTGCCCTAATTCGTAAGTATACTCAAGGCATAGGTATTTTGTGGTAAGCTATTCTATTTCATTTACTTTCATTTTGTAAGTGTTTAACTCTCGGTTGTGAGAGTTGTGTTTGTGATCCCGGGTTGTGGGAGTCACAAATTACTTTGTGTATGATTTGACTTGGTGAAGGTTCTTCACAAGTATTTCATAGTGGAAATCTTGAGTTAGGGTTTCTAACTCAAGTATCCGGAGGGGATCCGGGTGTTTGGGACGTAGGATCATCGGGAACAAGTCGGGGAGACTTGGGTGGATCCGAACCCAGTAATATCGTCTGTTTGCGATTGTTTATTTGTTGTCGATTATTTACTATTCCGCATTTCCGCATTAATTGGTAGAGTTTGCACGGTAATTAGGAATTAGCCTCTTAATTATTTTAAAGTACTATTCACCCCCCCTCTAGTACTTGTGCAGTAGCTTAGCAGGGCATTACATTTGGTATCAGAGCCAAGTCTATAGCTATGTCTGCCAACGACAATAAGACCGTACGTCCACCTTCTGACTATAGCACCTTCAAGAATCGTGAAGGAGCTTCTTCGGTAATGGAAGGACATTCCTCAATGAGGCCTACATTCTTCAACGGTACCAACTACGGGTACTGGAAATGCCGGATGGAAACTTTCCTCCAGAGTTCTTCACTATGGAGGACCACAATGAAGGAGTATGTCGAGCCCGCCGAAGAAGATTTCGAGAAATGGACAACCGCGGAGGTTGCCGCAGAGGTAAGCAATGCCAAGGCAATGAACGCCTTGCAATGCGCATTGGAGCCCGATGACTTCAATAAGATATGCACATGTAAGAGTGCATATCAAATTTGGAACTCCCTCCTCATCTTACATGAAGGGACGAGTAGGGTAAGAGACTCTAAACTCGTTGTAGTTAATAAAGATTACGAGATGTTTCATATGCTACAGGGTGAGAAGATGAAGGAGTATTATGCTCGCTTCGTCGACATCATAAACGAGTTAGAGGCTCTCGGCAAAACCTACACCCAAAAGGAGAAATGTTCGAAGCTTATCGAAGGATTTCCTTCTAGTTGGGAAAAGCGTACCTTCGCCATCGAGGAAGGTAACGATATGAACAAGTATACCGTTGTTCAACTAATGGGTACCTTGATGTCTTATGAGGTACGCAAGGATAGCAAGTTGAAGTTACAGGAAAAGATGAAGTCTTACCTACAACAAGACGAGCCAAAGAAGAAAGCGATTGCTTTCAAGGCCGCTCCATCTACTTCCACATCGACCAATGATGAAAACTCGGAAAACGAGTTGGACTTGGAGTCCATGGCACTCATGGCCAAGAAGTTCAACCGGTTCTTCCGGAAAGGTAACTTCAAAAACAAGTCAAAGTTTAATTCTTCTAACGCCTGATCACTCCTTATTTTACACCTTTTTTCCGGATCTTTGCATGCCATTTAGATCGCCCAAATCACGTTTTTCACGATATATCGACAAAATTGCGATGCTTTTCATGATTTGTTGTTTTTGTCGTATTTCAGGAGATTTGGAGCGATTTGGAGTGATCCCCTGATACACCTACTCCAGAGTGTCACCGATGACCTCCCCGAGGGGTATTTTACTGTTGGAGAGGAGCGGAAGAAGAAAGAACGTCGTAGGAGCGACGAGGAGGCCAAAACAAGCTGTTTGGGCATTTTTGGTGTCTCACTCGGCTGAGTGAAGGAGTCACTCGGCCGACCAGCGAGACACCGCTCGGCCGACCAGATCGGACACGTTTTATGTGTGCACTCGGCCGAGCGTCGGAAGCCACATCGGCCGAGTGACGAGACCCCGTCCGCCTGAGTGGCACTCAGACGAAGCCCATCAAAAATGCCAACTTACTGTTTTTCGTCTGCCTGAGCTTCAGAAGACCCACTCGGCCGAGTGGAAAATGCCGACCGCCCGAGTACATAGAAGCCGTCGGCCGAGTGACGACAAGTCACTCGGCCGAGCCACCCCCGAAGTGAAGACCCCCGAAGACCCAGACTTACTGGAAATTCTCAGGGTTTGTCACTCGGCCGAGCGACTTTTGTCACTCGGCCGAGTGCGACGCGCTGCCTGTAGCGAAAATTGCGATTTTCGGGCTGCGCAGGGGTATTTTGGTCACAGTTTTTTGGACGATTTTGGGGGGTATTTAACCCCTGTTTTTACCCTAGGTTAGGGAGCTTTTCTTTTTACTTTTTGCAGCTTTTTAGATTAAACTTTTAGCTTGAGATTTTTGTGATTGGAGAGGAGAGGAAAAGTTTGTTTTTGTTGGATTCTTGGAAGAACTCTATTGGTTTGTCTCTCTCTCCTTTAAAAATACTATTTTTATTGCTTATTTGAATATTGTGATGAATTCTCTTGTGATTTCCATTGATTATTTTTGCATTTGTGCTATGAATTGTGAGTAGTCTATACGTCTTGGGGCGTGGGGATGAACCCTACGAGCCCAATTTCAGATCTGTGATGAATTGGTAGAAACATTGCTAGAATTGCTATTAGGGTTAGTTTGGGATCGATTTATTACGGATGGCTAGGAGTTCATACCGATTGGGATTTGCAAGAGATTGGATCCCAATTCGATAGGAAACCCTAGAAATCCGAATTGGGTTGAAATTGAGTTTCCGTAGTATCGGTTTGCAAGAGATTAGACCGACACTAGGGTTCTCGGTTGCAATTCCATGTCGATACCCGTTTGCAAGAGATTGGACGGGTAGGAACTATCCCAACCTATGTCGTGGCCCGAGTTTGCACGAGAGTGGGCTCGGGGCGCGATTGAACGATGATGTTGATCCTAATGCTAGCTTGCCTAGGCTAGGGTTTGCAAGAGATTGGACCCGAACCTAGGATAGCTATAGACCGGCAACAGCGCGAGAGCGTGAGCTAGGTTTTACATTCAGTTGCAACTAGTTCATCCGAAATTCTACCCTAGCGATGTTGATATCAACGAGTCACATTGACGAGATACGGTGAGTAGCGGGGATTCCCCATTTCCTAGGCGTCTTTATTTGATTTGATATCTTCGTACTTTGTCTGACGATTGTGACAGGATCGCCAAAGGCAAATTCCCTCTTTTCTGTTCTTAAATAGCCAGGTTGTTCGGAGCAAGCACTTTCATTCGTCCTCCCTGTGTTCGATAACCCGCTCGCCGCTACACCGTGCGCTTGCGGTAAAACTACACAGTCGCACTTTTGGGTTACATTCCGGAGCGATCAACGCCTCCTCTTCTTTGTGCTTTAAATGCAACAAGCCAGGACACATGAAAGCGGAGTGTCCTCTAAACAAGCAAAAGGAGAAGTGGAAGGTGCCAAAGTTCGACAAGTCCAAGAAGTACAAGAAAGGAAACAAAAAGGGGCTTGTCGGGACTTTCACCGACTCCGATGATTCCTCAAGCGGAGAGTCGGATGATGAACAAGTGGAGCAAGCACACATGTGCTTCATGGCTAGAGAGGAGCAAGATAAAGATGCCTCCTCCGATGATAGCGACCACGAAGGCGATGAGGTAACAATGGATGACCTTAGGAATGCCAATTCTCAATTGTGGTCTAAGTATACTAAATTAGTAAATAGGTATACTAAAGTAAAAGATGACTTAGCTAGCATTCAAATCTCGCCTAAAACTATCATCACCAACAACGACACCGTTGTTGAAGGGTTGAAGAATGAGATTGTTAATCTCAAGACTCAACTTGAACATGTTAGCATTGAGGATCCGGAGGAACACAAGATAGCGGATTTGACTTCTCAAAACTCGACTTTGAGTATTGAGAATGAGAATCTTAAATCTCGTGTTTATGTGCTCATATCGCAAGTATCCACTTTGGATGCTTCTATGCGTTCTCTCCCCGAGAAATATGAGAACACATTAGGCCGAATTAATAAATTCAATAAGGGTAAGGACCATTTGGATAAAATCCTAAGTGACTTACTTCCGGCCAATCACCACATTGGCTTGGGGTATACGATGGGAAGTTCATCCAAATCGGCCACTACTTTTGTTAGGCCAACTTCCGGTGACTCAATGAGTGGTAGCAAACACTCTATTGGTAGTTCATCTACCAATGGTGCTTCCACCTCGTCCACACCCTCTTTCGAAAAGAAACCCACTTTGGATGGACCTCCAAAGAAGGGCCATGCCTACATGTACACCAATACTATGCCACGTAGGAACACACGTCCTACTCCACTGGCTCACACATATGATGATTTCTATGCTACACGTTCACGGCCACGTGCACACAATGTGAGACACCCTCATGCACGTGTTCCTCCACATGCACATGTACACCCACATCATCGTATAAATAATAATCCACATGCACCATTTCATCATGTTCCTTATGCCTATCCACGTCATGCATCACGTAGAAACCAACAACGCATGCATGCACCCAATAGGATGAGGGCTCCCAAAATATTCACAATTTGGAGCCCAAAGGACACAAGCATGAATGAAAAACAAGTTTACATGAATGCTTATTTTTCGGATGTTGTGCATAGTGTTAATTATGTGGGGAAGTCTAAGTCCAATTGGACTTGGCTTCCAAAGGTCTAATCTTTTGGACCCAATGACATTGGATACCATGATATGAAATTTTCTATCTTTAGGTACTCAAGGAAAAGAAAAAGAAAAGGAGCAACAAATTTAAATTTAGCTCCAAAGGGAATTGTATACTTGATAGCGGGTGTTCAAAACACATGAAGGGTTACGCTCAATTGCTCTCCGGGGTGGTTCCCATTGCTAATGGAAACCGCGTCGTCTTTGGAGGCAATGAGAGCGGAACCATCATAGGTGTTGGTAAAGTGGGTAATCCTTCTAAACCCCTAATATGTGATGTTTACCTTGTAAAAGGATTAAACCACAATCTCATTTCAATAAGTCAACTTTGTGACAAAGGTTACAAAGTTAGCTTTGCGAAAGGAATGTGCCATATTTTAAGAAAAGATAATAATGAATTATTGTTTTCCGGCACACGCCATAAGGATATATACATCCTAGATCTTCCAAGATTACATGAACAATGTCTCATTGCCAACACAAGTGAACAACACTTATGGCATCGCCGTTTTGGTCATGTGAATTTTGGAACACTATTTAAGCTTTCCAAGTTAAACTATATTAGAGGCTTCCCTAAGCTAGTCTTTCAAAAGAAAAGCTTTTGTGACTCGTGTCAACGAGGCAAGCTTCCAAAATCGTCGTTTAAACCTAAGAAAAGCATTTCGTCTAAGCGGCCACTAGAGCTATTACATCTAGATTTATTTGGGCCAACTAGAGTTGCTTCATTAGGAAATGCACGATATGGACTTGTCATCGTTGATGACTTTTCTAGGTTTACTTGGGTATTTTCATTATGTAATAAAAATGAAGCTTTTGAAAACTTCACAATTTTTGTTAAGAAAGTACAAAATCTCTTAGGAACCACCATTGTTACTATTCGTAGTGATCATGGAGGTGAATTTGAGAATGAGTCTTTTGAGACATTTTGTGATGAAGTTGGTATTACACACACCTTTTCATTCCCTCGCGCACCTCCTCAAAATGGTGTTGTTGAGAGAAAGAATAGGACACTAGTGGAGTGTGCTCGCACTATGCTTGATGATAGCCAACTTGGCCATCAATTTTGGGCGGAAGCGGTACACACCGCTTGCTATGTGTTTAATAGAATACTTTTGAGGCCCGGCACTAAACAAACTTGTTATGAATTGTTGTTTGGTAGGTTGCCTCAAGTTAAACATTTTCGTGTTTTTGGTTCAAAATGTTTTATTAAGAACACGTATGGTAGTTTGGACAAATTCGATCCAAGATCCGATGAGGGGATTTTTGTTGGGTATTCCTCACGTAGCAAAGCCTACCGGATATACAACAAACGAACCTCAACAATCGAGGAATCGCTTCATGTTTCATTCAATGAAGGATTTGTTCCAACTAGAATTACTAATGATGGTGACTACATGGATGTCCTATGTGATTCAATTGGTAATTCTAACTCTATTAATTCTATTGATTCTATTGATACTAACCCGACTAATGAAGTTATTGAGAATGTTCCTAGTGATCAAGGAATTCCCAAACGGCTTCATACCGTTCGTGACCATCCTCATGAGCAAGTCATTGGCAATATCCATGATAGTGTCAAGACGAGATCTCAAGTAAACCACTTCGCTCATTATGCCTTTGCCTCCTCGATAGAGCCAAAGAATGTTAATGAAACTTGCGAAGATAGCGCTTGGATCCTTGCCATGGAGGAGGAACTCATTAAATTCGAGAGGAATGAAGTTTGGGAGCTTGTTCCGTTGCCATCGAAGAACCACACCGTCATAGGGACAAAGTGGATCTTCAAGAACAAGACCGACGAAAACCAAGTCGTCGTCCGGAACAAAGCTCGGTTAGTAGCTCAAGGCTATCGGCAAGAGGAAGGTATCGATTTCGAAGAATCCTTTGCTCCGGTAGCTAGATTAGAATCAATTAGATTACTATTATCTTTTGCATGTCATAAGGATTTTAAATTATTTCAAATGGATGTAAAAAGTGCATTTTTAAACGGATATGTTGTTGAGGAAGTTTATGTTTCTCAACCTCCGGGTTTTATAAATGAAAAATTTCCAAATCAGGTTTTCAAACTTAAGAAAGCACTTTACGGTTTGAGACAAGCTCCTCGAGCTTGGTATAACCGTTTAAAGAATTTTCTTTTGGATTTAGGATTTAAAATGGGAGAAGTTGATTCCATATTATTTGTTAAGTATTCGAATAATGATAAAATTTTAGTTCAAATTTATGTTGATGATATCATTTTCGGTGCTACTAACTTTGCTCTTTGCGAAGAGTTTTCTAATGTGATGAAGGATCAATTTGAGATGAGCCACATGGGTGAGCTCAAATATTTCTTAGGTCTCCAAATTCGCCAAATGAATGATGCAATCTTCATCCACCAAACAAAGTATACGGTGGAGTTGCTAAAGCGATTTGGAATGAAGAATGCCTCCGGGAAAAAGACTCCGATGAGCACGACTACACATCTTGATAAAGATGCGGACGGAAAAGATGTAGACATTCGTCTATATCGAGGTATGATAGGTAGTTTACTTTATCTTACCGCAAGTAGGCCCGATATTATGTTTGCCGTATGTGTATGTGCTCGTTATCAGTCTCAACCTAAGGAGTCTCACTTAGTAGCGGTAAAGCGTATTTTCCGTTATTTAAGTTATACACTTGATTTTGGATTACTTTATCCAAAATCTAGCACGTATGAGTTAATCTCATATAGTGACGCAGATTATACGGGATGCAAATCCGACAGGAAAAGTACTAGTGGCACTTGCCATTTTATAGGAAATTCTCTTGTCTCTTGGTTTTCCAAGAAGCAGAATTCCGTATCACTTTCAACCACCGAGGTGGAATATATAGCCGCCGGTGCCACGTGTGCTCAAGTTCTTTGGATGAGACACACACTTAAAGACTTTGGTATAAACTGTGATACTTGCCCTATCATGGTGGACAACCAAAGTGCAATATGTCTATCCAAGAACCCGGTACACCATTCCCGTTCTAAACACATAGATGTCCGGCACCATTTCTTAGATGATCATGTTGCTAAAAAGGACATCATTTTAGTGTACGTTGAAACCCAGAAGCAAATCGCCGATATTTTCACGAAACCCCTAAAGGAAGACTCCTTTGTGCGGTTGTAACGAGAATTGGGGATTATGGGTGAATCCGAGATTTAGGATTCATATGTTTTCAATAATCTTGCATGCTTTTCAATTCTTTATATTTGCTCATGCTAGATTAATTGAAATTTTCTGGATTTTTGTTGAATTTTCGGAATTTTCGCTCGATTTGTTCGTAATCGTCAAATTTCAGATTTTCGATGTTTAATGGGGTAATATAATGATTAATGAGAGTATTTAGATGTTTCATCCAAGTGTGATTAGGAGAGAAATCAAATTTCAAAATTTTTCAATTTTTGGACTCTCTTAGTCGGTCCAAGTTCATTGGCCGACCGACTAGATTCAGTTCTAGTCGGTCAGTGAATGAGCTTAGACCGACTAAATCTTGTCAGGAAATTTGCCTTCAGTTACTGTTTACAACTAGTCGGTTCAAGCTCATTGGCCGACCGACTAGATCGTGATCTAGTCGGTCAGTGCTTGAATTGTGACCGACTAGTTGTGACGGGGACTGAATTGTCTTTTCGACTTCCGATCGATTAAAACTCCATCCATTCGACTTATTTTCATTTTAGTCGGTCGAAAATTTTCTCTCCAGCTCGAAAAACCCCCGACCCGTTCATCTCCTCCGTCGATCTCCGGCCTATCTCCGACCATCTCTCCGGCCGTCGACCTCCTCCTAGGTGACTCTCCTCCCTCTCCTAGCTCTAGGGTTCATTTCTTGTGCTTAGGGTTAGGGTTTCTCCCCATTTCGGTTAGGGTTTCACTTGATCTCGGCTAGGGTTTAGATTTCTAGGGTTTGTGATCTTAGTTTCCTCGGTTGATTCGTGCGTGTACTGTCGCGCTTATGGCACGTACGTGTATCCCGATCCGTCCTACGAGCCCCTCACCTATGACCGTTGAACCTACTCCTACGGATCCCGATCAACCTACGCGAACCCCTCCTAGACGCCGTTCGAAGACCACCCAACCCTCTTCGTCTTCGCCTCCTCTTAAGTGTAAGAGGACGGCGACTTCGAAACCCCGTGCCCAATCTCAGCCCAATCCTAAGCCAGTGACTTTTCGTGCTCCCACTCCACCCGGTGCTTCGGATTCCGACACCGAGTATATTCCCGAGACCGAGACTCGTAGGGAACCGTCACCTCCTCCTAGGCAGCCTGAGTCTAGCTCACGTCCCCGTACCTGTCAGCCTAAGGGAAAGGCTCCGATGCCGGTTGGCGGTGTTGATATTTCGTTGTGTCGCGATGACCCTATGTGTCTCGTGGCTTACAACCGTATCGAACACTGCCCGCTGCTTCTGGAGCATTTCGTTCAGTTTAGTGACTTCCTTGGCCTCGTAGATCTTCTTTCGTCGTCCGGTCTTCTCGATTACCTTCGATATGACCCGAAGGCGAACCCACACCCTTACCCTCGCCTCGTGAAGCTCTTCTATGCCAATAGGATTCGTGGTCAGTACGACAAGTCCCACTCGATTGAGACGACTGTTTTGGGGACTCCGATAGTCCTCACGGCAGAAATCTTAGGAGAGATTTTGGGTATCTCCTCGTCTGGCCTTCTACCGTCTGACATTTCTGTTGATGACATATCCTCACTTGATCAGGTCGTGCTTTCTCAGATTTTCCATGAGATTCCCCCCGCTATGATTGGCGTTCCATCCAAGTCCTTCAAGCCTATTGCCTGGGTCCTGAATTTGATTCTGAAGTCGTGCTTGCTTCCCAAGTACGGCTCCTCCTCTTTGCCGTCCCAGCCATTCTTGAAGCTTATTTATGCCATCTTCATGGGGAGCTCGATTAACTGGGCTCGGATTATACTCGATAAGATGGATTCTTTCGAGTGTATCCGCAAGTCCACGAAGTCGGCTCATATCCCATTCCCGTGCTTGTTGACCCTTGTGTTCCGCCACTTCCGTGTCACACTTCCTCCTGACGATGAGCGTCCACTTGGTCCTCCCTTGAACGCGACGGCCGTCAAGAAGTCTCTTGCGGCGCTCCGTCATGTTCAGAGGACGACACCTTCAGCGTCAGCCTCTGCTTCTGCCTCAGCTGCTCCCTCTTCCACTCTTGCCGAGCTCGTTCGTGCTGTGCGACGATTGGAGTCTCGTCAGGCTCGTTCTGAGGAGATTCTCTGCCGTATAGCTCGTCACCTTGATATTGAGATCCCCCCGTCATTTTCTGACGAGGAGGAGTTGGATGAGGAGGATATTGAGGAGCTTGTGCGTGTTTCTACTCGTGCCCCCGAGGGCACTTCTGGTGATGATGCTGCTGCTTCATCTGCTGGTGCCCCCGAGAGCACACCTGTTACCACCGCTCCTGCGGTGGATGCTCCGACTGGTGCTCCAGAGGCCACTACTGTTGCTGCTCCAGAGATTACCACTTTCGTCGCTCCTGTGGACACTACTGCAGACCCAGTGACCACCACTTCTCCTGCAGAGCCTGCTGCTGCTGCAGATCCTGCCACTTCCTCTTGAGCTTCCTTAAGGACTCTCCGATGCTCCTTGGATGATATGTCTAATGTGAGAGAGTTTGGGTAGGATAGAGTGGGGTTCTGTATGATTTTGACATTTTGATGTATTTTGTTGTATCTTCATATATTTTGGTGTACTCTGATGATGATATATGTGTGATATGCTGTTGTATCTTTTGTGCTTTGATCGTTGGATCGCATTTTGTATGTTGACGGATGTATCTTTTGATGTACTCATGCTTTATATATATATATACATCGATGTTGACATTTCATTATCTTGTGCACATTTAACTTTTTATATGTCTCTGATGTTTGATTTCGTCGCTCGACGATATTAACTTGGTTAAATAAAATTCATTTTATGAAAACATAGAATTGTTTTCCATGCACTAAATTAACCAAGAATGTTGATATTGGAGAGTATATTCCATAACTCAATTAGTAAAATTAATTTGAGTTTTGATGATTTTATTTATCGATTTTCGGTCTCATTGACACGCCTTGATTTAATTCGTATTTCCCTTTGGTGTCATTTAGACCGTGGTCGTATTCTACGACTCCCATGCTTTTATTTGAAGCCATTGTTGTTGTCGTTGATCTCCTCCCGCTCTTTTTGCTAATGCCAAAGGGGGAGAGATATAATAATGACATGTGCTAAATGATAATTTAAGCATTTTTCCAAGAATCTAATTTGATATGTTAGATTCAGGGGGAGTTAAGATATAAAAATTGGATTTCAAATCCGATATTTCAATAATGGATTCTCATTTTTATACTTTACTCGTCTGCTTGATGCGTATTATTATTATTCATTTTCGTATTAACGTGTCATTAATGCAGGTGGAGTAAGTAAATTTCATTTGAATCATTATTTTTGATTATTATTTATGTTGGTTTGTCATCACCAAAAAGGGGGAGAATGTTGGATATTGGACTCCCCGGATTTGGTTTTGGATGATGAACAAACATAAATATATTGTGAACTAACAATTTGTGAGCGCAGTTATAGAGATCGTCGCCAAATTCACTTGAACATCCAAAGCGACGTCTCGAGACTTCTCCAAGCATGTGATCGTATGCCTAAAGATTCGTTGAAGCTTTTGGACCATTTTAGAAGTCATAAAGATTCGATTGAAGCTTTTGAAGACGGTATCGTCAAGTTTTATTTATAGTCTTTTAAGCTTCTTTCGTAGAATGTTAAGCCTGGAGTAGGTCTTACGTTTTAATCTTCATAACGCTCCTATCTTAGACATAGGATCTTAGTAGAAGTCCATACTAACTTTCCCGAAGCATCGCCCTTCGTTTCACGACTTCTTGTGTATGTTAGTTTGTTCAAGAAGAAGAACCAACCGACTAGATGGTGATCTAGTCGGTCGGCAATCCTTCTTGGACCGACTAGTTTTCTTTCTCAATTCATAGCTCTTTACTGTTTACAGTTAATCGGTCTACGTTGACTCACCGACCGACTAGTTTGTGAACTCGTCGGTCAGTGATGCTTCTTAGACCGACTAGTTGAGCTTTCCCTGTACATGCCAATTTAAGTCTGAGCTACTGTTTATAATTAGTCGGTCTATGTTCATTGATCGACCGACTAGTTGATGAACTAGTCGGTCAACTTTCCTTCTTGGACAGACTAGTTTAGCTTTCATGTACATGCAAATTTTCACCTAACTTACTGTTTATTGTTAGTCGGTCTATGCACATTTGGAGGCCGACTAGTTGGTGAACTAGTCGGTCAACATTTGTTCTTGGACCGACTAAATCAATTTGTGCTCAGACTTCAGTTTTATCTCTTAGTCGGTCTCAGTTGAGTAACCGACCGACTAGTTGTGAAACTAGTCGGTCAGCTACTCTTCGTGGACCGACTAGTTCCTTTTGTCTGTACTTCGACCTATTCCCTGTTCACTCATTAGTCGGTCTACGTTGATTAACCGACCGACTAGTTGATGAACTAGTCGGTCGGTGGTTGTTCTTTGACCGACTAGTTGCGATCAGAATAGAGCCGTTGGAGCTTTAATTGAAACGTTTTTCTCTCTCTCTTTCCTCTAACCTATATATACTTGTTGAGCTGCATTCATTGCACTCAAGGCTGATTATTAGACAAGTTTAGAGATCAAAGAGAAATCATTCCCTCTCATTTAAAGCTCATTCATTTCCAATCTTGAATCTCTTCTCACTCTTATTTCAAAAGAGAGATTCATTGATTGTGAGCCTTCCAAGCCAAGTGCTTGATCCTAGGTCACCAACAACCCCATAGCTCTCCATCGCTGATCTACATCTTGGAGCTAGGGTTTGGTGCCTTCTTCTTCCTCAAAATCATCCTTGCCCTAATTCGTAAGTATACTCAAGGCATAGGTATTTTGTGGTAAGCTATTCTATTTCATTTACTTTCATTTTGTAAGTGTTTAACTCTCGGTTGTGAGAGTTGTGTTTGTGATTCCGGGTTGTGGGAGTCACAAATTACTTTGTGTATGATTTGACTTGGTGAAGGTTCTTCACAAGTATTTCATAGTGGAAATCTTGAGTTAGGGTTTCTAACTCAAGTATCCGGAGGGGATCCGGGTGTTTGGGACGTAGGATCACCGGGAACAAGTCGGGGAGACTTGGGTGGATCCGAACCCAGTAATATCGTCTGTTTGCGATTGTTTATTTGTTGTCGATTATTTACTATTCCGCATTTCCGCATTAATTGGTAGAGTTTGCACGGTAATTAGGAATTAGCCTCTTAATTATTTTAAAGTACTATTCACCCCCCCTCTAGTACTTGTGCAGTAGCTTAGCAGGGCATTACACAGAGTGTTCTGACCTTACCTACGGAGGTTTGTGCTGGTATTTTTTGACGACATCTTGGTGTACACCCACAGTATGGAGGAGCACGTGGGGCACTTGCGAGCAGTTCTACATGAGTTACAGGAGCAGCAGCTATATGCTAATAGGAAGAAGTGCCTATTTGGACAGCTGCAGGTGGAGTACTTGGGTCACGTGGTGTCTGCGGAGGGGGTGGCAGCTGATAGGGCCAAGATTGCAGCCATGTTGGACTGGCCGGTACCTACCACTTTACGGGGCTTGCGGGGCTTCTTGGGCTTGACAGGGTACTACAGGAAGTTTGTCCAGGGGTACAGCACGATTGCTTGGCCACTTACCGAGCAACTAAAGAAGGACAACTTCCACTGGGGCAATGAGGCGACCAAGGCTTTCGAGGCCTTGAAGCAGGCGATGACGACGGTGCCTGTCTTAGCACTTCCTGACTTCAGCAGACCATTTGTTATAGACACCGACGCGTCAGGATATGGGTTGGGCGCAGTATTGATGCAGGACCAGAGGCCTATTGCTTTCTTCAGCCAGACTCTGCCAGCTCGAGCGAGGCTGAAGTCAGTAAATGAGAGGGAGCTGATGGCGATTGTCATGTCCATTCAGAAGTGGCGGCCCTACTTGTTGGGTAGAAAGTTCATAGTGAGGACCGATCAGCGGAGCTTGAAATATTTATTGGAGCAGCGCATGGTTACCGAGGAGCATCAGAAGTGGCTCTCCAAGTTGGTACATTTCACATTCGAGATACAGTACCGGCCGGGCCTAGAGAACAAGGCGGCAGACGCTTTGTCGCGTCGAGAGGAGCATGCAGAGGTAGCGGCCATTTCAGCACCGGTCCTTCTGGACTGGGAGCCCTTGAGCAGGGAGATTGAGGCTGATGAGGACCTGGCCAGGATATGTGAGGTGCTGCAGCAGGGCTCTGCGGACTTCCAGGGGTACAGCATGGACGGACAGAGGCTCCTATACCACGGCAGGCTGGTGATTCCACAGGGTTCTGCCCATATTCCGATGCTTTTTCAGGAGTTCCACGGCAGTGCCATCGGTGGACACTCTGGGGTACAGCAGACCTACAGAAGGATGTCGAGAGAGCTCAACTGGCCCGGGATGAAGAAAGACATTGCCCAGTGGATAGCAGAGTGTGACGTGTGCCAACGTCACAAGTATATGGCAATGGCACCAGCGGGACTCCTACAGCCATTGGCCTTACCTGAGAGGGTCTGGGAGGAGATCAGCATGGATTTCATCGAGGGTTTGTCGCGATCAGAGGGTTACAGTTCTATTCTTGTAGTGGTCGATCGACTCAGCAAATACGCCCATTTCATACCCCTCAGACACCCTTACACTGCAGTTACAGTGGCATCAGCTTTTATGAAGGAGGTGGTTCGCTTGCACGGGTTCCCCGCCTCCATAGTGTCGGACCGCGACAATGTATTCATCAGCAGTTTTTGGAAGGAGTTATTCAAGGTGCAGGGGACCAAGCTGCGAAGGAGCACTTCCTATCACCCCCAGATGGATGGTCAGACAGAGGTGGTTAGTAGGAGTGTGGAAACCTACCTGAGATGTTGTGCGTCAGATGCGCCGAGGCAGTGGGCCAGATGGCTGGCATGGGCTGAATATTGGTACAACACCTCGTACCATTCGACATCGTAGAGCATCCCCTTTCTGATCTTATATGGTCGGGACCCGCCCCAGTTGATCCACTACAACCGAGGGACCACTCCGGTTTCACAGGTGGAGGAGCATTTGACTGAACGGGACAAATATCTTGAGGAGTTGAAGAAACACCTGTTGTGGGCCCAGCAGATTATGAAGACCAATGCTGATGCACACCGTAGAGATGAGCAGTTTGCAGTGGGAGACCGGGTCTACTTGAAGCTCCGCCCTTACTGACAGAAGACCTTGGCCCGACGGAACAATGAGAAGTTAGCAGCCCGCTACTATGGACCTTTCGAGGTGACAGCTCAGATCGGGAAGGTGGCCTATCGTCTGTAGTTACCGGCCACCTCCACCATTCACCCGGTTTTTCATGTATCACAGTTGAGGCGGGCCATCGGGAATCACACACTATCACCCACCCTGCCACCCACTCTGACAGATGACATGGAGGTGCTTCTGGAGCCTCAGGAGTTGACAGGGATCCGGCAGGCCGCAAACGGGACTCAGGAGGTGCGGATTCGATGGCGGGGCCTTCCAGACCACGATGCTACATGGGAGGCCGCTACAGTGATCCGCAACCAGTTTTCAGACTTCCACCTTGAGGACAAGGTGGCACTTTTGGGGGGGAGTAATGATGTGGTTCGGCAAGTAGGAGGGACGGGCCGTGCGGGCTTGGAAGAGGGTCCGGTTCGGGTCTACCATCGGAGGAGGCGACTTGGGTCCACCACGGACCCGGTCCCAAACTTGTGATTCCGCGAGAGATGGGGAGGGTTAAAGAGTAATTAGACAATTGTTAACCCCTCCCCCAATAAGGTGCCGGCCGGCCATAGGTTGTGCATCATCGAAGAATTGTGCAAGGTATTTTTATTTCTTTAGAATCCCTAGTTTAATTCCTTAGCTAATTAATTGTTCTCTAATTTAGATCTATTGTTCTAGGAATTATTTAGTGCTTTAAATCAGTTCTTCGTCATATAAACCCTAGATTAGGAAGTCCAAAGCCATAAAAACCCCACCTTTGATCCCCACAAAAAGCCCTAATCGCATCAAAGGTCTTGACACATAGCAACAAGAAAGGATGCCTACAATCATGACAAGGACGTGGACATTCACATCATCATCAATTGAGCTTCAACAAGGTTGGGTATTTTTTAATTGATTTAATTTTATGTTTCTTGTCTTACAACTATCGTTAAAGCCGTAAAGATACACATACACACCCAAAGATGAAACCATAGGTAAAAACGTGGAAATTTTGTGAACTCTATCCTTAAGAAATTACTTGGTTTCTAACCCAAAACTGGCTATTTAGTAGCTCATTAGTCAACCAATATAGGTTTCTCGTCAGCTAGCATATTAGAGTTTCATAATCCAGTAATTCAGCCATTAGTCGACGAACATAATCCAGTAGTCGATATATTGATTTATTTTGAACTGCTTCTTGTAGTCGACTAATTCAACTTCTAGTCGACTAACACAGACTTAACTTTTTAACACTGCCTGGATACAAGTGCTAGTCAACTAATGTTATCTATTTCTTATGTTGTGAAACAACCAACAGAACCGTTAGTAGATTAATTAGAGTAGTTCATTTCTACTACGTGGTCATCACATTTCCACTGATGGTAGTTTCAATAACTCTTTTTTTCAACTTTATTGAATATTAGATTCACTCTCTATGTAAAGGATTTGACCCCTTATTTTATCAAAATACTTTTCACTTTGCACAATTTTCTTTCTCCTTGATCTCTTGAGGAAAGAACAAGCAAAATTCTCTTCATTGTTGTCGTTCTTCATATTTTCAATACCTTGAACAGAAACCCACTCAAAAACACTTCAAATTGATTCGCATACACATCAATCAAGGCTTAGTAGCAGTGAGGTTCTCAAGATTTGTAAGTTGGTTCTTTTGTTTGCAATAAGAACAGTGGAAAATCTCAATCAGGTAGGCTTGGCGACTAGAGTATGTCCGGTGGACCAAATCAGGACAAAATTTTATGTTTGAGATAAACCCATTCTCTGGTTTGATTGCTATTTTCCATTTATTATTGTAGTGTTGGATGAAAATGAACTCGAGAGAGAGAGAGAGAGAGAGAGAGAGAGAGAGAGAGATAATTTCATTGCTAAGAATGAGTAACCATGGCTAAGAGCCATGGTGCTCTATTTATTTATCTCATAGTGGGGAGGCCAAAAGCCTCTAGTAGACCAAGGGTCCCCATTACCCTAAGTAATGGGGGCCCTAATGAATGGGTAATGAAGGAGGGGAGGCCAAAGGCCTCCCTCATTCATAACACTCCCCCTTACACATTCATCACTTCGGTTTCAGCTACTGAGGCAAGGGGTGGATACTTCTGGATCTAGAGTAAGTGTGTTTGCCTCGTTAAAACCTTAGCTGTGGAAAACCCAGTGGGAAAACCCAACAGCTTAAGGAAAAAGAGTGCAACCCACAGGTTACTCCCCCTGATCCATACAAGCTTCAGGCTTGCAGTTCTTTCAACTGTCGCATACCAATGTTCTTTACAAGCTTTACAAAAGTACATTTAGGCAATGCCTTAGTAAAAATATCAGCTAAGTTGTTGCATGAATGGATCTGTCGAACTTCAATCTGATTGTCGTTCTTCTGCTCGTGCGTCCAGAAAAACTTGGGAGAAATGTGCTTTGTCCTGTCGCCTTTGATGTAGCCCTTCTGAAGCTGAGCAATGCATGCGGCGTTGTCTTCGAATAGGGCAGTAGGCTCCAGATCACCGGTCTTCAGGCCAGTGGATTGGAGGATGTGTTGGACGACGAAGCGTAGCCAAAAACATTCTCTGCTCGCTTCATGGATCGCGATGAGCTCTGCATGGTTGGAAGATGTAGCAGTAGTGGTTTGTTTTACCGATCTCCAGGAAATAGCAGTTCCTCCGTAGGTAAAGACAAAACCAGTCTGTGATTTTGCCGTATGCAGATCTGAAAGATAGCCTGCATCGGCATAACCAAGTAACTGGGATGAGGCATCTCTCTGGTAGTAAAGTCCAAGGTCTACGGAACCCTGGAGGTATCGCAGAAGATGCTTTACTCCATTCCAGTGGAGCTTTGTAGGCGCTGCACTGTGTCTGGCTAGGAGATTGACTGCAAACGCTATATCGGGACGCGTGCAGTTAGCCAGATAGAGAAGTGCACCAATGGCACTTAGGTAGGGTACTTCTGGACCCAGTATCTCCTCCCCCTCTTCCAGAGGTCGGAAGGGGTCCTTTTGTACGTCTAATGATCTCACGACCATAGGGGTACATAAAGGATGACATTTATCCATTTGAAACTTATTTAAAAGCTTCCTGGTATAATTGGATTGATGTAGAAGGATTCCACCTCGTAGGTGTTCAATCTGCAAGCTAAGGCAATACTTCGTTCTACCTAGGTCTTTCATTTCAAAAGTGTGCTTTAGCCTTGCAAATATCTCATTAATCTCTGCAGGAGAGCCAATGAGATTTAAGTCATCAACGTAAACTGCTATGATGACGAATCATTTTCCCGTTCTTTTGATAAAGATGCACGGGCAGACTTCGTTATTAGTGAATCCTTGCTGTGCAAGGAAATCACTTAGTCTGTTATACCACATTTTGCCTGACTGTTTTAGTCCATACAAGGATCTATGTAGTCTAACAGAGAATACGTCCCGAGGTATCTCTTTCATCTCTGTGGGTAAGTTAAACCCATCTGGTAGTTTCATATAAATCTTTTTATCTAAATCGCCATAAAGATATGCAGTCACAACGTCCATGAGCTGCATTTCTAGGCTTGCCAGAGATGATAGGCTTATTAAGAATCTGAATGTATTAGCGTCCATTACTGGGGAGTATGTATCTTCATAATCGATACCCGGTCTTTGGGAAAAACCCTTTGCTACAAGACGCGCCTTGTAGCAGACGATCAGATTTTCTTCATTTCTTTTTCTAATGAAAACCCACTTATATCCCACAGGTCTAACACCTACTGGTGTTTGGACTACAGGTCCAAAGAATTTGCATTTCGAGAGTGAGTCCAGCTCTACTCTTATCGCCTCATCCCACTTTGGCCAATCATCTCTACGTTTACAATCCGTTAGAGAAAGTGGTTCGACGTCATCGTCGTATTCAGCGACGTGAACGGCAATAGTGAACGCAAAATCGTCGACGACGACTGTGCTATGTCGGTACAGTACCTCCCCAGTACGTACAAAGTTTAATGATGTTTCTCCTAATGTTTCCTCTGCGGGGGAAATTAGGAGGGGAGAGGTAGCTGTCCTGAGCTCAGTATCCTGTGGAGGGATAATCTTATTTTCACCAGGAATCTTCCTCTTTCGAGGAACTTTATCTTTTGAACCTGGTGGCCGTCCTCTTTTCAATTGAGGTACAACTATTTCTACTGCTGGTGGATTGCATCCATTTATAGGGATGTCAATCCTAGCTAGAGTGTTAGCAGCAGGGACGTGTGAACGGACAATCTTCTGGCTGTCCGTGAATTTATCCGGCAATTGGTGTACTGTATTCTGGATGTGAATGATCTTCAGGATCTCATCTTCACACAGATTTGTACACGGATCATAAAGGGACAAATACTTATTTTCCCAATTAATGGTCTCCGAAGCTTCAAGCTTCTTGAAATGTGTGCCTAGCTTTGGAAAAGTTTTCTCATCGAATTCACAATCAGTAAGACGTGCTTTAAATGCGTCCCCCATTAGGGGTTCTAGGTATCTAATAATCGAGGGTGAATCAAAGCCAATATAGATTCCTAGACGACGTTGAGGACCCATTCTGGTCCTCTGAGGTGGTGCTATTAGGACATAGACCGCACAGCCAAATATTCTCAAATGAGATATATCTGGAGTTGAGCCGTATACTAGTTGCATCGAGGATAATGTATGGCCTCCAGAGGGGCGTATCCTGATAAGAGATGCGGCATGCAGAATATCATGCCCCCAAGCATCCACCGGCAATTGGGATTGCATAAGCAATGGACGTGCAATCCATTGGAGTCTCTTTATAAGAGACTCTGCTAATCCATTCTGGGTGTGAACATAAGCTACTGGATGTTCAACTTCTATACCCGTTGCCTGGCAATAGTCTTCGAAGACTTGAGATTTGAATTCTCCCGCATTATCAAGACGTAGTTTCTTGATATGGTTATCGGGGAAATGAGCACGTAACCTAATTATCTGTGCCAACAGCTTTGGAAAAGCTAGGTTACGGGTGGACAAGAGGCACACATAAGACCATTTTGTGGATGCATCTATTAGTACCATGAAGTACCGAAATGGGCCACTTGCGGGGTGAATAGGCCCGCAAATGTCACCATGTATCCTCTCAAGGAATCCAGGAGACTCTAAACCCACTTTTAGGGGCGATGGTCTCGTTATTAGTTTCCCCTTGAAACAAGGGGGACAAGGAAATTCACCTTTCTGAAGAATCTTCTGGTTCTTCAAATCATGTCTGCGGGATTCAGATAAGATGTGTCGCATCAGAATGGATCCAGGGTGACCAAGTCTGTTATGCCATAGTTGAAATGGTGGCATTGGCTGACACGTCTGGTGCTCAGTTATATTGGCTTCGACTGGTTGAATGTATGTTTGGTAGAGACCCGACGGGAGTACCTTAAATATTTCGCAGATGTTCTTCTGGCCATCTTTACGAAGAGTGACATACAGGTTATTCAACCTTATTTTCATCTCTAGTTTCTAAGTGATATCCGTTTAAACGGATGTCCTTGAAGCTTATGAGATTTCTATTTGATCTTGGAGAAAATAGTGCATTTTTTATTTTTAGTCTTGTATTATTTGGGAGCAATAATATTGCGTCACCAGATCCTTCGATTATTTTGGACAGTCCTGAAATTGTAATGACAGGACCGTCATATTTACTTATGCTATTGAAATAGCATTCATCGCGAAGGATAGTGTGCATCGAGGCACTGTCCACTAGGCACTCATACTTCATCTATATAAGCCAAAAACGATAATTTATTGATGGAAATGTAAAATGCATACATTCAAAATAAAAGATCGTCTTTATTAAGCATGCTAGAGATGAAGCTACAATTTATTCTTTGAAAAGCATAGATAAAGATAATGCTCAATCGAGCAGGTCGTCATTTTCGAAATCCTTCGAAGTGAACTTCGTCGGATTTTCCACATCTGCCATGTTTGTTTCAGGCGGAGACTTCTGGCTCGCCTGATACAGTTCCTGGAAGTGGCGAGGTGTGCGACAGTTTCTGGACCAATGTCCAGGCATGCCACAACGATGACATTTGTCCTCCCATGTCTTCTTTGGAATTGACACTGTATCAGTGTTCTTACGCTTCCAAGTGAAGTTTTTCTTCCCTTTGTTATTCTTGCGTTGGGGAGGAGCATTGGCTGGTTTCATAGGGGCCTTTCCTTTGTTCTTTCTGCCCCTAGTCTTGTTCTTCCACTTCGGGGGGTGAACACTGTGGGCTTCAGGGATAGGAACTGAGCCTGCCGGGTGCTGGTTATGAGTGGCCAGTAAAAGGTCCCTATTCTGCTCTGCCCTCAGGAGGCAAGAGAGCAGGTCAGAGAACTTCGTGAAATTGCATTCACGATACTGCTGCATGAGGATAGCATCTTTCTCGTGAAACGAGGTAAATGTCTTTTCCAACATGCGGTGCTCCGAGACTTCTTCACCACACAACTTCAGGCGTGAGGTGATGTTGTGAAGTGCTGAGTTGTACTCAGCAACGGACTTGTAGTCCTGTAGTCGGAGGTTCTCCCACTCATAGCTGGCACGCGGGAGTATGACATCAATTTGATGTCTGTAGCGTGCCTCTAATGCTGTCCATAACTCCAGAGGGTCCTCTACCGTCAAGCATTCGGCCTTAAGGGTCCGATCTATGTGTCGTCTGATATAGATAATGGCTTTCGCCTTATCCATGTCAGAGACAGTGGTAGAGGTACTGCTAGCTGAAGGGGCCGCTTCTGGGGCTTTGCTAGCAGATGCATCGGATGCTGCGGGAGCCGATGATTGGGCCACTGCGGGGGCCAGGATGGAGTGCAGGAGCGCCATGGAGCGCAAGTGGAACTTCAGGTCCACTCGCCAGCTCAAGTAATTCTTGCCAGCTGCATCGAGCACCTCGAAATCGACGCTTGCTAATTTAGCCATTTTATCTATGCAATTTAAAGATAAGCATGAATTAAAATAAATTCAACAATACATGCATAAAGAAATTAATAAGTAAAAATGCGGGGATCGGCCAAATACCCAAAATAATACACAGTCCAAAGTCCGATTACAGTCCAAAGAAAAGAGAATGAAAAATACAACTTTGGAAACCCCGGGTGGGTCCTTATTTCTGCATCCGTCTTCTTATGCTGTTGCACCGAGCCTTGGCTATTTATACAATTTCCTCACTTACAAATTCTCTCAAAAAAAGAAAAAGTGCTGGAAATGTAAATAGGTATGCAATGGCCGATCCCGAAAGACACATTTTTACTTATTTTAAACATCCACGCAGTTTATATAAATATGCTACAGGCATAAATTAAACAACCACGCATATATCTCAAGCACAAAAATATGGAAAAAGTAAACTAGAAAATATAATTATCTCGTAGACCACGTGGAGACGTCATACACCGTTAGGTTAGTTAACTAACGGCAGAGCGGTCTCAGGATCTTTGAGATGATTATATTTTTTAAAAATTCTAGTAAACCATACATAATATGCAAGAGCGATAAATAAATAATAGAATATAGAATTTAATTTTTTGATTTTACTAAGTTTTCCCGATTTTGCCAAATTATTTTGATGTGTAGACATGAATTTGATTAAATATAAACATGTTTATAGGCCTTGCTAACTACTTGACTTGGGGCTTCGGGCCTAAGTTTATTTATAAGTTTTATGTTAGGCTTATGGGCCTAAAATCCATTCCGCTTAACGCGTGTGCATGCCCCTTCTTTGGTTTATTCATTTAGATCTAGCTTTGGGCTTTGGGCCCAAGCTAATTAAAATGAAAAAGAATTTTTTCTTTTTATCTTTTGGGATTGGGTACAAATTTTGACCCAAAAAGCCCAAGAGGTTTTCTAGAAAACCCTAATCTCTAACTTTTTTTGTTAGAGATCAACCGTCATCCTCATCTCGCAGCCATGGCCGGAGTTTGATTGCATCCATTCCCCCCCGGAAGGTGGTGAGGCCGCGGGAGGCGCCCCCCTCTGCAGGGGGGTGCGGCCGCAGCAAGCGCCCCCCCTGCAGGGGGGGTGGTGATCTGGAGGGCCCCGGCAGGGGGAGTGCGGCCGCAGCAAGTGCCCCCCTGGAGGGGGGTGCCGGTCGGAGAAGGCCCCCCTAAAGGGGGTGGCTATCGGGAAGGCCCCCCCCTCCCCCGCAGGGGGGGTCGGCTGCGGCAAGCGCCCCCCCTGCAGGGGGGTGGCGGGCGAAGAAGGCCCCCGGCAGGGGGGGTGGCCATCGGGAAGGCCCCCCCTACAGGGGGAATTCGGCTGAGGAAAGCGCCCCCCAACCTGCCGGGGGGTGGCGGGCGAAGAAGGCCCCCCCCGCCCCCGGCAGGGGGGTGGCCATCGGGAAGGCCCCCCCCTGCAGGGGGGGTTCGGCTGCGGCAAGCGCCCCCCCTGCAGGGGGGGTGGCGGGCGGAGAAGGCCCCCCCGGCGGTGGGGGGGGTTGGCCGTGGGGAAAAGGCCCCCCCTCTGCCGGAGGGGGGGTGGTCAATCCGTTTAATCTTCCCGAAAAGAAATTCATGGCAAAATGAAGAAATTACTTTGTAAAACGAATTTTTTTTTTCATTGTAATTTTTACTTGTATTTTAACAATGTAAAAATTTTCATTTATAGACCGTTGTAATCTACGAGAATAAGAATTTTACCTCTAGATCGATGATCTAGGGACGACCGTAGATTAGAACCGTAGAATAAAAATCCGAGCTCTCGAACGCTTTGAGGATGCCGCAACGCTCCAATGAATCGCCGCAGCAACTATAGATTCCTTGCGCGTAGGGGATGAAATTTTGTTGAAAATTTGTGCTCAAGAGGAGAACACGTGCTGATAACGTGTTGGATGAAAATGAACTCAAGAGAGAGAGAGAGAGAGATAATTTCATTGCTAAGAATGAGTAACCATGGCTAAGAGCCATGGTGCTCTATTTATTTATCTCATAGTGGGGAGGCCAAAAGCCTCTAGTAGACCAAGAGTCCGCATTACCCTAAGTAATGGGGGACCTAATGAATGGGTAATGAAGGAGGGAAGGCCAAAGGCCTCTCTCATTCATAACATGCAGCAATATTTCAATTTACGTAGTTTTCATAAGAAATATCAAAAGTCACACTTTGAATTTATTATGGGTTGTTTAAAACAGCATCCAACTACCACCACTCTAGTGTTTCTATTGACCATCTACATGATCCAACAAACTTTATGTAACAACTTGTTTGACCAACCCAATGTCACCTTAAAAACTTGACTAAAATGATATAAAATAAAATAAAATAAAAATAGAATCTTAATCGAGATTTCAACTTTTTCATTTATAATAAAATTTTCCTACATTTGGCACACATCACAAGTTGTGGGTGGCTCGTACATGGGTTAAGGCTAGAATGTCCTAAGCAGGGGCGGAACCAGGATTAGATGACTGGGGGGCCAGACGGCATTACAAGAAGGTCCACAAACCGCATTTGTAAAGTATATAATGTGATGGTGTTCAAGTCGATGAGTTCAAAGGAGTTCAAAAAGATAAAGGATGTGTTTTTCCATTACGTTTAAGTATATTTTTGTTTAGCCGTTTTTCTTTTCTCAATCAGTGACTCCGCTATGCTACAATTAAAAACATGGAAAAAAAACTCGCATAGCGTTAAACGAAAATCTAAAAATCTAAAAATTGGTATATTACATTATTTTGTTATAGTACATTATTTGTAACAAGAACGATGATAATTTTAACAAGAACGATGATAATTATATTACATTATAAGGCTTATTTTGTTATATTACATTAGTTGTATATTACGATCAGATAATTTTAACACCAAGTTTCTTTATGTATGCTTATGCTGACGTTAGTTTCCTGTAACCTTGTCCCATAATTTTAACACCAACTAGGCCAATTGGCTCCTGCTTTCATCATGACCATCAACCTACTCGACTAACTGATTAATTTGTCACATAGTAACGTTGATCGAACATGCGTTACGTAGACCTCGTGTTTTGATGGTCTAAATAATTGAGCTTTAATTTATAATAGAAATGTAATTATCTCCATTCCGATGCATTTAAAAAAAGAAACATAATTACATTCGTTCTGTTATAAACGGGCTTTTGGTGGGCCTACCCGTTAGTGGGTATCCACCCATTATGTAACCCCACCACTATAAATACAGGGCTATGGATTCCATAGCCACCACGTTTACAACACGTTATCATCACGCTCGAAGCTGAGCCGAACCCCTGCCGACGGACGGACGCGACGCGAACGGGCTTCCTTCACCGAACGTCGCTAGATCCGGCGGGTAGGATCTAGAGAGTGATAAATGGCCAAAATTGTGAGCGTCGATTTCGACGTTTTGGATGCTTCAGGCAAGAACTACTTAAGATGGCAGTTGGACATAAAATTCCATCTGCGAGCACAGGGATTGAGCCACGCCATCGCTGTAGGCGATAAGGTTTCTGATATAGATAAAGCGAAAGCAATTATCTATATCAGACGCCATATCAATCGGACCCTGAAGGCCGAGTACCTCACGGTGGAAGACTCGTATGAGTTATGGACCGCCCTCGAGGATAGGTATAAACATCAAAGAGATGTTATACTTCCTCGAGCGCGATATGAATGGGAAAACCTCTGTCTCCAAGACTTTAAGTCTATTTCCGAGTACAACTCGACACTCTTTAGCATCAACTCACACCTGAAGTTGTGTGCTGAAAAGGTGACGGAGGAGCGCATGTTAGAGAAGACGTATACATCCTTCCACGAGAAGGATGTTATACTAATGCAACAGTATCGTGAACGCAAGTTCACGAAATACTCAGAGCTTCTCTCATGCCTTCTGATGGCAGAGCAGAATTGTGACCTTCTTCTGGCCACCCATAACTCACGCCCTACCGGCACTGCTCCTGTGCCTGAAGCGCATCACAGCTTCTCCCAGAAGAAGAGGAGCAACTTCAAAGGCAAACCCAAGAAGGGCAAAGCAATGAAGAAGCAGGCTAGAGGACCCCCTCCCAGAAGCAACAATGAGGGGAGGAAGAAGAATAATGTGTGGAAAAGAAAGGACGACTGCCAGACATCTGCCCCCAGAAAGGACTGGGAAGATAAGTGCCACAGGTGTGGCATGACTGGACACTGGTCCAGGAATTGTCGGACTCCACACCACCTGCAGGACTTGTACAAAGCGAGCCAGAAGCAAGCTGAGACAAACCTGGTGGTTCAAGAAGACCTGGCACCAATCAGGTTCATCGTTGAGGACTTCTCAAACGAAGACCTGCTCGACTGAGGACATTATCCATTTTCTATGCATTGTAGCTTCCCTTTTTAAGAAACTATTTATCTGCTTGTTTTTCCTACTCTAGCATGTTGAAGTACTTTTCAGATGTTAAATTGATTATCAGTAGTATATTTTCTGTGTGTGCCTTATACTGCGATATTTTCTTTTAAAATAGATGGACTTTAAATGCCTAGTGGACAGTGCCTCTACGCACACGATCCTCCAAGACTTCTGCTTTTTTCAAAGCATTAATAAATATGATGGCACCGTAAATACAATTTCCGGTCCATCAGGTATCATTGAAGGATCAGGGGAAGCACAATTTATGCTCCCCAACAAAACAAAACTACTTATAAAAGATGCACTTCTCTCCCCTAGCTCGCATAGAAATCTGTTAAGCTTTAAAGATATCCGCTTAAACGGATACCACCTTGAAACGGTGAGCAAACAAAACAGAGAATACCTTGATATAACGTCTCATAAAAACGGTGCTAAGAACACCATCGAGCGTTTTGAGGGACTCCCTCGGGTCTCTACCACACAAGGATCAGAGCAATGGAAACAAACACACTAGAGCACCAGAAGTGCCATAATCAACCAGAATTCAAACTCTGGCACGATAGACTAGGACACCCTGGGAGGAATATGATGCGTCGCATCATATCCCAATCCCGTGGAATTGACCCGAAAAGCCTGACACTACTTCGGAAGGGTGCAAATCCTTGTCCCCTTGTTACAAATGGAAATTGATTACGAGACCATCCACCCTGAAGGTGGACTCTGAGTCTCCAAGTTTCCTAGAGAGAATACATGGAGACATTTGCGGGCTCATTCACCCCGCAAGTGGACCATTTCGGTACTACATAGTACTGATCGACGCATCTTCAAAATGGTCGTATGTGTGCCTCCTGTCCACCCGCAACGTAGCCTTTGCAAAGCTACTTGCACAAATTATAAAGTTGCGGGCACATTTCCCAGACAACCAGATCAAGAAATTGCGTCTGGACAATGCTGGGGAATTCACATCACAAGTCTTCCTAGACTACTGCCAAGCAACCGGCATAGAAGTTGAACATCATGTAGCTCATGTTCACACCCAGAACGGGTTAGCTGAATCTCTTATAAAGAGACTACAATGGATCGCTCGACCATTGTTGATGCAATGCCAGTTGCCGGTAAGTGCATGGGGACATGCCATACTGCACGCTGCATCGCTGATAAGATTACGACCGTCAGGTAGTCAATCTTATTCTCCGATGCAACTTGCATATGAGAACCCGCCCGACATCTCTCACTTGAGGAATTCGGATGTGCGGTCTATGTCCCTATAGCACCACCGCAGAGAACCAAGATGGGTCCTCAACGGCGTCTTGGTATCTATATTGGTTTCGACTCACCATCGATCATTAGATACCTCGAACCCCTTACAGGGGACGCCTTTAAAGCACGTCTAGCAGATTGTGAGTTTGATGAAAGCACTTTTCCGAAACTAGACATTACCACACAGAAGCCAGAAGCTTCAAAGACCATTACATGGGATACAAAGACTCTATCCCATTTTGATCCGTGTACAAATCAATGTGAAGAAGAGATCATGAAGATCCTTCAAATCCTAAACACAGTTCACATTTTACCAGACAAATTCACTGACAACCAGAAGATTGTCAGATCACACGTCCCTGCTGCAAATACGCCAGCTAGGATTGACATACCCAAAGATGGATGCAATCCACCTGCAGCAGAAGCGGCCGTACCTCAACAAAAAAGAGGACGACCCCCAGGCTCCAAAGATAAGAACCCTCGAAAGAGGAAAAATCCTGGAGCAACAATAACGATACCACCATAGGATGTTGAGCTCAGCCCAGCTACCTCTCCCCTCCTAACAACCCCTGAAGAGGAAAATATAGGAGAAATATCATTAAATTATGTACGTACTGGGGAGGTACTGGACAGAAAAAGCACAATCATCGATGATAACTTCGTGCTCATTATTGCCACTCACGTCACTGAATACGACGATGAAACCGATCCACGCTCTCTAGCAGAATGTAAACGCAGAGAGGATTGGCCAAAGTGGAACGAGGCAATAGGAGTAGAGCTGGACTCACTCTCGAAGCGCAAAGTTTTTGGACCTGTAGTCCTAACACCAAAGGGTGTTAAACCTGTGGGATATAAATGGGTATTCGTGAGAAAAAGAAACGCGAATAACAAGATCGTGCGTTACAAAGCGCGCCTTGTTGCACAAGGCTTTTCCCAATGACCAGGAATAGACTATGACGATACCTATTCCCCGGTCATGGACGTGATCACTTTCCATTTCATTATAGGCATATCCACAAAGGAAGGTTTGGATATGCAGCTTATGGACGTTGTGACTGCATACCTATATGGAAATATAGATAAGGACATCTATATGAAAATCCCAGACGGATACAAACTACCGACAAAAATGACAGAAAGACCTCGGGACGTCTACTCTGTCAAACTCCAGAGATCACTGTATGGTCTAAAACAGTCAGGTAGAATGTGGTACAACAGACTCAGTGAATTCCTAGTGCAACAAGGATTCACAACAAATGAAGTCTGCCCTTGCATCTTTATAAGAGCAAAGGGAACAGGATTCGTGATTATTGCCGTCTACGTAGACGACCTGAACATCATCGGATCTCCTGAAGAGATAGGTGAGATATCCAAAAGTCTCACACATACTTTTGAGATGAAGGACCTTGGCAAAACGAAGTTCTGCCTAGGCCTACAAATTGAACACTTAAGCGGAGGAATCCTGTTACACCAATCGACATACACAAAGAAAGTGCTGAAAAACTTTCTTATGGACAAATGTCATCCGCTTAGCACACCAATGGTCGTTCGATCATTGGAGGTCGACACAGACCCCTTCCGACCGCTGGAAGAGGGGGAGGAAACACTGGGTCCTGAAGTACCCTACTTAAGCGCAATTGGAGCACTCCTATACCTGGCAAACTGCATGCGTCCCTATATAGCATTCGCAGTTAACTTACTAGTCAGATACAGTTCTGCGCCCTCAAAGCGCCACTGGAACGGAGTTAAGCAACTTCTGCGCTACCTCCAAGGGTCTGTGGACATGGGACTATACTTCAAGAAAGGTGTATCCTCCGACTTGGTCAGTTATGCAGATGCAGGATACAGGTCCGACCCACATACCGCAAAGTCCCAGACCGGTTTTGTGTTCACATACGGTGGGATGGCCATCTCATGGAGATCCGTGAAGCAGACATCGACAGCAACCTCATCCAACCACTCCGAGCTAATTGCGATCCACGAAGCTAGCAGAGAATGCTTTTGGCTTCGATCAGTCATCAACCACATCCTCAAGACCACCGGCCTGAAGACGGGAGATCTTGGACCTACCACCATGTATGAAGACAATGCTGCCTGCATCGCTCAACTACGAGGTGGCTACATCAAAGGTGACGGGACGAAGCACATATCCCCCAAGCTCTTCTGGACGCATGAACAGCAAGTGGACAACCAGATCGACATCCAGCAGATCCAGTCTTGCGACAACCTGGCAGACCTATTTGTAAGGATCATGTCTATGGGGAAAACACTAGAAGGGGGGTTGAATAGTGTTTATGCAAATTTAATAGGAATTTACGCCAAATAAAATGCAATCCAACAAATAGTGCAGAATAGAAAACAACCCAAGGAGAAACACACGCAAATGCAGTTATGTTTCAAGGGTTCGGATTACCCAAGTCAACTCCCGACTTGTTCCCGGTAATCCTACGTCCCTACCACCCGGATACCACCGGATACTCAAGTTAGAATCCTAACTTGAGGTTTCCTTAAAAACCCACTTGTAGCAACCCTACAAGTGCAATCGAATACAATCGATGTCCTTGACTCCCACAACCAGGGAGCAAGCAAAAAACCACTCTCACAACCGAGAGCACAATTCAAATAATGAAGTTATGAAATCTGAAAGCAACACTTACAATCACCTATGCCTTGAAGTAGAACTTGAAGGAGAAGTGTGATGTGTGTTGATGAACTCTCTTGGAAGAGAGGAGGAAAGCCCTTTCTCTTGACTGCACCAAATGCATAGAGGATCAATCTTTGGTTCTAGGTTGGAGAGCAAGAGAATCAGATTTGGAAATACTTAGGGCTTTGGATTTGAAAGCTTTGATCTTTGGAAATGAAAGCTTGAAGGATTTTGCAATGAATGAGTAACCTTCCAATGAAATAGTAGAAGCTCTATTTATAGCTTTCTCAAATCCACAAAACAGTTTAGGCAAAAACCCAATCGAAATCTGTGAGAAAAATCTCAACGGATATAATCTGAACTCGCGACAGTCGACTGTTGAACAGACCACAGTCGACTGTTGCACAGTCAGCAAGGGTAGGTGAGAATTCATAACGGTAACTTACCACGTGGACAGTCGACTGATGAAGCCAAGACATTCGTCTGTAAAATCAACAGACGACTGTACATACTTCGACAGGCGACTGGCCGAGAGAAGAGTAAGTTAGATGAAATACTGGAAATCTCACAAGATACAGGACAGACGACTGATGCAAGGAACACAGTCGACTGTTAATCAGAACAGGCGACTGTATAACCTTAAACAGACGACTGTCACAGACAGGAGAAATTTCCAGAGAGCTAAGTCAAATATTAGACTTACAGACAGGCGACTGTTGCAGCATAGACAGTCGACTGATTTAATATACAGTCGACTGTATATACAGCATAAGTCGATTGGCCGTAGAAATCGGATCAAACAGAGTTTGGGCAAGGAGAGACATGCGACTGATGAACCATTCACAATCGACTGTCGCTAAGACAGGCACCTGATAAACGTTCAACAGTGGCCTGTGCGAGATAATCAGAGAGGACCCAAAAACTGCATTGTAATAGTCGGTGCATAACAGGCGACTGTAGAACAAAACACAGTCGACTGTTTTTGAGACAAGCGACTGTAAACTGTTAAGCAGTGTGCTGTTATAAACAATCCTAGCACAAACAAAAGAGAATTGAATTGAGATCAAAGGACGAAGGTCTAGAGGTGTCCTATGACCGAAAGTAGATGTGTGTGAGTGCTCCATCATAGTTCTACTTCTAAGCTACATACTAGAAGAGATAAAAGAAAAATTACATTGACGAATAATCTCTTCTTTCCATCGTATGAGCTTGAAGTCTTTACGGAGCTTCAATCATCAATCTACTATCATCCAATTCATATCATTTGCCTTCAATCACGTTTGTGAGTCATCCATTGCTAGTTGATCTTCATAGTAAGCTTAGACAATGGATTAACTGCAAAATAGGGGATTAGTCACAAGTATTTATGTTTGCTCATCATTAATACCAAGTAGGGAGAAGTCCAATACTCAATATTCTCCCCCTTTTGATGATGACAAACAAACATAAACAAAAAGATAAATAGTTGTGCGTAATGAAAAATTACTCCCCCTACATAGACGCCAATCAAGTTAGTCAACAAATATTAGAGCATCTATATAGCAATTGAAGCAAATGAGTGAGGTAAGAATGAATTTAATTCAAGAAATCTAGGAAATAAAAAATCCCTATGCATTGTAATCTTACTCCCCCTGAATCTAAGGCAACGAAAATCTTAGATTCAAGCGTTAGAACACATACTTAGCACATCCATTATGAATCTTGTATGTTTATTTCTCTCCCCCTATGGCATTATCCAAAAAGGTGGGAGCAAATAACAACAACAATAATAGTGCTAAAATACGAACTAACAACAATCAAGGAGTATAAAGATATATCGAATCAAAAAAACTCATAAAGTCTCATCATATACATATGTGAGTAAAGGAATTGAAATCCAATATCAACATTTTAGATATTCGAAATGAAAATAATTTTCACATATTCATCACATCAAGGAAAGAGCATGAATTATCCAATATCAAATTCTTGTATTGTCTCAAAACATAGCAAGAAGAGTGAAGCATACATAGAGACAATATATCATATATCACACAGACGTTAATCAATATAGCATACTGTGACATAAAAGAGAGATGCAACAACATATATATATAATATAAAACAGCTGAGTACATCAACTGATGGTCATCAACATGGCCATCCCAAAAAGATACATCATGAGCAACAAAAAAAATAGCTACATCATGACGACATCAAAGACTGTATATATAAAAAGTGTGGCATACAGCATCATCCATCATACAACGACAAAACATATAACATAATCCAGAAATATCGATCTAAGGGTGAGCGACTCCAGGGTCTGCGGACGAGGGAGCAGGCTCTGACGCAGCAGGAGTGTCCTCTGGAGAAGGATCAGACGGAGCAACAGGAGCAACAGCAGCAGCAGCATCCTGTGTAGAGGCAACACCAGGAGACTGAAGGGGCACATGGGTCTGAGGAAGATACTGTCTCAAATCCTCAGGGAAGGGAATTCCCTGATGGAGGAGAGAGAGAGAGACAGCAGCCGGTAAATACCAGAGATCATCGACAAAATAGTATCCTGAGGCGGTGGAGCAGATGATGATGAAGGCAAATCGGCTGGAGGCACAGTGGATGAGGATGGAGCTGAAGTAGTCTTCCTCTTCTTCGAGGCAGTATGTAGAGCCGAAGAGGACTTCGACTTTGCAGAAGCGTCGAGGAGAGGGCCAAAGGGCATGGGCTCGTAACGGCTCAGGTCAATACCAAAGTGACGGAAGACACGAGTCAAAAGACCACCAAAGGGAATGTGAGACGAGGAGGACATGAACTCAACCTTGTCCATCCTGTCAAGGAGGACACCGGCCCAGTTCACGGGCATGCCAGAGAGAATAGCATACATACACTTTAGTATATCCTGAGACGGTTGATCGGACGATCCATATCTCGGCAGAATGTTGGACTTCACCACTAGGTGAACAGCCCAACCATGTGCAGAGAACATGGATGATCTGACACCCGAATCAAGAGCTAAAGAAACCTCTCGAAACATATCACTGAGAACAGACTGGTCAAGATCGTCAATCTCAGAAAAGCTGATATCAGTGGGGAGGGAACCGACAGAAGGAATCCTAAGGATAGTCCCTAAAAGAGAGGGAGTGAGCTAAATGTGGGTTCCCTGGACGATAGTATCAAGGATGCCAGTAGTCGAATACTCACCGCGAACGCGGTTCGCATAGAAGAGCTTCACCAGAAATGGGTAGGCTCTAGGGGACTCGCTCTGAGAGAAGCGAAAAAGATCGGCCAGATGAGTAGCGGACAGAATGTCAGAAAGTCTCTCGGCAGTGAATGCAGGAAAAGCAATGTACCGCTCCCTAAGCAGATTGATCCCAAGAAGAGAGTGGAACTTTTCCAGACAAAGATCGTCTCTGCAAACGGGAACCAGGGGATTAGAGGGGGGGTACAGCAGGAGTTTCTTCAGACGAACTGGATGCAGAAGGAGACACATGAGGAATCTCAGCAGCAGGCTCACTGATGTGAACACCAGTAGGCTTGTGCTGACGATGAATCAAGGGTTGAGCATCACTTGACGAAGAAGAAGGAGAATAACCATGCGATGATGAACGTATGGGTGACTGGGCATGCTTGGTTCGAGCTTTATAGGGTTTCTTTCTCTTGGCGATGAGTTTCTTAGGAGCCCTAGGTTGTTAAGAAGCAATGATCTTCTCTTTTCCCTTAGGTTTAGGAGCCATGGGAACAAGAGAGGAAAAACAAACGTAACAAACGGAAACAACGACAGTCAAGAGAGAGAAAACACACCAACCGAGGGAAGACAGACGATCGCGAAGATGAAGATCAAAGACGACGGAAGACCATGATCGACATCGACGTTTAGGAGGAGATCGACGGTTGAAGACACGAAATCGATTGATTTTGTAGAGAGAATCGAGCGGGAAGTTGAACGGTCGATGCGGAGGAGAGAGAAAAACGACGTGGGGAAATGATCGCGTCGATTGAATATAAATTAGGGAAAATCAATCTGAGCCGTTGGATCAAAGAATCGACGGCTCGGATCAAATCAAATGAACCGACACAGCAGGAGACAGTCGACTGGAGAACAAAATTCAGTCGACTGTAAGAAGTGATAAAATTAAATCTCAGAGAGATGGGCAGTCGACTGTTGAGTATAATGCAGTCGCCTGTCCGCTGGACAGTCGACTGACATATACTCAACAGTCGGCTGGCTGAGAATTAATACATATCACAAGAAAAACAGAGAACACTGAAAAAAATTGACAGAGAGAACAGTCGCCTGTTACATTAACAGTCGACTGTAAAACAGTCAACAGTCAGCTGTGCGAAGGATATCAATTTTCATGTGAAGAATATAGAGTAGGGCAGTCGACTGTCAAAAGAAACACAGTCGTCTGTCCTGGTCCAAAAATGCACAGTGAGATAGAATTCCAGAGAATAAGAACACTCACCCTAGGACCTATACTCTAATCACAAATACATCTTAACATCATTATGAAAACAATAAATCTATTGAAACACAAATTATTCCAATCAACTTCGAAAACTCATGAAATCAAATAAGTCACAATTGCCTTTCTTAATCTCATAAAACAATAAAGCACATGAAGAAAGACAATCAAATATATATGAGCTCAATAAGGAGTTATAGCATGAAAAATTGAGCTTATAGATTTCAGATTCACCCATAATTCCCAATTCTCCACGCAACCTCACAAATGTATCTTCTTTAAGAGGTTTAGTGAAGATATCGGTAATTTGTTTTTGGGTTTCAATGTACTCTAAGATGATGTCCTTCTTAGCTACATGATCATTTATAAAATGGTGTCTCACGTCTATGTGTTTGGTACGGGAGTGGTGTACCGGATTCTTGGAAAGACAAATAGCACTTTGATTATCAACCATGATAGGGCAAGTATCACAATTGACACCATAGTCACTAAGAGTGTGTCTCATCCAAAGAACTTGTGCACATGCAAGACCCACGGCAATATATTCCGCTTCAGTCGTGGACAATGACACCGAATTCTGTTTCTTAGAGAACCAAGAAACTAAGGAATTTCCTAAGAAATGGCATGTGCCACTAGTACTTTTCCTGTCGGACTTGCATCCGGCAAAGTCGGCATCACTATTAAATTAACTCATACGTGCTAGACTTAGGGTAAAGTAACCCATAATCTAGGGATTGATTGAGATAACGAAATATTCGTTTAACCGCAATCAAGTGTGACTCCTTAGGTCTTGCTTGATATCTAGCACATATACATACGGAAAACATGATATCGGGCCTACTAGCGGTTAAGTAAAGTAAGCTACCGATCATACCTCGATATAGACGAACGTCTACATCTTTTTCGCTTTCATCCTTGTGTAGATGAGTAGTAGTACTCATGGGAGTCCTTTTGCTTGAAGACGATTCCATCCCGAATCGCTTAATAAGCTCCCCTGTGTACTTTGTCTGATGTATGAAAGTGCCATTCTCCATTTGTCGAATTTGCAATCCAAGGAAGTAGGTGAGCTCTCCCATGTGGCTCATCTCAAACTCATCCTTCATAGACTTGGAAAATTCTTGACAAAGATGAAAGTTAGTAGAACCGAAAATAATGTCATCTACATAAACTTGAATCAAAAGAATGTCATTTTCATAATCTTTAATGAAAAGTGTAGAATCAACTTCTCCCATTTTAAAACCTAAATTCAAAAGAAAGGTCTTAAGGCGATCATACCAAGCTCTAGGAGCTTGTCTCAATCCATACAACGCTTTCTTAAGTTTGAAAATATGGTTTGGAAATTTCTCATGAATAAAACCGGGAGGTTGAGAAATATAGACTTCTTCATTTACAAATCCATTTAAAAATGCACTTTTAACATCCATTTGAAATAATTTAAAATTCTTATGGGATGCAAAAGATAAAAGCAACCTAATAGCTTCTAATCTAGCTACGGGGGCAAAGGATTCTTCGAAATCAATACCTTCCTCTTGCCGATAGCCTTGAGCTACTAACCTTGCTTTGTTCCGTGTGATTACCTCGTTTTCATCCGTCTTGTTCTTGAAGATCCATTTGGTCCCAATAGCTTGGTGACCACTTGGAAGAGGTACAAGTTCCCAAACTTCATTTCTCTCGAATTGCGCTAGTTCTTCTTCCATTGCCACTATCCAAGAACTATCCTCACAAGCTTCTTGAATGTTCTTTGGCTCAATGGTAGAGACGAATGCGCAATGGGAGAATTCTTCAATTCTTGATCTCGTTCGAACACCCACACCAATATCTCCAATGATTTGGTTATGGGGATGGTTGCGAACGGTTGGATAAGCTTTGGGTACACCTGGATCACTAGGAACAACTTCAAAAACTTCGTTAGAAGTGTTAGTTTCAACAATATTATCATTAATCTTAACATTATTAAGAGAATCACAAAGAATATCTACATTATCATCATCAACATGAGGAAAATCAAAATCTTCATAAAAAGATACGTGAAGTGATTCCTCAATCGTTGAAGAAGTTTTGTTGTATATCCGGTAGGCTTTGCTACGTGTGGAATATCCAACAAAAATTCCTTCATCGGATCTTGGCTCAAATTTGTCTAAATTACCAAAGGTGTTCTTTATAAAACATTTTGAACCAAAGACACGAAAATATTTCACTTGAGGCTTTTTATCGTAAAACAACTCAAAACAAGTTTTGTTTGTTCGGGGTCTCACTAGGATTCTATTGAGCACATAACATGTCGTGTGTACCGCTTCTGCCCAAAATTGTAGTCCTAAATGACTATCATGGAGCATAGTGCGAGCACACTCAATAAGAGTCCTATTCTTTCTTTCTACAACACCATTTTGTGGTGGTGCACGAGGAAAGGAAAAGTTATGAGTTATCCTGGAGTCATCACAAAACTTAGTAAAAGACTCATTCTCAAATTCTCCTTCATGATCACTACGAATAGTGATAATGGTGGATCCTAAAAGATTCTGAATCTTCTTTGCAAATTTGGTAAACTCTTCATGAGCTTCATTCTTATTAGTTAAGAATGAAACCCAAGTAAATCTAGAAAAGTCGTCAACGACAACTAGTCCATAATGAGCATTACCTAAAGAAGCGGTTCTAGTTGGCCCAAACAAATCTAGATGTAGAAGTTCTAGGGGCCTCTTAGAAGTAATCCCTTCTTTAAGCTTAAATGAAGATTTACTTAGTTTACCTCTTTGACATGAATCACAAAAGTTTTTCTTATTAAAAACAATCTTAGGAAAACCTTTGACTAGATCATGCTTAGCTAACTTATACAAGTGCTTGAAGTGAACATGACCAAAACGGCGATGCCATAATAGTTGTTCACTTGTGTTTGTAACTAAGCAATGTTCTATGGTTTTAGGCAAGCTTAAATAATAAATATTTTTACGCCTAATACCGGAAAATAAAACATTTGAATCACAATCAACAATAGTACACAATCCTTCTCCGAAGTTAACCTTGTAACCTTTGTCACAAAGTTGACTTATGGAAATGAGGTTGTGACATAAACCACTAACAAGATAAACATTAGTAATTAGGGGTTTGGAAGGATTACCAACGATACATACTCCAATGATGGTTCCCTTTTGATTACCTCCAAAAGTGACTGTTGCACCATCTTTGATGCTAATCACTTCGGAGAGCAATGAGGGATCTCCTGTCATGTGTTTGGAGCAACCGCTATCAAGAATCCATCCTTTCCCTTTAGAGCTAATAAGGTATTTATTGCTCTTCTTCTTTCTCTTGGGTACCTATATAATATACCATAAGCTTATGGTACCCAATGTTTGTTGGGTCCAAGGGGATTAGCCCTTTGGAAGCCAAGTCCAAGTGGACTTTCGCTTCCCAACATAGTTACTATTTCTAATTACATCATGAAAGTAGGAATCAACATAAGCATTCCTAACATTTAGACTAATGTTCTTAGGACCCCAAATAGTGTACATCTTGGGAGTCCTATTCCTAGTTGCATGCATATGAGTTGGATTTCTATGTGGTGCATGCTTCTTAGGAACATGATTTCTAGCATATATATGAGGTGGATGATATGCATTGTACATTCTTGAATGATATGAATTCTTGGGAGCATGCATATTATATGAAGGATATTGATCATGCATGACATGTGGAGAATTAGCATATATGAAAGAATGATGCGTATGAGCATATGGGTGTGTGGGAGCACGTACATGAGTATTTCTCATGTGTGGTTGTATACGTGTCCGTGGATGCGGAGCATAAAATGTGTCATGATTATCCACTTGTGAAGTAGGATGTTTCCTACGTGGATGAGTATTAGTGTACATATAAGCATGGCCTTGCTTTTGGTTTCCACCCTTAGTGGATTTCTTGCCAAAAGGAAGAGAAAGTGATGTGGTGACATTCTTGGTAGGATTGCTACCTATAGTATTTTTGACACCACTTGTGGATGCATCGGAGGAAGGCCTCACAAAATCTATAGTGACACCACTATAGGAGGTGCGATCATTAGATGTATTTGCTTTAACAAATCCAAGGCCAACACGATGTGTGGCCGGAAATTGATTTGCAAGCAAATCATCCAATTGTCCTTGTCCCTTATTGAATCTCACAATACGAGAGGACATGAGCTCATATTTCTCCTTTAAAGAAGAAATGTTGGTATCCAAGGTGGACACCCGTGCTTTGAGCTCGTGCACTTGGGTTTTAAGAGAATCATTCGCTAATCCCAATTGTGTGTGGCGTGTAACTAGATCACTATTATCCATGGGATGTGTTTGATCTAGTTGAGATTTGAGGGAATTCACCTCATTTCTCAATGTGACATTTTGAGAAGCTAAGTTTGCTTTCTCAAGGGTTAAAGTATCAACAATGGTGTCATTGTTGATAATGCATGGAATGGATGACTTGTAAACTTTTGATTTCTTTAAGCTAGAATATCTAAGCATTAAAGATTGGTATTTAGCAAATAGTTCTTCATTAGCTATGCGAAGTTCATCCATTGTTACCTCGGTGTTATCCGTATCGGAATCACTCTCATCCGAGAGTGGGTCTTCAAGTGCCATGAAGCACATGTGGGCGCTCTCACCCTTCTCATCATCGAAATCGCTTGATGAGTCATCACTTGAGTCATCAAAGGTACCGACGAGTCCTTTCTTCTTGTCTTTCTTGTTCTTGTTGGACTTGTGGTACTTTGGTGCCTTCCACTTTTCTTTGTTGTTTAGCATTGGGCAATCCCTCTTGATATGCCCTGGCTTATTACACTTATAACAAAGAGAGAAAGTAGCATTAGTAGATTCAAAACGTTTGTTGGAGGGAAATTTACCTTTGCGGAAGAAGCGTTGGAACTTCTTTGCCATTTGGGCCATTTCACCCAAATCCATTTCGTTCTCGGATTCATCACTTTCGGAGGATGACGAATTGGCGTTGAACGCCAAAGCTTTCTTCTTGGCCTCCGAGGGATTCATCATGGATCGAATCTTCAATCGGTTATCCCGTCTTACTTCGTAAGACATAAGAGTCCCGATGAGATTCACCACGGTGTAGTTCTTCAAGTCATTGACCTCTTCAATGGCGATTGCTCGTCTTTCCCATTTGGAGGTCATCCACATGATAATCTTCCTCACCTTTTCAGGTTCAGTGTAGATTTGGCCAAGGGCTTCCAATTCGTTTGTGATGTCGGTAAAGCGTCCATACATCGACGCAATGCTCTCATTTTCCTGCATGTGAAACAAGTCGAAGTTTTGCACTGCAACATATAACTTTAAAAGCTTTACCTTATTCGTTCCCTCGTGGGTAACGATGAGATGGTTCCAAATTTGATATGCACTCTTACATGTGCATATCTTGTTGAACTCATTCGGGTCCAACGCACAATGAAGAGCCTTCATTGCTTTAGCGTTGTTGACTTCGGCGGCCTTTTCGGAAGTCGTCCATTTCTCGAAATCATCTTCGGAGGGCTCGACATACTCCTTGTGGAGAGTTCTCCAAAGAGAAGCACTCCTAAGGAATGTCTCCATCCTACACTTCCAATAACCATAGTTAGTACCATTGAAACGTGGAGGACGTACCGTAGATTGACCTTCGAAAAGTGTGGACGCTCCATCACGATCGTGATTGTTATACGTAGGCAGCGGAGGAACGTTGTTGTTGTTGGATGCTGTTACGCCTATTTGGCCGAGACCCGTAAAGCACGAGCCCAGGAGCCCGACTACTGGTCAAAAGCCCATCTGCGTCCTCAAAGCCCATTCGACAAAGGCCCTACAAGGGACCTTCTCGAACGCCGATCCGACCCGGCCCCAATAACCCGTTGGTCGCTCGCCCACTCCTGCGAAAACCACTCCCCCGGACGCGCGACCACTAAATAGCGATAATGGGGAGGTGCTGGCAGGGCGGAGAGAGCGGCGGCAAGGGGGGACTGATGGGGCACGATCAATGGCGGACGTGGGACGTGGGTCAGAGGCGATCACGCCGGGGCTCTACAAAAGGGCCAGGAAGACGACGAAGAAAGGGACCGCATCTCAGGTAACAAAACCTAAGGTACTCCATCAACGACCTCGTTCCCCCAATTCATCTCCTTCCTCCCCCGCTCGCGCCGAGAGACGCCGTCACGATCTCCTCACGAGTCGGACCGTCTCCGCCGGGCCTCCCTTCTCAGATCTCTATCTGACTTAGGCATCGGAGGGGATTTGGCCGGAACCAAGGTTCGGCCCCCTGACGAGCGTTCTCGTCTACGCAGGTGAACAACATACCAACGGGCCGAGGCTACCCCTCACCCCTCTCCGACCGCTCGATCAACCGGACAGTGAGGCTTCCCCTCACCATCAGCCTTCCGTGGCCGAGCACGCCCTACCGAGGCCGAGCGTCCTAATCGGGTCTGAGACTCACCCTCACCACCTGACGACCGTGCATCTACCCGGGCGACTGAGGCTACCCCTCGTCCCCCTTCCAGCCGAGGCCGAGCACTTCTGTCCGAGGCCGAGCGTCTCAACCAGGGTCGAGGCTTCCCCTCGCCCCTTCTGCACCGATTCGAAGCCCCCGAGGGACCCAAAGCGGGCCCCTTGACCACGTTGACCGGGTTCTCCACGGTCAACGCATTGTAGTGAGAAAACACTTTGAAACATCTGGCGCCGTCTGTGGGAACGAAAACTGTCCCACGAAGAAGCAAACCACACCAACAATGGCACGAGCCAGCAATGGGAGGAAGCGCATGCCCCCCATCCCAGAGGAGGGGAATGGCACAACAAACGGCAATCCCGAGGACACACCCGTCAGCGGCCACCCCACCCTCTCCACCGAAGAAGCCGGCGGCTCAGAACTGGCCACGCAGGGACAGCTCCGCGCCCTAGCTCAGGAGACCAACGCGAGCCTCCAGACGTTGGTCGCAACGGTGCAGCAGCTCGTCGGCCCTGCGCCACCAAACGGAGGCACGTTGGACGACAGCCATCGATGGGCGGGGGGTCCCCCACACTTGCGGTCCGCCGTGGTCGATGACCACGGGACCCGGAAACCGAACATGGAGCGTCGGTTCACGCTGTCCGGCTCTCGTCAGGCGAGGTCACGCGCCTCCTCACCCAATCGTGAAAGGAGCCGAAGAGAGACCGAAGGGACGGACGGCGAATCAAGGACGGCCTCGTCTCATCGATCGCGGTCGTCCCGCCGCAGTAGAAGCGAACGACACCACTCGAGAGACCGATCGCGGCGGAGCAGGAGCTCCCGCAGGAGGAGTCGGGAACGTCGGGACAGCCCGGCCCCCAGCGTGGCGAAGGCTGCGGAGCCAGCCCCGCTGGCGCCGGTGGTACCCCCACCCCCGGTCGATCCAGAGGCAGGCGAGTACCGCATCCCCGGAGGCATCCACAGAAATCGATGCCCCTTGTCACGGAGAATAACCGACGCACTGGTCCCCTCCCGATTCCGGATCCCGGTGCTGGGAAAGTACGATGGAATAGGAGACCCGGCGCACCACGTGATGGACTACGAGGGGGACATGGCCTTCCAGGGAGCTGACGATGACCTGCTTTGCCGGGGCTTCTATTCTACTCTCAGGGGAGCGGCGAGGATCTGGTACCACAGCCTGCCCGGCCGCTCCATCGACAGCTTCGAACAACTCGCCCAGTTGTTCTGCAAACAGTTCATGGCGGGGAGGCTGATCAAACCTGGTGCTGAACATCTGTTCAACATAGTACAAGGCCCGGCCGAACCACTCCGACAGTTCATGCACCGCTTCAATGCGGAAAGGCTAAACGTGAACAACCCACCCGACCTGGTGGTCCAGACGGCTCTTAAGAAAGGGTTTCGCCACAGGGGCCTCAAGAAGTCCCTGCACAACGACCCACTAAAGGACCTCCCCGGGATCATGGCAAGGGCCGAGCGCTTTATGCTGACCGAGGAGGCCTTGGCCGAGGATGCAGGAAAAACCGCTCGAGGGACCAAGCGTGGCGACGGCGGACGAGCAAGCCCCGAAGGATACCGGACCGAAAAGAGACAAAGGAACAGGCAACGGGGAGAAAACGCGAGGGACACCACCCCAGACGCCATTCTCGCCCAAGTACAGAAGGAAGAGCGAGCTGATCGCCCCCCGCCGAAGGCTAAAAGAGGCGGGAAGAACAGGGAGAAGTACTGTAAGTACCATAAGGACGATGGTCACGACACGGAAGATTGCTGGCATTTGAAGAAGGACATTGAGAAGCTGATGAGCCGAGGGCACGCCAGGAATCAGGCCGACGAGCCGGCCCATGGAGAAGGGACCTCCACACAGCCGGACAAGGGGAAGAAGATCAACACCATCCAAGGCCCCCTCCGCATCGTAGAGTGAGCAGGCAACCTAAGTATGAGGGAGATATCTAGTTTTACATCCCTCTGTTTAGCTTCATTTCCCCTTTTCCGTTTCCTCCAAATGTATCGGTCCAACTGGACCCATGAGAGTACAAACGCCCTCTTTTTATTGTCTTTATTTAAAATTCCGACGGAGTTGACATGTCGCCAGTAACGCAAAAGGCCGGGGACCGCCGCCTCACTGGAGGAGGAAGAGGAGCTTTGCCCTCACCGACTATCTCCGGCACTCATAAGTCTGGGAGCAATTCCCCCAGCAGACGCGGACGCCGACCGGTCCTAAGCCGAGGAGCTTGGCCCTTGCCGACCAACCCCAGTGCACATAAGTCTGGAGGCGACTCCCCCAGCAAAGCACGGGCGCCGACCGGTCCTAAGCCGAGGAGCTTTGCCCTCGCCGATCGACTCTAGTGCCCATAAGTCTGGGGGCGATTCCCCCAGCAGGCACGGACGCCGACCGGTCCTAAGCCGAAGGGCTTGGCCCTCGCCGACCGAGTCCAGAGCTCATAAGTATGGGGGCGACTCCCCCAGCAGGCACGACGCCGACTGGTCCTAAGCCGAGGAGCTTTGCCCTCACCGACCGACTCCAGCGCTCATAAGACTGGGGGCAATTCCCCCAGCAGGCACGGACGCCGACCGGTCCTAAGCCGAGGAGCTTTGCCCTCGCCGACCGACTCCAGCGCTCATAAGTCTGGGGGCAGTTTCCCCAGGAGGCACGGACGCCAACCGGTCCTAAGTCGAGAAGCTTCGCCCTCGCTGACCGACTCCTGCGCCCCTAAGTCTGGGGATAATACCCCCAGCCAACGCCAGTTTCGTCCATTCCCAAGCCAAGAACAAGGCAACAACGCCAAGTACACAAAAATTCCAAGTAAGTCGATTTCATTTATAATAGTTAACCCGAGTACAAAAATGCGTCTTATTTACAGGGGATCAAGGCGAAGGGAACACCCTACAAACAATCTACTCGCGACAAATGACAGAGTTCAGATCGACACCGACAAAGCAAAATTGGTTGACAAAAGACCCAGAGTAGGTGACCCAAGCTAGCGGCCATGCAACCAGCAATTGTTGGCCGCGGGGCTGAAGGAGAGGGCGGGGGCCGGGGATCCATTTCAAGTAGACTGGCCCAAAGCGAAGCGGATGCTTAAAAATTTGAGGATAAGGCTGGGAGGGACTGCTTAAGGAGCCCGAGCTCGGGAGGACACATCCTCGGGCACTTCGCCCTGCTCGGAGCGAGGGGACTCGACTGGCGGAGGGGCTTGCCGGACACGTTCCGCACATTCCCGGAAGGAAGACTGGATGACTTTGACGATCCGGGGGGCGATGATGTCTATATACTTACCGAAGGCCCCCTGAGAACCTCGAAGATCTCCTTCCCCAGGGTCTCGACGACGCCCTTCTCGACCTCCTCCGCCAGCCGCATTACCTGACGCCGGTCTGACAGCTCCCTCTGAAGCTCCTCCCTCTCCAGACGGAACGATTCCGCCGCTTCCTCAGCCGACTGGTGAGCATCCCCTAGCTTTCCCTCAAGGTCACCCACTTGCCCCTCCAACGCAGCCACACGGAGGGTGAGGCGCCGAGACTCCATCTGGGCCTCCATCATGGCCACCTCGGCCGCCCCGGCCCGCTCCTGAGCCCTCATGGAAGACTCCTCCATCTCCCTCAAGCGGACGGCGCGACACTGCAACTCCACAGCGAGCGCTGAACCCTGAAAAGACGAGACATGGGCTAAGAAGAGGATAAAGAGAAAGAGAGGATAGCAAGATAACCGAACCTGTTGGAGGATCCAGACCAAGGAATCCGACATCTTGTCGGCCGGGATCTTCTTGAGGAGGATGCGGTCCCGGGGAGGGACGGAGACCTCGGCAACCTGCTGGGCCACTGCTCGGTCAGCAAACATCGAACTCCCAGGGACGACAATCGAAGCCAAGTCGCTCGCCAACAAGGCCCCGACCCCTGGTGATACGGGCGAAGACGCTGCGAGGGGGGTGGCTGGCAAAGCTATCGAAGGATCCCCGGCGGTCGCCACGGGAAGCGCGGAACCTGCCGGGCCGGAGGGATCCACGTCCTCCTTCCTCTTCTTTCCACCGTGGAGCTCCGAAGGCGCCGGAGGAGAACGCTTCCGCCTCGCACCATCCTCACCCCCCGGAAGGGGATCGCCAGAAGAAGAGGCGGGAGGCGCGGCCACCACCTTACCCACGGCAGGCTCGGCTCGGCGCACCTCCTCCTCAACGGTCCTCCGAGGCGCCCTTCCAGAGGTACTACCTCGGCTCCGAGCGGCTCCACGACGGATCAGCTCGTCAACGTCACGGACGAATTCGCGGCCAGCCATCCCTGCAAAGGAGACCGAAATCAGGATGAGTCATAGGGCGATCCGGGGATGAAAAAGCGACCTACCCAGAGACCACAAGACGGCCTTCAGGAGTAGGTCGTCCAGCAAAGACCAAATGGACTTCGTTTCCAAAGGAAGAGCCAACAGAAGCGCAGCGGCTGCCCGGTCGGCGTCTGAGAGAACTAACGACGGGCGAGAATGGACAGAACTGCCCCAGCTTGTCAGAATCTGGGCCTCGCCCAAGAAGACCACGAAGACATAATCCAAGTTCCAATCCCCTGACCAGCAGGGTAACCCGATCAGGCATTCCCTCCTCGAACGAGCTCGGAGTAGCAGCCATGACCCCGGACCGACCGTCTGGGCCTGGTAAAAGTAGAAGAGAATGGGGAGAGTCGGCTCCAGACCACGGGTACAGCAGAGCGTTACGAAACCCGTCAATACCGCGATCGAACACGGGGTGAACTGACACAGGGACACTGTGAAATGTTCCATGACCTGGATGAAGAAGGGATGGAGCGGGAAGCGAAGACCCAGGCGGAACATCTCGACGTAGACGCCGACCTCATTGCTCCTCGGGAGGCAAATCCGCTCGTCGACGAATGGAACCCGAACCTCGTATGGGAAGCATAGATATCTTTCCCGTATCTCCGCGGCCACCGAAGGAGGGGTCCTCGACGGCGTGCGGAGGACAACCGGGGGCACATTAAGCCGTACGGCAGCCAACGCCACGTCATCACGGGCGTAGTCTGGAAAAAGTTTCTCCTTCCCCTTATCTTGAAGAGAACGACTCCCGGCGGGGGAACCAGACTCCCCTAGCCGGGGTTCGCCCCGTCCGGACTCCGGAGGACCCCTCGACCTCCGGCCAGAACCGCCTATCCTAAGAGCAGCCATATGATGAAAGCAAGAGAGGAATTACCTATTTTCAACTATTTTGGAGAGGACAAAGAAGCGAAGGCGACGGGAAACTCCGGGTTGCTGAAGGCTCTGAATACCGGGAGGAGCAAAGAAGAAGTGGAGATCAACACAACTGGGGATCTTATACGCCAGGGGAGAATTCGAAGCGCCTGACAAGAATGCGTGGCGAGGCTCGAAGAGTCGGCGGCGTTCCGAAATTGGCGCCAGTTGAAGACCAATCGATCCGCCTCATCATGACCTGCATTTATGGCCTCGCCTCGATTGAAGCGCCGCTCGGAATCCCAGGAGACATAACGGGTGATCCGAACGAGCCGAGGCTGATCGACCCCACCAATGGCGGCTCACAAACCCTTCGGCTTCTCGAATTTAAGGCGACTACGCGAGCGGCGGGGATAAGCTTGCCGCTACACGTGGCAGCATCTGAAGGCCGACGGCGCTTCAGAACCCACTCCTTAAAAACATCGAACGGGCCAACTCATGATGACGACTAATAAATGAGTCGGCATCGACTGGCGAGCTCGTCACAATCGGCAGTGGTCACATCGGCCGAGCCGAACCGGCCAAGGCCGATCAACCCGACCGATGGGGGCAATTGTTACGCCTATTTGGCCGAGACCCGTAAAGCACGAGCCCAGGAGCCCGACTACTGGTCAAAAGCCCATCTGCGTCCTCAAAGCCCATTCGACAAAGGCCCTACAAGGGACCTTCTCGAACGCCGATCCGACCCGGCCCCAATAACCCGTTGGTCGCTCGCCCACTCCTGCGAAAACCACTCCCCCGGACGCGCGACCACTAAATAACGATAATGGGGAGGTGCTGGCAGGGCAGAGAGAGCGGCGGCAAGGGGGGACTGATGGGGCACGATCAATGGCGGACGTGGGACGTGGGTCAGAGGCGATCACGCCGGGGCTCTACAAAAGGGCCAGGAAGACGACGAAGAAAGGGACCGCATCTCAGGTAACAAAACCTAAGGTACTCCATCAACGACCTCGTTCCCCCAATTCATCTCCTTCCTCCCCCGCTCGCGCCGAGAGACGCCGTCACGATCTCCTCACGAGTCGGACCGTCTCCGCCGGGCCTCCCTTCTCAGATCTCTATCTGACTTAGGCATCGGAGGGGATTTGGCTGGAACCAAGGTCCGGCCCCCTGACGAGCGTTCTCGTCTACGCAGGTGAACAACAGACCAACGGGCCGAGGCTACCCCTCGCCCCTCTCCGACCGCTCGATCAACCGGACAGTGAGGCTTCCCCTCACCATCAGCCTTCCGTGGCCGAGCACGCCCTACCGAGGCCGAGCGTCCTAATCGGGTCTGAGACTCACCCTCGCCACCTGACGGCCGTGCATCTACCCGGGCGACTGAGGCTACCCCTCGTCCCCCTTCCAGCCGAGGCCGAGCACTTCTGTCCGAGGCCGAGCGTCTCAACCAGGGCCGAGGCTTCCCCTCGCCCCTTCTGCACCGATTCGAAGCCCCCGAGGGACCCAAAGCGGGCCCCTTGACCACGTTGACCGGGTTCTCCACGGTCAACGCATTGTAGTGAGAAAACACTCTGAAACAGATGCCATAGATAAAACCTTGCGCTCCGATACTAATTGTAAGGATCCTGTCTATGGGGAAAACACTAGAAGGGGGGTTGAATAGTGTTTATGCAAATTTAATAGGAATTTACGCCAAATAAAATGCAATCCAACAAATAGTGCGGAATAGAAAACAACCCAAGGAGAAACACACGCAAACGCAGTTATGTTTCAAGGGTTCGGATTACCCAAGTCAACTCACGACTTGTTCCCGGTAATCCTACGTCCCTACCACCTGGATACCACCGGATACTCAAGTTAGAACCCTAACTTGAGGTTTCCTTAAAACCCCACTTGTAGCAACCCTACAAGTGCAATCGAATACAATCGATGTCCTTGACTCCCACAACCAGGGAGCAAGCAAAAACCACTCTCACAACCGAGAGCACAATTCAAATCATGAAGTTATGAAATCTGAAAGCAACACTTACAATCACCTATGCCTTGAAGTAGAACTTGAAGGAGAAGTGTGATGTGTGTTGATGAACTCTCTTGGAAGAGAGGAGGAAAGCCCTTTCTCTTGATTGCACCAAATGCCTAGAGGATCAATCTTTGGTTCTAGGTTGGAGAGCAAGAGAATCAGATTTGGAAATACTTAGGGCTTTGGATTTGAAAGCTTTGATCTTTGGAAATGAAAGCTTGAAGGATTTTGCAATGAATGAGTAACCTTCCAATGAAACAGTAGAAGCTCTATTTATAGCTTTCTCAAATCCACAAAACAGTTTAGGCAAAAACCCAATCGAAATCCGTGAGAAAAATCTCAACGGATATAATCTGAACTCGCGACAGTCGACTGTTGAACAGACCACAGTCGACTGTTGCACAGTCAGCAAGGGTAGGTGAGAATTCATAACGGTAACTTACCACGTGGACAGTCGACTGATGAAGCCAAGACATTCGTCTGTAAAATCAACAGGCGACTGTACATACTTCGACAGGCGACTGGCCGAGAGAAGAGTAAGTTAGATGAAGTACTGGAAATCTCACAAGATACAGGACAGACGACTGATGCAAGGAACACAGTCGACTGTTAATCAGAACAGGCGACTGTATAACCCTAAACAGACGACTGTCACAGACAGGAGAAATTTCCAGAGAGCTAAGTCAAAGATTAGACTTACAGACAGGTGACTGTTGCAGCATAGACAGTCGACTGATTTAATATACAGTCGACTGTATATACAACATAAGTCGACTGGCCGTAGAAATCGGATCAAACAGAGTTTGGGCAAGGAGAGACAGGCGACTGATGAACCATTCACAGTCGACTGTCGCTAAGACAGGCACATGATAAACGTTCAACAGTGGCCTGTGCGAGATAATCAGAGAGGACCCAAAAACTGCATTGTAATAGTCTGTGCATAACAGGCGACTGTAGAACAAAACACAGTCGACTGTTTTTGAGACAGGCGACTGTAAACTGTTAAGCAGTCGGCTGTTATAAACAATCCTAGCACAAACAAAAGAGAATTGAATTGAGATCAAAGGACAAAGGTCTAGAGGTGTCCTATGACCGAAAGTAGATGTGTGTGAGTGCTCCATCATAGTTCTACTTCTAAGCTACATACTAGAAGAGATAAAAGAAAAATTACATTGACGAATAATCTCTTCTTTCCATCGTATGAGCTTGAAGTCTTTACGGAGCTTCAATCATCAATCTACTATCATCCAATTCATATCATTTGCCTTCAATCACGTTTGTGAGTCATCCATTGCTAGTTGATCTTCATAGTAAGCTTAGACAATGGATTAACTGCAAAATAGGGGATTAGTCACAAGTATTTATGTTTGCTCATCATTAACACCAAGTAGGGAGAAGTCTAATACTCAACACTGTTCACTAAAGCTTTGCCTCGCAGCACCTTTAGAAAACTTGTACTAGGAATTGGGATGAGACAGTTGAGAGATTTACAAGCCTGAAGCTTGTACTTATCAGGGGGAGTTAATGTTGTGCTGTACTCTTTTTCCTTGGCTACTGGTTTTTCCCACTGGGTTTTCCATAGCCAAAGGTTTTAACGAGGCAGCCACATCAACTCTGTATCCAGAAGTATCCACCTCTGATGCTATCCATCTATCAGGGGAAGTTTCAGAAACTTGTACTCTTTTCCCTTAGCCACTGGTTTTTCCCACTGGGTTTTCCTTGGCAAAGGTTTTAACGAGGCAAGTACTTTTAAACTTAAGGATCCAGAAGTATCCATAGACCCATGATCAGATAAGCTCCATGAACCCTGAAGCGTTCATCACGGCTTACGACAATGGATGGATAAGGGGAAGTGTTATAAACGGGCTTTTGGTGGGCCTACCCGTTAGTGGGTATCCACCCATTATGTAACTCTACCACTATAAATACAGTGCTATGGATTCCATAGCCACCGCGTTTACAACATGTTCTCAATAAAAAAACACTCGCCAATAAGGCTTATTTTGTTAAGCTCTCTTATGGAAAATATCTCCAATAAGGCTTATTTTGTTAAGCTCTCTAATGAAAAATAGTTGGTATCAAAAAAAGGCTAGCGGGCATTGAACCTGCGACCTATTGCTTGAAGAGAGAAACCAACACGCCAGAGAAACAGATGTGTTACAAAGGCCTAAATATTTTTACTTAACCTGACATTGCGGGCTGCACATATATATAGATAAGTAAATTTTGGAAAATGGCGCGCGGGGGGGGGGGGGGGGGGGGGGGGGGGGGGGGGGGGGGGGGGGGGGGCAACCCCTGAGTGGGTCCGCCCCTGGCCCTAAGAAAGGCTCATTCACAAGCGCACACTATCTTGGCCTTAAATTCCAGGGTAATCTGAGTTTGCACTGTACTCATGAGATCCTGAAATCAATATAAAAGAGACTAACAGACTTGAAACTGTCAATGTTAGGTGATCAACTAAGATATATACTAATCCTTTTCTCGAATTAAGAAGTTATTATTAACCACACACCACGACCATTGAAAGAGAAAGAAGATGAAGAAAAGACTACTTCCCCCTAGAGCAAAAATTAAGAAACCTAGCAAATTTTTATCCTCAAAGACTTCTTGCAAGCATCTCTTGATACATCCTATACGACTCTTGCTTCTCCAGCCTGAACTTCTCATGACAACTTGCAATGAATCTCTCCGCGAGCCGATCGATCTCGCTTGCACCATCCTCAACCATCAAACCACCGTCGTTCTCCTTCTCTTCAAGCCACTGAAGGTAGCCCGAGAGCACCCCCGGATCCATGTCATCATTGCCCTCGTGTTGCTCGTTCGGAATCATCGAATTCCACGAAGAGTCATAGTATGCATGACTCTCGGCGCATGAGGGCTCCGGCATGGGCAGCACATGAGAGGACGACCTAGTGCAACTGCACATTCTAATCACGCGAAACATCTCCTTCTTCTTCTTCCTCCTCCTCCTCCTCAGCTTGACGTTGTAGCTTCCATCGTCGTCTTTCGAGTTAAAGAGGTCTATGAGTAGTGTTTTGGCGTAGGCGAGGGCTCGAACGACATGGCTCACTTGGGGATAGATGTAGGCTTGGACTAGGGTTTTGATCTTGGAGGAGGTGGAGCTAGTTTGGTTGGGATGGGGTTTCAAAGTGGGGGAATGGAGGGAGGAGGGGAGTGAATTTGTTGGGGGTGGGTGAGCCATGCGGTTGGAGCACCTTGGTGTGGTTGACCTCCTAGGCATTATAAACTTGTTGTGTTACATGACTGCCAAGGGTTTTCATCACAATAACAAGATTACCCTTTGGTCATAAAAGAAGTGGTTTGGCTTGTGACATTTGATTGCCTTTTTGTTTGGGAGATGCAGTTGAATTCTAGCCTCATGCAATATGAAAGTTGAACACAGTAATAGGCAATTTAGCTTGTCTTTTGGAGGATTAAAAAAAAAGAGCATTGCCGAAGATTCCATGCTGAAAATTTAAACCAGAGGGAGGGAATAAGAAGAAAAAGCATGTTGGGGGTTTCTATGACATTAGCATATTTTAACTTTTTAGGAGAATCTCTGAGCCACTTCAAAAGGAAACAAAGCACAGGGATTCAGTAGGTTAACCCTAAGACACTTCAGTCTACATATCATTATCATACTACCTTCTTTTTCCTTTCCATTAATTTCCCTCTCTTTTCAGTCAAAAAAAAAAAGATATCTCGAAAACAGTCATATACATTCTATTTTTCTAGGTTAGAGGTTATACATGCAAAACACCTATCATGTTCGGCCAAATATATAATTAGCTTGGTTGACATAAAATGCCCCTTTTTCTATGTAAAAACTTGCCTTAATTTCGTGGGAAATAGAAGATTTAGGATATTATTATATTCCCATCTGATAAAAGAAAGCATATCATCAATTTGATCATTTATATTCTTCAGAATCTGTTCTTGGTTTCCTTTTCTCAAAAACCTAGCTCAGTTGAGAGAGAGAGAGAGAGAGAGAGGTTGGATGCAAATCATCCACACACTGAAAAGGAAGTGGTCTTGCTGACTGGTTTTAGATCCCAGACCATTTGTCAATTAGTATTCCTTTATCCTGGGCTACAATCCTACATGTAACTTTTGGACCATTCTTCCTTTCTCTCTCAGTCCTTTTGGAAAAGAAAAACTGATGAACTCTGGAGCTTATGTAAATAAGTTATTAAACATGATTGCTTCATAATGGGTTGTTATTTTTCACCTTTGCTTCTCAGAATCAATGTTGTCCAGCGGAAGAAAATGATATAAAATGTTGTGTCAGTGTCAGCTTTTTTTGAAACTCACACAAATTTTGATTTCTTCTGTTTTCGAGAGAGAGAGAGAGAGAGAGAGGGAGGTGACATGGGCATCTCCATTCTTCAAGTAATACAACTCTTGTGGGCAGATGCCATGGTTTTCAAGCTCGTCCAAACTCTCAGAGCCGTTCCTTTTCTTTTCAGATGATTGAGATCACAGCCCTGCAATAACTGACCCAAACCTGGCATCATCTTATTTCTTAGCATGACATAAGCAATACACTGCATCTATTCCTTGAGGCCAACTTTGCTCTTCATGCTTTTGTTGTGCACGAGAGAAGTTAGGCTGATCTCTCTTATGTGCATCAGTGACTTCACCCTTGCAATCATATGCACATGGGAGGTGGATGAATCTTGCCTTCTGTTGTCATCTGTGATTCTAGACCCTTTCATGGGATCGGGCGATGTCTAATGTCTTTGAGCGGATCGAGTGGTCACACGATGAGTTAAATTGATGAAGCCATATAAACTGAGCTGAGATCTCTAACTCAGAAATTTAAATCATTCTGTAGAAGCTTTATTTTTTTAGTTTATTTTCTTCTCTTTTTCTATTCCAGACGGATTCAGCTTGAATTTAGAAACTAATCTGGTAATGATGATGAACTAAAAAGAAACAACAAATCCACACAAAATCAGGCGACGGGCGATAAACCCAAGCGGATTGGGTGAGTGTGGAAGTTGGCTTGATTTCGGCGCTGATGAGTCATTGGTTATCCAACGGAGCTATCTTGTGTCGAGATAGCTCGTCTGCGCCTGGATTCGACTCATCTGACTCGGCACAAGTCAGATAGATCGAATGCCGAGCTACGGGACTTCAGCCGCGCATTGGACTCTCGGTCGTGAGGGTCGGCAGCTCAAATAAATCGGCAACTCTACGGTTCGACCTACTTTGTGGGTCAACAGCTTGGGTCAGCACTTCGAATCGCTCGGTCTTTAGGAGGAAGCTTGGTCGTGCGGAGCGGGGCCCACTTGGATGCGACGGAGGGCAGTAGGGTGCGACGCACGCCTACTAGAGTTCGACGCATTAATTGCGTAGAGTTGTGTTGGGTGTTGGGATAGGAATTCCTTTAAAGTCGAGATTCATATCTTTTGGGAGCTCCTTCTCAATGATGTCGCCAATTGTACCCTATGGGTAATATAAAGGGAGTTTTAGATAAGGGTTTCGTAGGAACACATTGGAGAGTTCTTGAGCCACCATTGTGAGAGCCAATTTGAAGAGATATTGTCGTGAGTCGTTGGAGAGAAACTTGTGTGCTTCTTCTTCGTTTGTGGAGAGAAGATATGTATTCTTTCTTTCCTTTCGTAATAAAGCTTATTGGTGTTCCCTTGGCCCACTGACGACCTAAAGTTGTGATCTCTCTTAGCGTTTCACGCTTGTTTGTGTTGATTGTCCTTGTCATCGGTCCTCGACGATATTGTGTATTTCGCTGTGGTGTGCGTTGGCACACAAAAAATTGGTATCAGAGCCGTACGGTGTCCAAGATCAACGTAGGAGCAAAGATGAGTAACAGTGATGATGATAGTTCCTCAGAGGCATCGACTTCTGGATCGCATGCTTCTACAGTGCGAACTATATATAGTGTCCTACCACGAAATTCGAAATTGCGAAGTTTGATGGTAAGATCAATTTTAGTATGTGGAGATGTGAAGTCTTGGATGTCTTGAACCAACTTGGTCAAGACATCGCATTGGATGAGAAGCCGATGAGCATGACTGATTTGGAGTGAGAACTCTGAATTGGAATGCATGTGGTACCATCCGAGTGTATTTGTCGAAGGAGAAGAAATGCATATATATATATAGGAGACAAGTGCAAGCAAGTTCTGGAAGGATCTCGGCAACAAGTACATGAAGAAGAACATCCAGAACCGGCTACACTTGAAGAAGAAGCTTTCTGTTTGAAGTAGCCGGGGTGGTTCTATGTAGGAACATCTCGACTACTACTACAAGCTTTTTTACTGACCTGAGAAACAAGGACGTAAAGGTCGACGATGAAGACAAGGTGATGATTCTCCTCAACTCTTTAACCATTGAATATGAGTACTTGGTGTCGGTTCTTAACCTATGGTAAGGATTTGATCACATTCGAAGAGGTGTCAAATGCTCTAACGAGCAACGAGTTTAGTAAGAACGATGGAGACACCTGAAGCCGAGCTAGCGATGCTCTTATGGTGGTGAGAGGCCGTAATGGAGAGAAGGAAGGAGCGCGGAAGGGGTATTTTCAATCTAAGTCCAAGGACAAAAGCAGTGGCCCTCATCGCAAGGATTTAGCGAAGGACCAATGTTCTTTCTGTAGAGAAAGAGGACATTGGGTTAGAGACTGCCAGAAAGTGAAGAAGAAGCACACGCAACAGTCAATGTCACGAAAGGCGTTGAGGTCGAGGAATGAGTTCTGATCGACACTTCATCACTTTCGCCTTCCATGTATATATGCTTATCGTCGTGAAATTCTGAATATCATTTATCCCAAGCATGCATACCCTACTCTCTACTCTTTCTTTGTCTTCCTCGAGGACGAGGACGATTTTATCTTGGGGGATTTTGATGAGTGGATATTTCATATAATTTTAGTGGGGTTTGTCCATACATAATGTCATACAAATCCTCACTTTCGTCGACACTTCATCATATTTTCGTTCACTTTCACTCGTTGGGTGTTTATGCATGTTTCAGGTTGAATTGTAGCTAAAAAGAGCTTAATGAGGTCAATAAACGAGAAGGAGAAGCGAGGCGGAGCAATAGAGTCAAAATATAGAGGATTCGATGGATTTCGGCATCAACACGATCGTGTGTGTCACCCCACATGGTCGTGTGGGATGACACAAGGAAACTGGAGAAGAGAACTGAGTACCACAGCGACGCGGTCGAGTGGCTACCCACATACAACTGCATCAGAACGCAGCCAAAAGGAGCTTAAGTAAGTAACTTGGTCGAATCGACGCGGTCGTGTGAACTGTAGCCGCTGGGAGATGAAGCCAGAACGACGCAGTCGTGTGGCCATCCACACGACTTTGTCGTCCCAAGGAAGAGCGAAGAGCATCTTACGCATGTTAGCGACATGGTCGTGTGGCCATCCACACAACCGCGTCGATTCGAGTTTTCTAAAGAGTTTGAAGGCCCATCCTCGAGCTCCATAGAACATGACAGCGTCGTTCTTCGATGCAGTCGTGTCGAATCGAGTTTTCCCACATACCAGCTAGGCTCTTGGCTTCTATTTAAGTTCAGGATCGCCGCCAGAGACGAGGAGGCGACTTGGGGCTGTGTTTTTACCCCAATTTTACCCCCCTTTCTTGTTTTCTAGGAGTAGGATTTAGTTTAGATTAGTTTTAGATTCTTATTTTCATGGATGTAGCATGGAATTGACGACTCCTTGTATGCAACTATTGAGATAAGTGTTTTTTTTCTTTTTATTCTGCATTTTATATATGTTTTGCACTTTATTATTGTTTTCCTATTGTTCTTCTTGTTATTCTCCATAATTTCAATGGTGTTTAATGATTAGAACTCGATTTTACGTAGCTAATAATTACCTAGGGCAGAGATAGTACTCGATTGTAGGGATCGTCTAAACCTTGCAATACTAACAACACACACTAGAGGGGGTGAATAGTGTAATGGCAATAAAATTATCCAATTAAAATTTAACTTGCAAATGCGGAATTATAAATGCAAGAGGAATTAAAAGGCACAATCAATCCAAATGTAAACACAAAGTTTTACCCTGATTCCCCAAACTTGGGTACATCCAGCCACACCAATATTCACTATATTCCCACACAGAGAAGTGAATACAAATCTCACAAGGAGATATCCCACAAAGAGGATTTATGCCCTACACAAGGACCCAACCAATCCTACACAAGGATCAAGACTCACACACAGAGAATCACTAACTCCCACTCAGAGAATTAGGGTTAGCCCTACACTAGGACACTAGAACTCCCACAAAGAGAGTTAATTCCCACAAAGAGAATTCCATAGTCCCACAAAGAGACAATCTCTCACAAAGAGAGAAACTCCCACAAAGAGAGTATCCTAATCCCATAAAGAGAAATAGGAAAACAAATTACACTATGTAAACTAAATACCCTTACATATGCCTTGAGATACTTACTCATGAATGAATGCAAGGCATGGAAGAGGATCTCCAAGTGTTGGAATATGCTAGAGAGCACTTGGATGATTTTCCTTGAGCTGGACTTCAATGCATGAAGGGAGATGAATGCTCAATAGAGGGAAATGAGGGAGCTTGAGAGTAGCTTATTGATCTCTTGAGATTTTCTATAGAGTCAAAAGTTATCAAGTGTTGTCAAGAGTTCTCAAGTGATGGCAGCACACTCATATATATAGGAATCCTATATCAAGCCTAAAAACCCAAAGAAATAGCCAAATGAACAAATCTGCAACGGCTAGAAACTGGGTGAAAACGACAGGAACAGTCGACTGTTGATCAAAAGACAATCGACTGATCAACGGCTAGAAAATATCCAACGGCTATAATCTGAGCCACGACAGTCGACTGATGAAGTCAATACAGTCGACTGACAAACAGGACAGGCGCCTGTTAAACCTTCAGCAGACGACTGCTGGAGGGGATCATGGATCGAAACAGAGAGCTGCACTCTTTCTCCAATTCTTCGCACAGGCGACTGATGTTAATAATACAGTTGACTGTCAAATAGTCAGGCGACTACATATTCTACATCAGTCGACTACTGTATAATATGGAGAGAAGACAGAGAGATGCAGTGATTGCACTTACGCTAGACAGGCGACTGTTGGCCAATTTCTAGGTGACTATAAATATATAGACAGGCGACTGTTGGCCAATTTCTAGGTGACTATAAATATACAGGCGACTGTAAACTGATCGTCATGCGACTGGGCGTAAAGCTCAAGTTTGAGTCAATTGAACTGTTGACTTGAGCTGTGCATATCAGGCGACTGTAGAAGGATCTACATGCGACTGGAAATCACCCAGTCGGCTGTGTTTCCCTCATCAGGCGACTGACGGAAAGCCAGAGACTCCAAATGAGTCTTTGGACAGAGTGAACCTATTGGGTTGGATTCTATGATAATCCTAAGGTTCACTAAGATGGTTAAATGCATATGCATGAAAAGTAAACCATCTAGCAAGGCATTACAATAACCTAGACTCAAAAGAGAGAGAAAGCAATAAAGTAAGTTACATAGATTACAATGCTTTCTTAAAAGTCTAAGTCTTCAATCTTGATGCCTTGATTTCTCTCCACCATCTCCAAGCTTTGGCACTCCTTGAGTCCAAACTTTGGCCCTTCTTCACATGATGTCCATCCTTACACTAAGTGATTAGTCTCCAAGAAAGATATCCTTGAAATAAACTGAGAGACTAAAACATGAGATTCGTTAGCAACAACATAATGTTGTGATCATCATCAAAATAAGATTGGTATGAAACACCAATACTCAACAATCTCACCCTTTTTGATGATGACACACATTATGTAAATCATAAAGAATTAAAGCACAATGCTAATGATCTTCCCCTACTTATATGCACCAATTATATAATGAGCTACACAAAGGTAAATACTCATAATGGCAATAAAAACATGGTGACATATAATAGGCATGGATCACATAAACCAATTGCAAAGAATAAAAGCTTGCATACAAGATGGTTTATCTAATCACATATATCTCTCCCTATAGAGATATCTCTCTCCATATGCATATGTATATATCTATCTCCCTATAGATATGATCACATAATGCATATATCTCTCCCCCTTGACATCGTCAAAAAGGTGGACATCAAATATATCCCCGTTTGTCATCTTAACCAAGATGTGACAATATGCAAGAAAAGAAAGATATGTATGATACCAAATTTTAAAATTTAGTGGGTATCAATTCACTATCTCCTGCTCCCCCTAGATCATAGAAATGGTCAACTTTTGACTTCTATGATCTAATACCAATTAATTAAAGGAGCCATGGGCATAAAGTGTATCAAAGCAATAGATATGGAAATACATCAAGCTTCAATGATACACAAGGATATTGCCAAAAACAATGAGACATGAAACATGTTGGCAATAAACAAGAGGTTTGGTTTGAGACCCAAAATAACCAAATGTAAATAATGATCTCAAATAACATCCGAAATGAGAGTTAAAATATGTCTTAAAATAATTTAAACATATTATACATTAACTCCCCCATTGACATACACATGGATCAAGAATGCATGTATGTCAACAAACCCTTAGGTCCCCATTTTCATGAAAAGAAATAAATTTGAAAATATTTTCAAAATCATGAAACACACACAATCAATGGGTAGGCTTAAAATAAACATAGAAGCACAACACACATGCAATATGCATATGTGTGAGGAACCTAAACATTAGGTAACCAAACCCAAGAGGAGTTTGATTTCCTAACGTAATCACACGAGGTGATCACATCCCTAACTAGAGAGTTGATGTAACTATCTATCTCTTGCACACTAACCATAGTGGGAATCCATAATCTCAAGGAATTCCTAGGCAAGGGTTTTGCCTTTGCAAGAGGGAAGGATGTGGCATGCTTAAGTGAGAAACAAATTTCTTAGCATGCAAAGAATGAGGATTTTGCTTCTTAGCAAAAAATGAAGATTTTTCATTCTTCCTCATCACCTTGTGATCTACATGCTTCTTGTTGGTGTTCTTGTTGTACAAGAAAGCATGGTGATTCTTCTTAGGTGCTTTAGCAAAATTTCTTGAATTAGCACCATAAGAGGAATTAGAGGTGGGTTTGTGAACCACATTTTGAATATAACCCAAACCTCCTCTATGATTTGTCGGATGTTGTTTTTCCAACAAATCGTGGAGTGAATCCCTAGAATACACAAAGCTTATGAGCTTCCAGGATTTCTCTTCACATTTCAACGTAAGTTGTTGAATGTGAGCATCTACGCTTAGGTTTTGAGCAATGAGTTTTTCATTAGAAAGGCTCAATTCCTTAACTTGAGAGAGAAGTGTGTCTCTCTCACAAGTGTCATAAACATGCTTTTCATCATGAATATTTTCACTAGAAGATTCCAAATCATGCACCCTACTCATAGCATTATCAAGTTTAGCTTTCATTTTCTCATATGAGTCTATGCACTTACTTGCCAAATTGGAGGCCACATTTAGGCGGTATTCAACAGCAGTTGAAACAAACCAACTTGTTAGACTGTGAGACAAACTTTGATGAAGATATACCTTGATTGTCCTTGAGGAATTCCTTGAAATTTTTGAATTGCTTGGCAAGCTCGATGTAGTCATCGTTGCTAAGATCTTCTTCATCTTCACTTTGAGCTTCTTGTTGGAACTTCTTTTTTCACATGAAAGACTCCTTCTCACCATGAAGAGCAACACCCTTTTTCTTCTCGGGCTTGGTTGACTGGATCTCTTCCTTATGTTGAAGTAGCACTTCATGAGAGATCTCCAATGTATGCCAAATACTATTGGCCGATTTGCACATGGAGATGCGATCGAACTCATCCGAAGTGAGGACGCAATGGAGAACACACATAGCCCTAGCATTGACTTTGATCAAGTCCTTCTCTGCTTTAGTTCTCAAGGCCGCGGGTGAAGTAGGCTCCTCGAAAGGTGACTCTGTTATGTCCCAAAGGTCATGACTCTTCAAGTAGACCAGCATCCTGATCTTCCAACTCGGGTAGTTGGTTCCGTTGAAGAGTGGGGGTCGGACGGTAGAAAGACCTTCTTCATGAGGCGCGGATGTAGCGTTGAATGCCATCGTTGCATTATGCTTTAACCTCGCTCTGATACCAATTGTAGGGATCGTCTAAACCTTGCAATACTAACAACACACACTAGAGGGTGGGTGAATAGTGTAATGGCAATAAAATTGTCCAATTAAAATTTAACTTGCAAATGCGGAATTATAAATGTAAGAGGAATTAAAAGGCACAATCAATCCAAATGCAAACACAAATTTTTACCCTAGTTCCCCAAACTTGGGTACATCCAGCCACACCAGTATTCACTATATTTCCACACAGAGAAGTGAATACAAATCTCACAAGGAGATACCCCACAAAGAGGATTATGCCCTACACAAGGACCCAACCAATCCTACACAGGGATCAAGACTCTCGCACAGAGAATCACTAACTCCCACTCAGAGAATTAGGGTTAGCCCTACACTAGAACACTAGAACTCCAACAAAGAGAGTTAATTCCCACAAAGAGAATTTTCTAGTCCCACAAAGAGACAAACTATCACAAAGAGAGAAACTCCCACAAAGAGAGTATCCTAATCCCACAAAGAGAAATAGGAAAACAAATTACACCATGTAAAGTAAATACCCTTACCTATGCCTTGAAATGCTTACTCATGAATGAATGCAAGGCATGTAAGAGGATCTCCAAGTGTTGGAATATGCTTGAAAGCACTTGGATGATTTCCCTTGAGCTAGACTTCAATGCATGAAGAGAGATGAATGCTCAATAGAGGGAAATGAGAGATCGTGAGAGTAGCTTATTGATCTCTTGATATTTTCTATACAGTCAAGACTTATTAAGTGTTGTCAAGAGTTCTCAAGTGATGGCAGCACACTTTTATATATATATATATATATATATATATATATATATATATATATATATATATATATATATATATATATATATATATATATATGAATCCTATATCAAGCCCAAAAACCCCAAAGAAACAGCCAAATGAACAAATCTGCAACGGCTAGAAACTGGGTGAAAACGACAGGAACAGTCGACTGTTGATCAAAAGACAGTCGACTGATCAATGGCTAGAAAATATCCAACGACTATAATCTGAGCCACGACAGTCGACTGATGAAGTCAATACAGTCGACTGACAAACAGGACAGGCGCCTGTTAAACCTTCAGCAGACGACTGCTGGAGGGGATGGATCGAAACAGAGAGCTGCACTCTTTCTCCAATTCTTCGCACAGGCGACTGATGTTAATAATATAGTCGTCTGTCAAATAGTCAGTCGACTGTATATTCTACATCAGTCGACTACTGTATAATATGGAGAGAAGACAAAGAGATGCAGTGATTGCACTTACGCTAGACAGGAGACTGTTGGCCAATTTCCAGGTGATTGTAAATATACAGGCGACTGTAAACTGATCGTCATGCGACTGGGCGTAAAGCTCAAGTTTGAGTCAATTGAACTGTTGACTTGAGCTGTGCATATCAGGCGACTGTAGAAGGATCTACATGCGACTGGAAATCACCCAGTCGGCTGTGTTTCCCTCATCAGGCGACTGATGGAAAGCCAGAGACTCCAAATGAGTCTTTGGACAGAGTGAACCTATTGGGTTGGATTCTATGATAATCCTAAGGTTCACTAAGATGGTTAAATGCATATGCATGAAAAGTAAACCATCTAGCAAGGCATTACAATAACCTAGACTCAAAAGAGAGAGAAAGCAATAAAGTAAGTTACATGGATTACAATGCTTTCTTAAAAGTCTAAGTCTTCAATCTTGATGCCTTGATTTCTCTCCACCATCTCCAAGCTTTGGCACTCCTTGAGTCCAAACTTTGGCCCTTCTTCACATGATGTCCATCCTTACACTAAGTGATTAGTCTCCAAGAAAGATATCCTTGAAATAAACTGAGAGACTAAAACATGAGATTCGTTAGCAACAACATAATGTTGTGATCATCATCAAAATAAGATTGGTATAAAACAGCAATACTCAACATCGATCACCCAACCTCCCTACAGACAACCCATACAGCACTACGACGACAGTCGTTCGCTTGCGGCTATAAATATTAAAGTTCACATTAGTCATATTTCCGTTCTGTTTCACTCTTTGGGTGTTTGTGAACTTTTCAGGTTGAAATCTAGCTTAAAAAGCCAAACGTAACCAAAGAATTGAAAAGAATAAACGTGGCAAAGAAACGGAATCAAAAGAAGGAGGAATAAGAAGAGAAAAGGCTCCACGCGACCGTTTCTGGTGACACAAACGTCGTGTATCGAAAATAAAGCCCAAAGATAGCTGGAATTCAAGTTCCATGCAGTCGTGTGGGCCATCCCATACGACCGTATGGAAGAACACGGCCGGGAGCTAGGAGAAGCCCCCACGCGACCGTTTGCACGTGGGTCGAATTAGAGGGACTTGAGCCAAGATCGACGCTGTCGCATGGCCATCCCATGCAATCGCATCAAAATGCCTTTCTGAATGCCTCTTCAAGGTCAAAACTTATGCAGAATGACGCACCACTTCGACTTACCAAACAACTGCATCCATCTACAACTTCTGAAGACAATTTTGAGCGCCATCTTTGAGCCATAACCCAAATGACTACGTGGATTTCCTACGCGGTCGTGTCGGGTCAGGTTTTCTGCAACCCCTCTAGGGTTTTGGGGGATTTTTTAAACATTGGAGTGCCGTTCTTGATGGAGGGACGACCCCTAGACTCGATTTTCTTCTCTTTTTCACTTAGTTTTAGGAGTACGAGTAGGCTAAATTAGGTTTTTGTTCTAATTTCCTTCATTGATGCACTAATGTATTGAAGATGTTCTATTGCAACAATTGGAGATAAGTATTTCTTTTTGATTTTGTGTTTTGTATTTTATTTTTTGTTTCACCATTGATTCTATGTGTTTCTCTGTGATTCTATATATGTTTAGTGAGTAATTTTAATCTAGTGCAATTGTTAATCTCTTTTGTGGATTGATTATGGATTAATATTATTAGTGTGGCTATAGAACCATCGCAATAGGGTTATGCCTAGAAATTTTATTATCCACATACATTGATCTCCTTAGATTGATCGCTAACGGAAGTTAGGGTTATTCTACGGTTTTTAATCCCTATGTATGATCCAAACTAATTATGTCCCCAATAAAAGTTGGGGCGTAACGAGAGCCCTCCTAGCATTGATCGAGTTTTCGACCAAGAGAATGGCTGAACAATGGTTGGTGAATATTGTCGAGCTTCATGCACTCATCGTGTGGTCATGTGCTATGGAAGTAGGCTTGGTCGCATGAAGGGTAGTCATGTCACAGAATCACGGAAGTGGGGGCATAAGATGACATGAGGGTTGATCCGATCATAGCACCACAGAAGTTGTGGGTAGCTGACATCCTCTAGGTTAGACAACCTCACACTAGGATGATTCGTTAGCCGTGCAATGAGTTCATCTCCCTGCTCAAACCACATTAGAGAGAGACATAGCCCTAGAGCCCTTTCATTCTGTTTATTTCTCCCTATTCCACATATTTCACACGTAACTAAACATAGCCTAGGATTATCCAGTATTCAGCCACACAACCTCCCTGTGGATGACCCGTTAGTGCTATGATGTCGTCGTGTGCTTGCGGTTACAAATATCGAGAGCTTTAGTTAGCACAACACTGGATTCTTGGACTTGATCAACATGTTGTCCACGTACACTTCCAGATTCCTCCTGATATTGGAGTTGAAGACCTTGTTGACCATCCTCTGATAGGTTGCCTATGTGCTCTTCAGACCGAAAGGCATCTTCCTGTAGCAGAAAGCCTCTCGGTTAGTGATGAACGACATCTTCTCCTCATCCTCTGGGTCCATGTAAACCTTGTTGTAGCCAGAGTAGGCGTCTATGAAGTTGAGCAGCTCCTAGCCTGAGACGTTGTCTACGAGGTGGTCGATCCAGGGCAGTGGATAGCTATCCTTGGGGCATGCCTTGTCGAGGTCGGTGAAATCCACACACATTCGCCACCTGCCATTTGATTTTTTTTCACCACAACCACATTAGCCAGCCAGTTTGGATACCAGACCTCTCCAATGAAGCCGACCTCGAGCAAGCGGTAAACCTCCTTTGTGGCTGCTCTCCTCTTCTCGCCACCCAGGATCCTCTTCTTTTGCTTGATCGGCTTAAAGTTTGGGTCGCCGTGTAATTTACGGGTGATCACCTGGGGATCTACTCCAGGCATGTCGTTGGGTGACCAGTGGCTTAAAGTTTGCTTTTTATTCTACCTTTTATATATGTTTTACAGTTTATTATTATTTTCCTATTGTTCTTCTTGTTATTCTCCATGATTCCAATGATGTTTAGTGATTAGAACTCGATTTTACGTAGCTAATAATTACCTAGGGCAGAGCTAGTACTCGATCACCCAACCTCCATGCGAACGACCCGTACAGCACTACGACGACAACGTGCACTTGCAACTATAAATATTAAAGTTCACATTAGTCATATTTCCTTTCTGTTTCACTCTTTGGGCATTTTTGAACATTTCAGGTTGAAATGTAGCTTAAAATGCCAAACGTAGCCAAAGAATTGAAAAGAATAAACGTGGCAAAGAAACGGAATCAAAAGAAGGAGGAACAAGAAGAGAACAGGCCCCACGCGACCGTTTATGGTGACACAAACATCGTGTATCGAAAATAAAGCCCAAAAATAGCTGGAATTCAAGTTCCATGCAGTCGTGTGGGCCATCCCACACGACCGTAAGGTAGAACATGGTCGGGAGCTAGGAGAAGCCCACACGCGACCGTTTATGCGCGGGTCGAATTTGAGGGAGTTGAGCCTAGATCGACGCGGTCGCGTGGCCATCCCATGCAATCGCATCGAAACACGTTTCAGAATGCCTCTACAAGGTCGAAACTTACGCAGATTGACGCACCACATCGACTTACCAAACAACCGCGTCAATCTACAACTACTGAAGACAATTTCAAGCGCCAGCTTTGATCCAGAACCCAAATGACTACGTGGATATCCTACACGGTCATTTTGGGTCAGGTTTTCTGCAACCCCTCTAAGGTTTTGGGGGATTATTTAAACATTGGAGTGTCGTTCCTGATGGAGGGAGGACCCCTAGACTCGATTTTCTTCTCTTTTTCATTTCCTTAGTTTTCGGATTATGAGTAGGTTAAATTAGTTTTTTTCAGCTTTCCTTCGTTGATGCACTAATGTATTGAAGATTTTCTATTGCAACAATGGGAGATAAGTATTTCTTTTTTGATTTTGTATTTTGTATTTTATTCTTTGTTTCACCATTGATTCTATGTGTTTCTCTGTGATTCTATATATGTTTAGTGAGTATTTTAATATAGGGCAATTGTTAATCTCTTTTATGGATTGATTATGGATTGATCTTATTAGTTTGGCTATAGAACCAGCGCAATAGGGTTATGCCTAGAAATTTTATTATCCACATACATTGATCTCCTTAGATTGATCGCTGACGGAAGTTAGGGTTATTCTACGGTTTTTAATCCCTATGTATGATCCAAACTAATTATGTCGCCAATAAAAGTTGGGGCGTAATGAGAGCCATCCTAGCATTGACCGAGTTTTCAACCAAGAAAATGGCTGAGCAATGGTTGATGAATATTATCGAGCTTCGTACACTCATCGTTTGGTCACGTGCTACGGAAGTAAGCTTGGTCGCATGACGGGTAGTCATGTCACAGAATCACGGAAGTAGCTGCATAAGATGACATGAGGGTTGATCCGATCATAGCATCATGGAAGTGGTGGGTAGCTGACATCCTCTAGGTTAGACAACCTCACCCTAGGATGATTCGTTAGCCGTGCAATGAGTTCATCTCCCTGCTCAAACCACATTAGAGAGAGACCTAGCCCTAGAGCCCTTTCATTCTGTTTATTTCTCCCTATTCCACATATTTCTCACGTAACTAAACGTAGCCTAGGATTATCTAGTATTCAGTCACACAACCTCCCTGTGGATGACCCGTTAGTGCTACGATGTCGTCGTGTGCTTACGGTTACTAATATCGAGAGCTTTAGTTAGCACAACACTGGGTTCTTGGACTTGGTCAACATGTCCTCCACGTACACTTCTAGATTCCTCCTGATATTGGAGTTGAAGACCTTGTTGACCATCCTCTGATAGGTTGCATGTGTGCTCTTCAGAAAGAAATGCATCTTCCTGTAGGAGAAAGTCTCTCGGTTAGTGGTGAACGACATCTTCTCCTCATCCTCTAGGTCCATGTAAACCTTGTTGTAGCCAGAGTAGGCGTCTATAAAGTTGAGCAGCTCATAGACTAAGGCATTCTCCACGAGGTGGTCGATCCGGGGCAGTGGATAGCTATCCTTGGGGCATGCCTTGTTGAGGTCGGTGAAACTCACACACATTCGCCACCTGCCATTTGATTTTTGCACCGTAACCACATTAGCCAGCCAGTCTGGATACCAGACCTCTCTGATGAAGCCGACCTCGAGCAAGCGGTAAACCTCCTTTGTGGCTGCTCTCCTCTTCTCACCACCCAGGATCCTCTCTTTTGCTTGATCGGCTTAAAGTTTGGTCAGCGTGCAGTTTATTAGTGATCACTTAGGGATCTACGCCTGGCATGTCATTGGGTGACCAGCGGCTTAAAGTTTGCTTTTTATTCTGCTTTTTATATATGTTTTACAGTTTATTATTGTTTTCCTATTGTTCTTCTTGTTATTCTCCATGATTCCAATGATGTTTAGTGATTAGAACTCGATTTTACGTATCTAATAATTACCTTGGGCAGAGCTAGTACTCGATCACCCAACCTCCCTGCAAATAGCCCGTACAGCACTACGACGACAACCGTGAGCTTGCGGTTATAAATATTTAAGTTCACATTAGTCACGTTTCCTTTCTATTTCACTCATTGGGTGTTTGTGAACGTTTCAGGTTGAAATCTAGCTTAAAAGCCAAAGAATTGAACAAAATAAACATCGCAAAGAAACGGAATCAAAAGAAGTAGGAATAAGAAGAGAACATGCTCCACGCGACCGTTTATGGTGACACAAACGTTGCGTATCGAAAATAAAGCCCAAAGATAGCTGGAATTCAAGTTCCATAAAGTCGTGTGGGCCATCCCACACGACTGTAAGGAAGAATACGGCCGGGAGCTAGGAGAAGCCCCCATGCGACCGTTTGCGCTAGGTCGAATTTGAGGGAGTTGAGCCCAGATCGATGCGGTCGCATGGCCATCCCATGTAATCGCATCGAAACACGTTTCTGAATGCCTCTACAAGGTCAAAACTTACACAGACTGACGCACCACATCGACTTACCAAACAACCGCGTTGATCTACAACTACTGAAGACAATTTCGAGCACCATCTTTGAGCCAGAACCCAAATGACTGCGTGGATATCCTACGCGGTCGTGTCGGGTCAGGTTTTCTGCAACCCCTCTAGGGTTTTGGGGGATTATTTAAACATTGGAGTCCATTCTTGATGGAGGGACAACCCCTAGACTCGATTTTCTTCTCTTATTCATTTCCCTAGTTTTAGGAGTATGAGTAGGTTAAATTAGGTTTGTGTTCAGATTTCCTTCGCTGATGCACTAATGTGTTGAAGATTTTCTATTGCAACAATGGGAGAAAAGTATTTCTTTTTGATTTTGTGTTTTTTATTTTATTCTTTGTTTCACCATTGATTCCATATGTTTCTCTATGATTCTATATATGTTTAGTGAGTAATTTTAATATAAGGCAATTGTTAATCTCTTTTATGGATTGATTATGGATTGATCATATTAGTTTGGCTGTAGAACCATCGCAATAGGGTTATGCTTAGAAATTTTATTATCCACATACATTGATCTCCTTAGATTGATCGCTAACGGAAGTTAGTGTTATTCTACGGTTTTTAATCCCTATGTATGATCCAAACTAATTATGTCGCCAATAAAAGTTGGGGCATAATGAGAGCCCTCCTAGCTTTGACCCAGTTTTCAACCATGAGAATGGCTGAACAATGGTTGGTGAATATTGTCGAGCTTCATGCACTCATCGTGTGGTCACATGCTACGGAAGTAGGCTTGGTCGCATGAGGGGTAGTCATGTCACAGAATCACAGAAGTGGGGGCATAAGATGACATGAGGGTTGATCCGATCATAGCACACGGAAGTTGTGGGTAGCTGACATCCTCTAAGCTAGACAACCTCACACTAGGATGATTCGTTAGTCGTGCAATGAGTTCATCTCCCTGCTCAAACCACATTAGAGAGAGACCTAGCCCTAGAGCCCTTTCATTCTGTTTATTTCTCCATATTCCACATATTTCTCACGTAACTAAACGTGGCCTAGGATTATCTAGTATTCAGCCACACAACCTCCCTGTGGACGACCCGTTAGTGCTACGACGTCGTCATGTTCTTGCGGTTACAAACATCGAGAGCTTTAGTTAGCACAACACTGGGTTCTTGGACTTGATCAATATGTCGTCCACGTACACTTCCAGATTCCTCCTAATATTGGAGTTGAAGACCTTGTTGACCATCCACTGATAGGTTGCCCATGTGCTCTTCAGACCGAAAGGCATCTTCCTGTAGCAGAAAGGCCCTCGGTTAGTGATGAACGACATCTTCTCCTCATCCTCTGGGTCCATGTAAACTTTGTTGTAGCCAGAGTAGGCGTCTATGAAGTTGAGCAGCTCATAGTCTGAGGCATTGTCCACGAGTTGGTTGATCCGGGGCAGTTGATAGCTATCCTTGGGGCATGCCTTGTTGAGATCGGTGAAATCCACACACATTCACCCCCTGCCATTTGATTTTTTCACCGTAACCACATTAGCCAGCCAGTCTGGATACCAGACCTCTCTGATGAAGCCAACCTCGAGCAAGCGGTAAACCTCCTCTGTGGCTGCTCTCCTCTTCTCTCCACCCAGGATCCTCTTCTTTTTCTTGATCGGCTTAAAGTTTGGGTCGGCGTGCAGTTTATGGGTGATCACCTGGGGATCTACGCCTGGCATGTCGTTGGGTGACCGGCGCTCAAAGTTTGCTTTTTATTGTGCATTATATATATGTTTTGAACTTTATTATTGTTTTCCTATTGTTCTTCTTGTTATTCTCCATGATTCCAATGATGTTTAGTGATTAGAACTCGAATTTACATAGCTAATAATGACCTTGGGCAGAGCTAGTGCTCGATCACCCAACCTCCCTGCAGACGACCTGTACAGCACTACGACGACCGCCGTACACTTGTGGCTATAAATATTAAAGTTCACATTAGTCATATTTCCTTTCTGTTTCACTCTTTGGATGTTTGTGAACGTTTCAGGTTGAAATCTAGCTTAAAAATCCAAACGTAGCCAAAGAATTGAAAAAGAATAAACGTGGCAAAGAAACGGAATCAAAAGAAGGAGGAATAAAAAGAGAACAGGCCCATGCGACCGTTTATGGTGACACAAACGTCGCGTACAGAAAATAAAGCCCAAAGATAGCTGGAATCCAAGTTCCATGCAAACGTGTGGGCCATCCCATACGACCGTATGGAAGAACACGGCCGGGAGCTAGGAGAAGCCCCCACGCGACCGTTTTCGCGTGGGTCGAATTTGAGGGAGTTGAGCCCAGATCGACGCGTTCGCATGGCCATCCCATGCAATCGCATTGAAACGTGCTTCTGAATGCCTCAACAAGGTCGAAACTTACGCAAACTGATGCACCACATCAACTTACCAAACAACCGCGTCGAATTACAACTACTGAAGATAATTTCGAGCGCCAGCTTTGAGCCAGAACCCAAATGACTACATGGATATCCTATGCGGTCGTGTCGGGTCAGGTTTTCTGCAGCCCTTCTAGGGTTTTGGGGGATTATTTAAACATTGGAGTGCCGTTCTTGATGGAGGGACGACCCCTAGACTCGATTTTCTTCTCTTTTTCATTTCCTTAGTTTTAGGAGTATAAGTAGGTTAAATTAGGTTTTTGTTCAGATTTCCTTCGTTGATGCACTAATGTATTGCAGATTTTATATTTTCAACAATTGGAGATAAGTATTTCTTTTTGATTTTGTGTTTTTTATTTTATTCTTTGTTTCACCATTGATTCTATGTGTTTCTCTGTGATTCTATATATGTTTAGTGAGTAATTTTAATCTAGTGCAATTGTTAATCTCTTTTATGGATTGATTATGGATTGATCTTATTAGTTTGGCTATAGAACCATCGCAATAGGGTTATGCCTAGATATTTTATTATCCACATACATTGATCTCCTTAGATTGATCGCTAACGGAAGTTAGGGTTATTATACGGTTTTTAATCCCTATGTATGATCCAAACTAATTATGTCGCCAATAAAAGTTGGGGCGTAATGAGAGCCATCCTAGTATTGACCGAGTTTTCGACCAAGAGAATGGCTGAGCAATGGTTGATGAATATTGTCGAGCTTCGTACACTCATCGTTTGGTCACGTGCTACGGAAGTAAGCTTGGTCGCATGAGGGGTAGTCATGTCACAGAATCACGGAAGTAGGTGCATAAGATGACATGAGGGTTGATCCGATCATAGCATCACAGAAGTGGTGGGAAGCTGACATCCTCTAGGTTAGATAACCTCACCCTAGGATGATTTGTTAGCCGTGCAATGAGTTCATCTCCCTGCTCAAACCACATTAGAGGGAGACCCAGCCCTAGAGCCCTTTCATTTTGTTTATTTCTCCATATTCCATATATTTCTCACGTAACTAAACGTAGCCTAGGATTATCTAGTATTCATCCACACAACCTCCCTGTGGACGAACCGTTAGTGCTACGACATCGTCGTGTGCTTGCAGTTACAAATATCGATAGCTTTAGTTAGCACAACACTGGATTCTTGGACTTGATCAACATGTCGTCCACGTACACTTCCAGATTCCTCCTGATATTGGAGTTGAAGACCTTGTTGACCATCCTCTGATAGGTTGCCCATGTGCTCTTCAGACCGAAAGGCATCTTCCTGTAGCAGAAAGTCCCTTGGTTAGTTATGAACGACATCTTCTCCTAATCCTCTGGGTCCATCTAAACCTTGTTGTAGCCAGAGTAGGCGTCTATGAAGTTGAGCAGCTCATAGCCTGAGGCGTTGTCCACGAGGTGGTCGATCCGGGGCAGTGGATAGCTATCCTTGGGGCATGCCTTGTTGAGGTCGATGAAATCAACACAATTCGCCACCTGCCATTTGATTTTTCACCATAACCATGTTAGCCAACCAGTTTGGATACCAGACCTCTCTTATGAAGCTGACCTCGAGCAAGCGGTAAACCTTCTCTGTGGCTGCCTCCTCTTCTCACCACCCAGGATCCTCTTATTTTGCTTGATCGGCTTAAAGTTTGGGTCGGTGTGCAGTTTATGGTTGATCAACTGGGGATCTACGCCCGGCATGTCGTTGGGTGACCAGGTGAAGATGTCTATATTGGTCTTCAGGCACTCGATCAGCTCCTCCTTCAAGACAGGATTGAGCCCTGACCCGATGGACACGAATCACCCCTAGAAATTCGAGACAGGGACAAGTTACGATTCCTCGACTGAAACAGATTGTGGTTTGTCTGGCCTCCTCTTTGGTCGAGGAGATCCATTGGATCAAGTCACCCAGCTCCCCGTATCTGGTTGGAGAGATGATAGCAGGACCTCAACTGAGCCTGGTTGCCTCTCTACCTCCCAATCCCTTCCAAGGTTTGGAACTTGATCATTTGGTGGAGAGTGGAGACAATGGCGGTGGCTTTGTTTAGGAATGGCCAATCAATGTTTCTGTTGTAAGTTGACCCGATCTTCACCGCTATGAACTTCATCATCAGAGTAACCAAGCAAGGAAGTTCTCTGCGCATCACTGGCTGGCTGATCATTCCGCGATCGGGGCGACGTGTCCTGTGAATCCGACTATCGGACTGGAGCACGCCTCCAAGTTGTCAGTTCGTAATCCAATCTTCTCCAATGTCAATAAGAACATGATGTTGAACAAGTTGCCCGTGTCGACAAACAATCGGCAAACTTTGGTTGTGACAATGATGGCATGGACGACCAGGGCGTCATCATGCGGCAGCTCAATCCCATCTAGATATTCTTCTGAGAAGCAGATGGGTAGGCAGGTGATTCTTTGTCTCTTCTGGTTTATGCTTGCAACCATCACCTACTGAGCGCCTGGCATCATAGTTAGTGCGTTTGTTCACCCGACGTGGGCATGCCAAACATAGAGTTGAAAATCCTGGGGGCGGGGTACATTGGTGATGAGCCTGCTGGGCCTCTCAGTAAGGGAACGCGTCATCTTCGGTATGATTAGCAATGTGGAAGTCGACTTCATTCTTACAAACGGCGCCAGATGTTTCAGGGTGTTTTCTCACCATGGATTTGAAGTGGGGCAGTCTTAGGGTGTTGCTGACGTAGAAGACACGAATGACCTTTGAAACTAGCTAGCCGAGCAGACTCTAGTGCGAGCATACTCGGGGCCGAACTGAGGGTCACCGAAAGGTGCTTCGGCCGAACAATAGCTCCTGTGATCTGCAAGACAGAAAGCTCTTCCGGGGGTTGGGTCTGAGTCCTGACCAAATTCCATCCGATGCTTAAGCTAGATCGTGACGAAAGAGTGCTCAGTGGAACTGATTCCAGCCTGTTGGGAGGCCGTTCACTAGTTCTCGAGCCGAGCTATAGAGGAAGAAATTTGTTAGGCGGAAGCATATCTAAGCAGTAGGGGTACCTGAGTCTCAGATATCTAAGATTCGTCATGTCCTTCCTCGTTAGAGGAACTACTTATAAGCGACAGCCTCCCTTAGAGCATTTCCGGGCTGAGTGCCCATGCATTGAAGGTGCTTTATTGTGTTTGACCCGCGGCCTCTGCCTCTGATGGGGGCCCAATAATGGACATGAATGCCTCCATCGACAAAGGGCATTATGTGCGGCACGGATTGATAATCGCATTGTCCTGGCTCACTAGCGTTCTTTGTAAGGCGGGCATCCCGCTCACGTGGGGTTCCTGGGCTGAAGAGAGCGGCTTCCCTGGTTCCTTGGCCGTTGGCCCACTGCGAGCGGGTAAGAGTCTCCCAAGCCGGTCCAAAGCTATGACAAGTTTGATTCATATGACCGATGATTTATTTAATACTTGATTTATTCCGGTTAGGTTCGAGTAACCCGATAACCCACTGGGTGGGACACGGGTTATATGTTCCTGACCCAGATTTGATCTGGGACAGGTTCGGGTATACCCCTAAACAATCAGGACAGTCTGACCCGACCTGTGCTTGGCCCAACCCGACCCGTTTGTCACCCCTAACCAAGCCTATCACTTGGACATCCCACGATACAACGATTAATCGTACAAATCGAATCAATGTAATCTAAGGGCATGTAGATGAGTGCTTTGTTTCGGCTTAGGCAAGAAAAGCCAAACCGGTCCCGACCCGACTAAATTTTGACCCAACTGAATCAAACTGTTATTTTCACGGTTCGGTTTGATTCAGTTTAAACGGTTTGGGCCCTTAGCTCGTGATTTTTCGGCCCCAATATTTGGATTGAAATTTGAAATTTAAAATAATATGAAATTTAACAGCATAATAATATGAAATTTAAAATAAACAAATATGAGTTGATACATACCAGTATTACTATAGGCTTTTTGTGGGCTGTGTTATTTGGGCTTTAAAATAGAGCTAGTACAGTTCGATTCGTTAAATCAAATTCAAATATCGTCAACCCAAGCAAAACTGAATAAGCTTGAAACCCAAAACAAGCCGTTGAAATTTGAACGGTTAGCCGAGACTACATGGGTTTAGCATAAGCACGGCCCGTACTCTACTCAAGTGACTCTTTTTAAGATATTCATCAAATTAACACATCAGCTCAGATTCTCAAAACAAATTTCTTGGACACACCCCGTACAGGTTGGAAAGTTTTAAAATATCCTACATAAAACTCACAGACAGTACCAAATCGAGAGTACTAAACCATTTTTAAGCCCATTGTATTGAAAACAAACAGAGAGTCAAAATAGGCACAAGGGTTCCTTTCCGTTCCAATCCCGTCCAATGGTTCCAACAAAGAAACTTTGTCGAAGCTGAATCTCCACCCCCACACATCTACCCATTGGTTTAGTCCCCTGAATCGGTTGTCGCCGGGGCCCCACATCTGGAAACACGCCGAGGTGGGCGCATTTGTGACTAACTACGTGAGCCATTTGGCCACGTCTTCTTTCCCCGCTGCTAACCTCGCTATAAAATGCCCGACTCTCTAACCATCGATTGTTCAAAAGTATCACACACAAACCCCCCCAACAGAATCACGAGACTGACATGGAGGAGGAGAAGGTGGTGATGGTGACCGGCGCGTCCTCCGGCATCGGCCGTGAGCTCTGCCTCGACCTCGCCGGAGCCGGCTGCAGGATAATCGCCGCCGCCCGAAGGACCGATCGCCTCAAATCTCTCTGCGACGAGATAAACGGGTCCGGTCCCGGATCCGTGCCCGGCAAGCCGCGAGCGGTGGCGGTGGAGCTCGACGTGTGCTCGAAGAGTTCGGCGATCGAGGAGTCGGTGAAGAATGCGTGGGATGCGTTCGGGAGGGTCGATGTTTTGGTCAACAACGCTGGGATTAGAGGTAATGAATGCTTCGGGCTCAATTTCTTACCACTATAGTAGTACACACATTTGGACACGACAATTTTGAACACTAGATTTTGCTCAGGCGGCATCTATTCCGCAACCGATTGGTCCGAAGAGGCATGGGAGAGTAATCTGAGGACTAATCTAACTGGGCTGTGGCTGGTATCCAAGCACGTCTGCAGGCGTATGCGCGACGCAAAACTCAGAGGATCGGTTATCAACATCGCATCCATCACCGGCCTTGACCGAGGGCAGCTGCCCGGTGCGCTTGCCTACACCGCATCAAAGACCGGCGTCGTCGCCGTTACCCGGGTAACTTACTTCGCCAAACTGTTCGTATGTGTCATGTCAGTAGAGCTTACTTTGGGAAAACTGCAGGTTATGGCGTTGGAGCTGGGAGGGTGTGGGATTAGAGTGAATGCGATTGCGCCGGGGATATTCAAGTCTGAGATCACCCAAGGCCTGCTGGCCAAAGATTGGTTGAGTTCCGTCGTGACGAAGATTGTTCCCCTGAGAACATACGGAACCTCTGATCCAGCGATAACGGCCCTCGTTCGTTATCTGCTGAGCGATTCGTCGGAGTACGTGAGCGGCAACATCTTCGTCGTCGACGCGGGGGCCACCCTTCCAGGCGTTCCCATCTACTCTTCCCTTTGATCTTTCCACGCGAATTCCCTCTCAGATGCTTTCGGTTGTTCCCTCATAGAGCTGGCATTGCTATATAAAATCCACACTAGTCAGTATATGATGTTGTGGGTCTTGCATTCAGAAAGGGATGATTTGTTATTGCAAACTTTTTTAGTTGGGAAAGTATTCGATGCTGGTTGAGTTTGAGGGGCTAACACCTCTGTTCAATGTGCAATGTGTTGACATATGTGATACAAAACAGCCTAAATGGCGCAAATAACTCTGGGATTTTTCGGGATTTTTTTGTTGTTGAGAATTTGGAACCTAAAACCTCAAGTTTCAGAAGCCCCAGAAGCTAATTTTATTTCGCTTTTCAATCGGCCCAATAACATGCACAACAAACCCCACTAGAGCGGCCCACTCGTGAGCACACATGATCTGTTGGGGAATGTATGCCCTTAGGACAATTATTGTAATTGCAATAGACATTTCGTTCGAAATGATTGTAATCTACTTGTTTATCCTTTTCAATGGTATCCTTTGTATCACTTCTGTGGCTGCTCTCGTGATTATATGATGCATACATAAAGTCTCACAGGACTTATGATAGGAACATTAATTGGGATCATGATGAGATCAAGATCATGATCATATGTCCAAAACCATTCCTGGTCGGAGGAATATTGAGACGGGATATCGATATTTCGATTAGACCAGTGATCTATACCATCAGATAGTAGTGACTAGTCTTATAGTCACTTGGTGTGGAAACAACATTAGATAATGCACATGTGCTTATTACAGAACGAATTCACAGAATGAATCGTCGGAGATACTTCTGTACTCAGTTATTATACTCTGGGTGTCAACAGAAGATCTCAAATGGCAGTATGTGCAGATTAGTCCTTTGTCCGAAGATGTGCTAAAGGACTTTGCATGTGGAAAATTATACTTTAGTAGTTATTGAATATTGGCTTTAAAGCTGATGTGTAGGTATCTGCTAGGTATGGTTGGAAGCAAGTGAACGGAGTGACCATGCTGTCGGGATTCGTCTCCTCCGGTATGGGAGGTTAGTGCCGTAGTCGAGTAAATTGATCATTAGTAAATCCCTAGCCAGGGTAGTAGATAAACATGTTAAGAGTTAACACGTGTCATATAACTAATAACTATATGATCTCATTTGACTCAAAGGGTTTAAGGTGTAATTGGGTTTGACTCTATACCGTACCCTAGACACCTTAGTAACATAGTGATGACGAATGGACCAGACTGCATAGAATCTGTCACTGTAAGGCCCCGATTATGCTGGAGAGATTCCAGTCTCACAAACCCGATAATGACAATTCTGAAACGGGGTTGACACACTCAACTAGGGTCTCTAAAGATCTAGTAGCGGTTCAAAAAACTGCTAGAAAATTTTCAGTTTTAGCAGTTTTGAACCGCCAAAATAAAGACTGTTTCTAGCGGTTCGAAACCGCAACGAAATAAAAGGAACTGCCAAAATAAGTGGCGGTAAGACCCATCCAAGAAGTGCGTAATTTAATTTCTGCTTTTAGCGGTTTTTTTAATTGTAGCAGTTCTAGCAGCTAAAAAATTGGAATATTTTGACAAATAAGGACCCGTCAATTTTTTATTTATTAAAAAAATAATTATTGATAGTAGCGGCTTCGAATTGCTACTAATTATTCTTGCGAATAGCAGCGGTTTGAAACCGCTGCTAATACTTTATAAAAACTTATCAATTACCGAAAGTCTCATTCTGCTTGTTCGATCTAGGGTAGGACTAGGGGCTTCCTGATCTAGCTGATGGTTGTGGATCTAGAAACTTTGAAGCTTTTTTAATACCTCATAGCCCTAATGTCCAAAAGGGTAAAATTATCATTTGCCCTCAAAATCTCAATCGATTGATTCATTTCATTGCTGACCTAATTTTTATAGAGTTCATTCTGTTGGGATATTAAGACCCATCCCAGTGGATTTTAATGATGTACACAAGTGGTATGTGTACTAATATGTTTACTTCAAGTGTATATAGATTATTTTATAGCCATAAACATTATAGCGCATTGTGAAGCAAACTGAAGGACTTAGAAGCTGCAATTGGAAGTCTACTTTCGAGCCACGCATTGAAGCATACGAAGGCTCAAACTAATGAAGCACACAAAGACTTAAGATCAAGATGTGATGGCTCAAGGCAAAGATTGAAGAACAAGAGCTAGTGATGTGGGTCTAAGTAAGTTACATGCTTAAAATGTAAAAGCCAAAGTATATCTCATACACACACACACACAAAAATTTGGAGAAATCTTTTTAAAATATACTACATAGTATAATATTTGATATAATTTTTATAAATTATTTTTCAAGTATTTTCAAGTAGAAAAACTCCAGTATCCAGAAATAGCCGACTATCTGAGTCAGATAGCTAACTACTGGCAGGCAGATTTTGCCTACAACTCTCTGTCAAAATAATAGCCGACTATTCTTGAAAATAGCCGACTATCTGGGTGAAATAGCCGACTATCTGGGTAAAATAGCAGCTATTCTCCAGAATAGCCGACTATCTGGGTCAACTCTTAACATATTTGACAGTTCGCTTGATTTGTGCTAGCTGTTAACTAGCCATTGGATATGACTTTTTGAGCTGATTTTAAGCTACTTTGTACTCTATAAATAGCAGAGATTTCAAAGGTTTTAACACAACAATTTTAGATCAAAAGAAACCTCTCTCTTGCATATATGGCAGTTTCGCTTGATTTGTGCTAGCCGTTAACTAGCCGTTGGATATGAATTTTTGAGCTGATATTAAGCTACTTTGTACTCTATAAATAGCAGAGATTTCAAAGGTTTTAACAAAACAATTTCAGATCAAAAGAAAACTCTCTTTTTGCTCTAAGTGCTCTCATTATTTTTCAAAAGGCTATTGTTTTTTAATTCTCTTATACTGAAACTTCTCAGTTTATTTTCAGATTATTTTATCCTTTGAAAAACTTGTTTTAATCTCCAAGCTTAAAGATTTTCTATTGAGATTCAAAATCCAACTTCTCTTTTAATCTTTGTGTTTTAAAGTTATACTTTATCTTTGATCTCTAAAGCCCAAGTGCAAATTTTAGAGAATCAATTTTCAAGATAACTCATTTGATCAAATTGTGCTAATTTATAACAATTTATTTGATCAAGGATTTTTGATTTCTTAAGCCATATATACACTCATATACTTTTAGCTTTAGGAAATCATTGTACGCAAATCTATATTTGTTGTAAAGTCTTTGAAGAAGACTTAGTGATTGCAATTCACACGTGTTAGGGAAGGTTTTGGAAATTCCTAATTGGTTGTAACTAGGTGTGGACATTCCTAGCAAGAGAAAGCTAGGTGCTTCTACGAAGTCCTCTTCGGTTGTGTTGAGGCACGATTGCTCTCACTAAGAGCTAGTGGATCGGTTGCTGGACATATGCCAAGGTTGGTCCGAACCGGGATAAAATCTTTGTGTCTACGCTGTGATTTTATTCTCTTTATCTATTTATTATTATTTCTTGCATCTTTTAATACCGCTGCAACTCACATTTTATTCAAGCATATAATAATTGCTGATTAGTACAAATTGAGGCAACTCTAATTTGAGACTTAGGCAACTCTTAGAATGATTTCAATTTACGCGAAAAAGTATATTATTTGTTGACAACTCTATTCAACCCACCTTCAAGTGTTGTCTGCCATCTACAGGATCCAACACTTTTCTTTTTCAGGATGCAAGATGTTTATCGATCTGTTGACGACTAGCCCCTGAGAGGTGGCCAAGTCGTTCGAGGACACCAGCGGGGAGGTAGTGACGCTGAAGACATTATGGCCTACTGCCAGCATCAAGAAAACGGTGGTCGATTCAAATCAAGAGCCATAATTGGATTAGAAAACCTATGCGCCTTCTTCTACCGTGTTTTTGGATGATATTGAATTCTAGTAGAACTCCTCCTCTCTCTATAAAACGAGATCAAGAGAATTGGGTTTAATAATTTATTTAACGCAATCCCACCCATGTATCTTATGAAGGGTTTTGTAGGTCATTAGGGCTATAAAATCGACGTCCGGACTAAGTAGGACGGACGACGAAAACAAAAAAGCAGCGAAAAACCAACTTAAAACTATTTTAAGTATAGCCCCAAAGAATAAACCCTTGCCAGAATCTCTACTATCTCAGGGTTGGGTCTGACCAACCCCTAAGGATAAATCTATCTGACTATTGCAATTATAAACACATGCAAATTAAACTACATACATTTCACTTCGTTTTCACAGTATACGAAGCGTCGTTCTTAGCAACATTTCTTTGATCTCCGAAGCGATGCTCCGAGCCACTTCTCCCGAGCCGAACCACGTCCCGAGCCGAACCGCATCCCTAACCGAACCACGTCCCGAGGCGAGCAACACCCTTGTCGCCGAGCCAACCACGCATCGAAGAAATTTTCACCTTAAGTGGATCCTTCATCAAGACTTCGGATCCGATCCGAACTCCTTCGTACCTTTGCTAGAGCCCGATCAGAAACAAGGAAGAATTAGGGAGAAGAGGGAATATTAATTTAAGCTTAGATCCGAGCTTTCACACATTTAATGGAGTTACTCAAATCTGGAGCTTGGTGCAAGTTTCAAGGAGGGGGGTTGGCACCTATTTATATAGGCGGCTGACCCCTCCTCTTTTCTCAATTACCGATGTGGGACTAAATGTTTAGAGGAGAAAACTAACTTTAAGTTTAACCTTCACGAAGGCCAAACTTCAATAAATTTTCCCTACCTCACTGTTGAGCTCCAAGAACGATGTCATAATCGTTACGAAGAGGGTTGAATGGTGAACGCATAGGAAAAAACGACGCTCCATTCCGAGTTCGTTTGACCCTCAAACGATCATCCAAAGATATCCCAAAACATTGCTTTATGCAAAAAACGCAGCCGTCGAGATTAGGGTTCGGAACCCTACTTGTGGGGCCCACCATGTGTGCCCTACAATACTGCACACTCGTAGAGCTTGCAGGGCACGTGCTGGGGGGCGAGCCCATCCTGCACGAAGATGGCGGGCCTCGCCCGCTGCTGGCGGGCCCCGCCCCAGCGGGCGAACCCAGCCCACAGAAAAGGGGCGGACTTTTTCCCGCTCCTGGGTCGCACCCGCACCTGTGTTTAACACGAGTGCGAGTTCCTATTGTCGGGTCGAGCGCGCCCGACCTGCTAAGGTCGCGCACCCGACCTGTAATGCCCTATAAGGGCCTTTGGATTGTTTTGGCTTTATTTTCCTCTTACGGAGTCCATTTTGCACGCCATTCGAACCTGGGTTTAGACCGAGACGTTTCCGTCATCCAGGTACACATTTCATGTGTTCATTCTATATAAAATATGCTCGTAAATATTTTACAACATATTCAAAACCTTTTGCATCATATGCAATATTCCCACATCCTTAATAATCTAAAGCTTATATCGCAAACTATTTGCGACACAATAAATTCACATACATCCGATGTATAATATCCCTAATTTCTACCAATTATTTGACGAAGGTCTCATCTGTGTGAGACCCTACATCCTATCCCTACTACAGGTGGGGCTCAAAACCCCAGACGGCAGTGACCACGAGCAGCAGGTGTCGTCCCTGTTTCGGTATAATAATTATGTGGGTAACTCATCGACATGAGTATTGTTGGGACCACCCTGACTGTGTCCGTGATGAATACCGCAGATTTAGTCCCTTCGTCAAAACTATGCCGCTGAGTTAAGCCTAGGGTATGGTCAACTGTCAACCTTGATAGCTCGAAGCCGGTTGGTCTCCATCGATCTGTAGTCAAATAATGTTGGACTTCTTCCAACATACTCTAGCCAGAGTTTTTACTAAAGATCGAACTAACACGTGCAACACTAACTCCTGTGAACAGGAGAGACGAATCCTCTCTTGGTCATTACTCTCCTCGCACGCTTCAAGTGTCACCCAACTAAAGACCTTTCAATGGGGCTTGCCCTGAGGCTATATCATAGATCTAAGTGGCACCATTCACACCCAGGTTCGTACAATGACCTCAAGTCTAAGGACCAACATGCGTATCATCACCGAGACTTATTATTAACAGATTGGCCCATGTTTAACCATATGATAACTCTCGTTGGGTCGTTTAGTGAACTCATTCTCCAATGATCAATGTGTCTCGTCTTCGACTTCGCCAAGTCAAACGACTATGAGATCATCGTCACCACTCTATGGTGAAGACTAAGACACAATGATTTATTTGATTTGTCGATATCCAGTTCTCGAAACTTCTACGACTATGAACGTTTTTAGACTTATGCTACAATCGATCAAACACTTCTCCATGATCAAGATCTCCATCTTGATACATGTTTGACCTTGCATTAAGCCTTAGGACTTTATCTAAGTTCTAATGAAGACTACATTATTATTAACTAAGGTAAATTCTTACTAAACAACTTACTGTTATTTCAAACAAGATGTTTGTACACATACACTGGGATAAATTGCCTTGAGGGCATGCCCATCTCCCAACATCTCCCACTTTTACTCAGACCCATTTATCCCGGTATCTCATATTGCATGTACACATAAGTCCATCTAAACTTAATGTGGTAGAGCCTTTGTAAGTGAATTTGCCAAACCGTCTTCTGTATTAACTTAAGAGGTTTTATGTTTCTACTAGATCACAGATTTGGATCTCATCCAAATTGTTTCATTGGTATCTTGGTGTCACGACCCGCTTCCCTAAAATGGAGGCGAGGTGTGAAAAGTCCGCTCAGACTTGAAGCTGTGAGGCTCCAGTCTGTAAAGCGTCTGGAATAACCAAGTAGAGGTCTTTGCAAATGCGATACAGAACAAAAATAATAATAAAAGAAAAGAGACAGATAATATTATTCCAATTTCACAATGTCCACCAACAAAGTCCAACATCACAGAAAAGCCACCAGGCTAAAAGAGTCTAAAAGGCCCAAGCATGGCCAACAGAAATAAACGTACAGAAAGAAAGGCGCTACGCACCGACAACCTAACAAGAGCTAAGCAGAAGCAACACAAAAACAACTCTCTACGACTGATCACCGGTGTCCTCGAACTCCACGTCAAAAGTGGACCCAGGCTCAACGTCAACAAACACCTCATCCTCAACAACGGGCTCTGGCTCAGCAACTAACATGCGACACCCAAAAGAGACGATGGCGCATGTCAGCAAGTCTATAAGAGACTTGTGCAAGGAAACTAAAAGACGGTAAAACAACCTAGCAGTTCTAAAATATGCGATGACATGGCAATTTAAGGTATGAATGCAACAAGTAAGAGAGTGCAACAAGTATGACATGGCAACAAGTATGACATGGCAAGGGTAGCAAAGCTACTAATATTCACATGGGTTTACAAGTCACGTAAACACGTCGTGCACAGAGTTTACGCCTTACAGCTGAAGTGGCTGTACGGGCACACTTCTACGATGAGTGGTTGCTTAACCCTACCCCAATCCCAGAGTTTACGCCTTACAGCTGAAGTTGCTGATCTGGCATACTTCTAAGCTGAGTGGTCGCTTAACCCTACCCCTCCACGTGTAATCAGGTATTGGCTTTTGACCGACACATGTAGCCCACTTCTGGATCACGAGCCAGGAAGTGTATTTGGCATAGGGTTGTGCCTGCAACGCAGGTGCCTAGCCTCAACAAGCAAGTACAAGTAGCGTGTGCAACATTCAAGCATGAATTGACATCAGGATGCATGGCATGGCATGGGTACAATTAATGTGCGTACAGATAAGGAAATTAAACGTGACAGGCATGTCAGAGCAAAAGTAATGATCATACAGATATGGAAATTAAACGTGACATGCAATAATGCTTGAATGACATGGCAGGGTGACAGATCTAGCTTCGTTGTCAAGTAGATCTTAAAGTTGCATCTAGGCGAGTATCATTTCGTCGCCTAGTCTCTTTTACGCTAAAAACGGGGAATGGCCTAAAACATGGCCTAAAGCACAAATTGGCAAGTTTCACTTGCCTGTAATCAGCTGTTCTGCAAACACCGTCCAACCAGTCCAATCTACCTATGTGCTCGGATTCACCAACCTACAGTCCCAGTTTAAATTATCTTCATTAGTGATTTACTGAGCAAATTAAATACTGATTTTTATCTTGATTAGCATGCATTGGTTAGGGGTCCTAAGTGTTCAAAAAATTACCCTTACACGCCGTGAAAGCTACACTGGCGTCGGGTAGCGATGCCAGTGGTTGGAATATAGAAAGTGCTCCTAATCCCAGATTCCAAAATAGATTCCTATGATCGCCTAACTTAGAACAGCGACGATATCAGTGAATAGATTCCAAACAGCGAGCAAAGTGGTCGGTAGTAAATCTACGACTCACGGGAAACCATAACAATGAACCGGGATGAACGGGTCGACGTACACGGAGACTACGACGTTGAGCGTCGTAGGGGATAATAGTGATGTCGAGAAAGACCCCTAGGCGAGGTAGAGGGCTGTCGGAAGAACCCAACAGCGAGAGTGAGCGACGAGGAGGCGAGACGATGCGTCGAAACGTGGATAAAAGCAAAACAGCGACACTCTTGCTGTTTCAGAGGCAATGGAGGGGGCAGTGGCGGCGACGGCCGGCAGCGGCGGCTGCTGCTGCAAATTTCTGCGTGTGCACAGGTGCCGCAGCAAACAAAATCCAACGTCGGGGACGCCGGGGTAGGACGTCGGCTACGGAGATGGCTGCCGTGCATGGGTCGAAGAGGGAGAACCCAGGAGCGGCGCTTGGGCTTTTGTGGTTGCGTGCGAAAAAGTTTAGGGGGCGGCGCTATTTTTGTGTTGGCTGTGAGTTGAGAATAGAATAGGTTAAAAATAATACCCTAGAGTCTATTTGTAAGGGGGTGCTCACGTGAGCCACCCAAGGTCTAAATCAATAAAGAATGGGGATGAGGGGCTAACGCATGTAGGGTTAAGATTGGGGTTGGTTTGTTATATTAGAATTGTTTATATAAATTATAAAATAAAGGATAGGGGGGTCTCTCTCTCCCCTCACATGTGTGTGTGGCCAAGCAAGGTGTGGCTGGGTCGACATGATATAGGGTGAATAATATAATAAAAATTTATATTAGGGGATAAAATTCAAGAGAAACTTAGGGTTAAAATGTAATAGGTTGGGCAAAATAGTGAAAGTGGGTCAAACGGAGCCCAAAAATGTAAGATAAATACTGGGGTGACCGTACCGATGAGAGAAACCAAACAAAGAAGACGGATCACAATTTCGACGACGAGAAACGAAACTAAAAATAAAAAGGCCTCACGAAAAAAGTGAAATTGCGACGTCTCATCAAACAAAGTCAAATCGTGAGAGAACGACCCGTGAAATGACGTTCCAAAATAATTCCACAATTTAATACTCTCCAAGAGGGTCACAACGACATATCACACTATAGGGTTCAGATACAGACAAAGTCTAAAATAAATACGTGCACGAACAAGACTACGTGCACGAAAAGCGTATAAAGGATACGAGGTCCAAAGGCGACAGTAATTCCAAGTTGGGCACACGTTGGGGGGTCGGCTTGCTAAGGATGCAACCAAGGTGCTACGGCCATATCGACTCAACGACATGACTCACACACAAAGCAACAAAACCAATCAGGTACCCGAAATTGCTATACGCACAGCCGTATTACGAATAGTGAGTACATGCCGTGACATCCTACCCACCTTAGAATAAAGTCCGTCCTCGGACTTTCTAACTATAAATATATCTCTAGCTAGACTAGTATCTATCCCAATCACATCACACTATAATTCAAACCAGGTATAGTCATTACAAGTGCTTCTATATGCACTAGGTAGTCAAACATTAACAGTACTAACAAGTTATATATTCCCACCCATTATACACTTATACATATCATAGTCAGTCAAATTCAAACACGTATTTCAATCATCCATATAATCATGTACATCCTCATATCACTATTAAACACTTATTACATTCCATGGTGCACATACTCACAAACAAATAAATAGTTCACACCAGCAAATACAACCGTAGTACTTCACGTGTAGATAACTACCTATGCACAAAACAACCATGGGTATACTACTCCCTAATATCTCCTAGTGTTCATCCAATGCCAACATAACAACACAAGTAACCACACCACTCAATATTAAATCATGCTATTATATCTAAGATACATTTACCACTACTATAATTTCACAATTATATAGTCATTCAAATGCATGCAAATATTTCATCATATATTCACATCATATATTCACATCACATATGGTCCTATAACTATATTCACGACACGCCACACATACCATAGTCACCAATACCTATAACTAAGCACATACTTACCCGTGCATGGTGCACACCCACATACGCTAACATTATATTCATATACACCAATCATACCACTATATACTCAGCACATCTACACACCTAGTTTAGCTAGCACACATATGTTCACACAGGCCAGTCCTTAGTAAATAACTATACCACAAGACCAACACCTATAACTATATACTGGTATATCGACCCACAATCATGTGCGTAATACAACCAGGCACAAACAATCCTATCACTACACATACATCATCCATCGCTATATTCATGGTACTACACGCAAACCACAGACATCTGTAACAATATACTTAGAGTATACCCACTCAAGCTTGAGTGAGACTCAAAACACATATCAGAATACTCTATATACGTAACACGGTATCTATTCCTATACCAATACCACTCCAATGTATACACATCTACCAACATAACCACATACATACCATAATGTCAATCACACTTAATATTTATTCAGATAACACCCACATAGTTCAATCACTTTATATAGCATAATAATATTACAGACATCAGCACACGTATAATTATAATACTCTCCCTAATACATGCATTCATCGTATAGTCACACACATGTAACAAATATATTCACACCATAACCATCTATCTATAATTAGTATACCAATACATCTACTTATCCATACATAATTAAGATATGCAATAATCGTGTATATCTCATAGTATACACGCACACAACATCCCGTAAAAGCAAGCAATACCAATCAAAATTATAATCCTACTATCATACGTATATCACATATATACTCATGCAGCAAATACATAACTACTCACGTCTAAGCACAATACATATCTACGTATGAGCACATACTCACACGTACTAACATATAGGTCATATAAAAGGCCTACTCACTTAACTATAAGTACACCTATTATCATCACACCTAACATTCACCTGACTTACTAATATATATATACACATATCAAGCATTCACAAGTATCTTCAAACTACATACACTACTAGTCTATACTCCAATACAATTTCCAATATATATACAGACATTCCTAAAGTGTTATAGCTACCCACACATATATAACTAATATCATCCATACAACTTCATATACATCATGAATAACACTGAGTATGTATATCACACAATAGGCAAACATTAATATACTACAGGGGAGTACACTCATACGTGAGTGATACGTCGGGGTTCACACACACGGGTCCACACACTCTACTTATACATGCACCACAACGACATCATAATAAAAACAATGGGCTCGCTACTATGCTAAGGTTGACACAGGCAACGACGAAAACTACAATAGAAAGGAAACCGAAACCAAAAGTGTAACGAAGGAAAGATCGATAAGCACGAGTTTAGATGGGATGAAGATAAGGAGACAGCTTGGTTAGGTGAATCAGGGGTATAATTGTGAATGTTTAGGTGGGAAAAGAAAGATGTAATGATACTCTTATAGGATACAGGAAAATAGTGTGTAAAAGATATAAGTTACAATACGAAGAGTACAAAACCGGTCGTACCTCAAAAGTTGGAGTTCTCTTATGCATAGAAAAAATATTGGTGGTCGATAAAATGAGTTGTTCGAAATAAGTTTGGGTCGTATATACATAATATGAAAGATGGTTTATTAGCTTATTGAAAATCATTATAAGGAAGAATAAAACATTCACAGAACATTAAGAACGTAGGTTAGAAAATATTATACATCAGTAATTTAATATAATTTCGGCAAAAATTTCGAAATTCAAAGATTAAAATTAGATTAACTGAAATGTAGAAAATTTATGCTCATGTTAAATGCTTTCAAAGTCTTTAAACTGGAGAGAAATTTCAAACAAATAATATTGAAAATACTTTTAGAGAAACCCAGATTTGCCAAATGAACTGATTTATACCAAAATCGTAAAGTACGAGTACCACGAACCTAAAACTGCTATATATAAAAATAATTGAAGTTCTATTTATCTTGGAAGATATTCTAAAGTATATATAGTAAATGGCTAAAATGGATTTCGTAGTTTAGAAAAAGATGGTATATCGAACTATCAAAATAGTAATAAAGTTTTGAAACCAAAATGCGAGAAATATCGGTTAGCAAATAGTTACGTTAAAAATTACAACCAATAGACTCCAAAATTTACGAAAGGATTTTACCTCAATCGAATAGTGAGGAAATAAATATATAAGAAGAGGGTTTCAAAAACAACAATTAAACTGAGCGAAAACTTTTAATAAGGAAAAATCGAAATTGACTTTGAAGGATTCAAGATTTGCAACGGAGAAAATTTGAAAGATTAACGATAATCGCCATGAAGCGATTACATGAAACGAGGGCAAGAATAAGATCGTGTGGTCTTATACAAAATACGCCTAGGATATGACTCATGAAACTCTACGGGGAACTCCAACGGTCGACCAACTAAAGATTAGGAAACTTTGCGCTAAGACTTCCTAAGGAACTAGACTGTAATGAACTGCGTCCAATTTGGCCTGAAATCGATGAACCCAAGCGAACGACTACAGAATTTCTAGAAGTCTAATATGGTCAGAGCTAGGCAAGAACCACTAAGGTAACTCCTAAGACGATTATATCAATTTCTAGCATGGAGTCTAGCTAACAATCAGGGACCTCTAACTAGCAAGCACAGACGTCTAACTAAGTCTTACTAAAGTCCTGATCTAATGGATTCCCTACTAAGCTGAGACAGATGTTCGGGCAGCACGTCTACCAGCCACCTAAGACATAGGAACGATAAAATTAAGACTCAATGCTTATGATTTGGATGTTTTAATTTATTTAATGGACATTCTATTTTTTATTATCGGTGTTCCGATAATTCGTAGTTGCAGTGATCTGCATGGGCCACCAATAAAACCTGTCACGACCCGCTTCCCTAAAATGGAGGCGAGGTGTGAAAAGTCCGCTCAGACTTGAAGCTGTGAGGCTCCAGTCTGTAAAGCGTCTGGAATAACCAAGTAGAGGTCCTTGCAAATGCGATACAGAACAAAAATAATAATAATAGAAAAGAGACAGATAATATTATTCCAATCTCAGAATGTCCACCAACAAATTCCAACATCACAGAAAAGCCACCAGGCTAAAAGAGCCTAAAAGGCCCAAACATGGCCAACAGAAATAAACGTACAGAAAGAAAGGCGCTACGCACCGACAACCTAACAAGAGCTAAGCAGAAGCAACACAAAAACAGCTCTCTACGACTGATCACCGGTGTCCTCGAACTCCACGTCAAAAGTGGACTCAGGCTCAACGTCAACAAACACCTCGTCCTCAGCAACGGGCTCTGGCTCAGCAACTAACATGCGACACCCAAAAGAGACGAGGGCGCATGTCAGCAAGTCTACAAGAGACTTGTGCAACGAAACTAAAAGAAGGTAAAACAACCTAACAGTTCTAAAATATGCGATGACATGGCAGTTTAATGTATGAATGCAACAAGTATGAGAGTGCAACAAGTATGACATGACAACAAGTATGACATGGCAATGGTAGCAAAGCTACTAACATTCACATGGGTTTACAAGTCACGTAAACACGTCGTGCACAGAGTTTACGCCTTACAGCGGAAGTGGCTGTACGGGCACACTTCTACGCTGAGTGGTCTCTTAACCCTACCCCAATCCCAAAGTTTACGCCTTACAGCTGAAGTTGCTGATCTGGCATACTTCTAAACTGAGTGGTCGCTTAACCCTACCCCTCTACGTGTAATCGGGCATTGGCTTTTGACCAACACATGTAGCCTACTTCTGGATCACGAGCCAGGAAGTGTATTTGGCATAGGGTTGTGCCTGCAATGCAGGTGCCTAGCCTCAACAAGCAAGTACAAGTAGCGTGTGTAACATTCAAGCATGGATTGACATCAGGATGCATGGCATGGCATGGGTACAATTAAAGTGCGTACAGATAAGGATATTAAACGTGACAGGCATGGCAGAGCAAAAGTAATGAGCATACAGATATGGAAATTAAACGTGACAAGCAATAATGCATGAATGACATGGCAGGGTGTGGCTGGGTCAATATGATATAGGGTGAAGCAAGGTGTGGCTGGGTCAACATGATATAGGGTGAATAATATAATAAAAATTTATATTGGGGGATAAAAGTCAAGAGAAACTTAGTGTTAAAATATAATAGGTTGGGCAAAATAGTGAAAGTGGGTCAAACGGAGCCCAAAAATGTAAGATAAATACTGGGGTGACCGTACCGATGAGAGAAACCAAACAAAGAAGACGGATCACAATTTCGACGACGAGAAACAAAACTAAAAATAAAAAGGCCTCACGACAAAAGTGAAATCACGACGTCTCATCAAACAAAGTCAAATCGTGGGAGAACGACCCATGAAATGACGTTCCAAAATAATTTCACAATTTAATACTCTCCGAGAGGGTCACAACGTCATATAACACTATAGGGTTCGGATACAGACAAGGTCTAAAATAAATACGTGCACGAACAAGACTACGTGCACGAAAAGCGTATAAAGGATACGTGGTCCAAAGGCAACAGTAATTCCAAGTTGGGCACACGTTGGGGGGTCGGCTTGCTAAGGATGCAACCAAGGTTCTACGGCCCCATCGACTCAACGACACGACTCATAGACAAAGCAACAAAAACAATCAGGTAACCAAAATTGCTATACGCACAGCCGTTTTACGAATAGTGAGTACAAGCCGTGACACTTTGAATCCATAAAATTTGTATTGCTTAGATCTCATCCATCTTATCGTCTTCTACAAGAATAACCCAAAATAGTCACTGGTCATCTGCACGGTTCGTAATCATTTTTTATAAAGTGTTAAACAATTTGACAGCTTTGTCAAAATATATGTTTCGGCTTCTTGATGCGTCGCATGCCTTTTGTTTGCTCTCAGTGACCTTGAAAACTCTATAAGTTTGTTGTTCTAAATCATATTTAGAAAACATACATATTCCAGTATTCATGGTCATCATGAGCATTGACATCGAGTCTGATCCGAATAGATCTGTATACAACTGTTGGTGAGAAAGTTTCATCACAACCCATTTATAGGAGTTCTGAAGATAACCATTCTCAACCAGCATAACTTGTACTTTACTAATTTTCCATCTGCACCAATCTTCTATCTTGAAGATTCTCTTGCAGCCAAAGGGACCTCTTCCCTTGGACACGTCTTCTAAGGTCCATACCTTATTTACGTGCACGGACCTTTTTCGATCACATTAAGATATTTTTAGATTTTCTACTCCGAATGGCATCCTAGAAGTTAACTAGGTTATCATCAACTAGATGTTTTACTCGACTTCTTCGTCTCACAAGACTCGAGTATTCCTGTAACTTCCTAACGATTGATTTAAGGAATATCATATTGATAATGTCCTTACAGAACCTTATCAAGAACCTAGGCATCATAATCTGAGGCTTAAACTAGAGGGAGGATTGTAACTCAAAGTCACATGCCATGTATCGCACCATGTCTAACAGAGTGTGATTCATGCTCTCCAACACACCGATTTGCTGTGAGACTTGACCTGAGAGAAGATCTCATTCTCTTTTAATTACGCAAGAATTACATAGCTAAATATTCGACTCTTCGATCCGATCAAAGCAGTTCAAATACTTCTATCATTGTGCTCTTTATTTTATCAGACCTGTGTTTCATCAAGAACACGTGTCGTAATAAAATAAGAATACCATATATTGGCTAATTTAGACTTGGGTCCAGATACATCCATATGTACGAAACCACGAGTTCTCCAACTCTTTCTCCCACTGTCTTATAGCAGGAATTTTAGCCATCATACTTTGAGACACGACTCACAAGTGTCTTTCACTTCATAATACAAGAGGTCGAGAGACCCCCTCTTTATGTAACTTGTCAAGTCTGTTTTCTTCGGTACGGCCTAGTCAATTTTTGCCATAGATATATTTTGGTACTAACTTGCGCATACATGTATTAACTCTTAATACAACATGGTTATACAAAATAATCAAATCAAACCATTTCTTCTAAAGTAATGTGGTGATATTCACCAAGTGTGATATACGTCACATATGGCCTAAAGACAACTTTTGTTCATTAGCCAATATGTGAGACTATCTTTTCCTTTGTATAACAATTATTCTGAAATTTTAGACATCAAACATATCCCATTTTCAGCTCCTCCTACTATGCCTTTTCTTAAGATAAACCAAACACTCTTTCTCAATGGATTTTCCTTAGTGCCTTCTCCTTTCTAAATCACATTTAGACAGTTCATATCCTAACACAAATATTAGTTGTGAAAGCTTCACATGCATCCAAACACTTAAGCTTTACAACCTTGAGGAGACTCAATAAGTTGTTCGTCTCAAGATCTAATTTGGATACATGGTCTTGCACCGCTCTTACACTCATTTTCAAGTCAAACAATTTGATCGAAGTATTGAACCTTGCGGATTGAAACTATTTTCCATACAACCTTAAGGAGACTCAACAAGTTGTACAGAGAAACGTTCTTTAAACATCATTATGTTTAAGCAGCCCCTGCTCATAGAGGCGAGTGTTAAGTAGTGTGCTTTTATTGTGTTAGACCTTAGAGCTTAAGGAAATCATTGTCCTTAACTCAGTGTTAAGAAGGACACTACATGGGAAGGGTCAATGAGAATAGTTTGGTTTGTCAAATATTCCTTAACCATTCTTTTGACTAGTTGTTTTATTCTTTTTAGGATATTATCATTTTGATTCCACCCTGTAAAATATAGAATTTCCCTAGTTTAGCATAAATTCATAATTTCTAAATATAGTTAAAATGGTTTTTATTCAACTATATCATCAAACTATTTTAGCGATCATCTAAAGCTATATAAATGAACGAATTAAGACATTTGATGGGAGATGGACCCAACAACCCTAAGATTCACAACCTTGAGGAGACTCAACAAGCTGATCGACTCTGCAGTTGGTAGATAAACTCTTTATCAATCACATCACATATGACTCCCTACTGGTTTTTACCCCTAGTCACTTATGATCTTGAGGAGACTCAACAAATCATAATGACTAGCCTAGTCGAACCCTTGTTTTCATGTTTAATATTAACTTACACCGATACTCAAGGAGACCCAGCACCGCGGGTTGGGTTAATATCAGACTACTTTTCATGTATGATGGAGTCGGTTTCTAAAAGAGACCATGCCATATCTTGAGGAGACTTAACAACCATAACAGGCATCTTTTAGTCCCCTAATCCAAAAACAAGGAGGGCTACGGCTAATCTTGAAGAGGATTTTTAACGTATTTGACTAAATGTAATTGATGGTTTCACATTATAATAATTCGCATCCTTGGTCCAGTGGAACACGGCCAGAGATTTGGCTAGGTCAAGATCATTATCCCCAGTCGAGCTAGGGTGATCCACAACACTAGTCAAAAAACGCTAGACCGGATCATGATCCTGTCACGATACTACTTATTCATATGTGTGACATCGACTTGAAATGGCTTCATTAAAACTAGTTAATCCTATCAACTAGTTGGATCCTAAATGCGAATTATTAGGATTGGTTAATAACTTTTATTAAAGTCCTTATCAACTATAAGGATTGTTAGGGTGATATCCTAATCACGTATTAGGGATCTAAAGTTCAAGTTGCAACAATTTAAATTATAGCCTATTTTCGAATTATTATTAGAACAACTAAAATAATAATTATTGGAGATGGCTACCCTAATCATGTATTAGGAGTTTAATTTGTTGCAACATTTTTAAATCATACCATGTCCATCAAAAAATTAACTTATAATTTTCTAGAAGCTTTTAATGCTATCCTAAAGTTTTTCTTGTATTATCACATAATCAACAAGAAATAATATAACCATTAAAAATATCAACTAAACATTTTAGCATGATAACATATCAACTAAAATTATCTCATAAAATTAGCATGCAACTTAAAAGATTTATCTCATAAATTTAAGTTACATTAATAATTATCAAGATCTAAATTTTTAAAACTATCACATGATTTTTAAAATTAGATCTAATTTTCAAAAAACAATTTTTAGAAAAATAAAAACATCACATGGAACGCCAATTTTAATAGCTTAATAAAAACCTCCATCTCATGGAGAAATATATTGTATCATATACATTTTATAATTGCAAAACATAGATCAAGTAGACCGGCTCTGATACCACTTAAGGATTTTGTGGGTCCTTAGGGCTATAATATCGACGTCCGGCCTAAGTCGGACGGACGACGAAAACAAAAAAGCAGCGAAAAACCAACTTAAAACTATTTTAAGTCTAGCCCTAAAGAATAAACCCTAGGTAGAATATCTACTATCCCGGGGTTGGGTCCAACCAACCCTTAAGGATAGATCTATCTAACTATTGCAATTATAAACACATGCGAATTAAACTACATACATTTCACTTCATTTCCATAGAGTACGAAGCATCGTTTTCAGCAACATTTCTTTGACCTCCGAACCGATGCTCAGAGCCACTTCTCCCAAGCCGATCCGCGTCACAAGCCGAACCACGTCCCGAGCCAAACCGCGTCCCGAACCGAACCGCGTACACAGGCGAGAAACACCCTTGTCACCGAGCCAACCTTGCGTCGAAGAAAGTTTCACCTTGAGTGGATCCTTTATCAAGACTTCGGATCCGATCCGAACTCCTTCGTAGCTTTGCTAGAGCCCGATAAGGAGCAAGGAAAATTAGGAAGAAGAGGGAATATTAATTTAAGCTTAGATCTGAGCTTGCTCACGTTTAATGGAGCTACTCAGAACTGGAGCTTGGTGCAAGTTTCAAGGATGGGGTTGGCCCATATTTATATATGCGGCTGACCTTTCCTCTTTTCTCAATTACCGATGTGGGACTAAAGGTTGGAGGAGATAATTAACTTTAAATTTAACTTTCACGATGGCCAAACTTCAATGAATTTTCCCTCCCACACCGTTGAGCTCTAAGAACGATGTCTTAAATCGTTGCGAAGAGGGTTGAATGGTGAACGCATTGCAAAAAAGGCGTTCCATTTCGAGTCCGTTTGACCCCTCAAACGATCATCCAAAGATAGCCCAAAACATTGTTTTTTGCAAAAAAACGCAGCCGCAAAGTTTAGGGTTCGGAACCCTACTTGGGAGGCCCCCCACATGGGCCCCATAATAATGCATGTGCGCAGAGCCTGCAGGGCACGTGCTAGCGGGCAAGCCCCGCCCGTACAAAGCCCCCCATTTAAGCAGGCGGACCCCGCCCATAGAAAAGGGGCTGGCTTTTTCCCGTCCCTGGGTCGTGCCAACGCCCGTGTCTAATACGGACGCGGGTTCCTGTTGTCGGGTCGAGCGTGCCCGACCCGCTAAGGTCGCGCGCCCGACCCGCAATGCCTTATAAGTGCCTTTGGCTTGTTTTGGCTTTATTTTCCTCAAACGGAGTCCGTTTTGGACGCCGTTCGAACCTGGGTTTAGATCGAGATGTTCCCATCATCCAAGTACACATCTCATGTGTTCATTCTATATAAAATATACTCGTAAACATTTTACGAAATATTCAAAACTTTTTGCTTCATTTGCAATATTCCAACATCCTTATTAATCTAAAGCTTATATCGCAAACTATTTGCGACACAATAAATTCTCATACATCTGATGTATAATATCATTAATTTCTACAAATTACTTGACAAATGTCTCACTCTGTGTGAGACCCTACAGCCTGACCCTGCTACAGGTGGGGCTCGAAACCCCAGATGGTTGTGACCACGAGCCGCAGGTGACGTCCTGTCTGTGATGAATACCGTAGTTTTAGTCCCTTCGTCAAAACTATGCCACTGAGTCAAGCCTAGGGCATGGTTAACTGTCAACCCCAATAGCTCGAAGCCGGTTAGTCTCCATCGATCTTTAGTTAAACAATGTTGTACTCTGGCCAGATTTTTTACTAAAGATCGAACTAACACATGCGACACTAACTCCCATGAATGGGGGACACGAATTCTCTATTGGTCATTACTCTCCTTGCATGCTTCAAGTGTCACCCAACCAAAGACCTTTCAATGGGGCTTGCCCAGAGGCTAGATCAGAGATCTAAATTACACCGTTCATGAACAGGTTCGTACAATGACCTCAAGTCTAAGGACCAACTTACCTATCATCACCGAGAGTTATCATTGACAGATTGGTCAATGTTTAACCATATGACAACTCGCGTTGGGTTGTTCAGTGAACTCATTCTCTATTAAGAACATGTGTCTCGTCTTCGACTTCGCCAAGTCAAACGACCATGAGATCATCGTCACCACTTTATGGTGAAGACTAAGACACAATGGTCTATCTGGTGTGTCGATATCCAGTTCTCGAAACATCTACAACCACGAATGTTTTTAGACTTATGCTACAATCGGTCAAACACCTCGCCATGATCGAGATCTCCATCTTGATACATGTTTGACCTCGCATTATGTCTCAGGACTTTACCTAAGTTCTAATGGAGACTACATTATTATTAACTAAGGTAAATTCTTACCAAACAGCTTATGTTATTTCAAACAAGTTGGTTGTACACATACACAGGGATAAATTGCCTCGAGGGCATACCCATCTCCCAACATCTTACACACAGAGTTTCTCTCATGGGTGAGTCATGGACATCCCATGCTTATCATAATATCCTGCATGGGGTCCCATCCACATGCGTGAGTCACCAAATTTGCACCATGCCAGGTGCAAAGCATGGCCAATGTACACGACGTAGGGTGTTACATTACCATGAAGATCTTCCGTATCCTTCTCTCAATCCCATAGTCACAACGATTAGAAGTCGAGTTCGGGCTCATGAGGAGCTCGTGTATCGTGATGGTGTGATCATCGTTGTGTGACATTTATGGCACCATGGTGGATGAGCGATGATATTTTTGGACTTCACCAGAAAAGTTTTGGATCTGCAGATATCACATAAGAATATCCGCGCAAAGTTATGAATTTTAATTAGCATTAGCTTCAAGTATTCATCATAATATGCTAGTTGTAGAAAAATTTGATTTTTCTGTTATCTACTGCATCGCTAAATAATATTTCATACTTGGCATATTACCTACAGATTTCAAGCACACCGCTGAGCTCCCCCCATGATCTTCTTGCCCTTCTCCATCGCAAAGGATGATGCTAGAAAGTTGTTGAAGAGTTGCTGGAGTGGATGTTGCGTCGAGAGCCTATGTAACAGGAGTTGTCACAAGGCCCTTCCCCTAACACCAACTATTGATGCCCAAACCTTGCACTAGAGAACCTGGTTGGGATGTTATGCATGGACTTTTGTAATAAGAGACCCAAATAAGGTTTCGTTGGTCCGGCCTCCTTCTATAGTGCCTGAAATAGAGAAAGGCGTGTCAGAGGATTGAAGAGTGGACCTTCGATTTGACTCTGATGCTTAAGTCAATTGAAGCAGGAGGAAAGAGATGTGTAGTTTGAGTGTTTGTGCTTGCTGATTCAGAGTGTATATTGCATCTTTTACCCCCATTTAAGGGCATTTTGTGCATAATTTAGGTTTATACGGTCTCTAATACACGCATTTTGATAATACATTTAATAATAGAGTATATCATTTATTTATGCGCAAATACCATTTTATGGCCTAATTTTTATCTCCACTTATTTTTCAGGTGAAGCAGGAATATTTTTGGATTTTTGGCTATTTTTTTGATTTTTTTGAAGACCATGAAATTTTCTGCAATTTTCAGAGGCAAAAAATATGTTTTAAATCATTAAAAAGAAGAAAACGGTTTAGAGTGAACCAGGGAACAAGCTCCACGCATGCCCCAGCCCGCTCAGGGTCACTTGCTCGGCATGTGACCCTGCTGAGCAGGGGACTTCCCTGCTCTAAAGTTGGGCCGGGCGCGGGTTTTGCAAACTCGATCCGACCCGCATGAGTTAGTCGTTGCATACTGTAAAGAGCAGGCACGGGTTGGTTCTGCACTACCTGCCCTGCCCCACCTCACTTCTCCTTGTGCCTGTTTTAAATGCAGGCGTGGGTCGGGCGGTGCAAAACTGACCCAACATGCCCCGAAATCTCTTCATTTTGAGGGGGTTTTGCTCCCATTCTCCTTCAAGCTTGGGTTTTATCACGATTTATCACGATTTATCACGATTTTTCCCAAACTTTTCTGGGATTTTAGAGAGGAGAGAAGTGTTATTGAAGAGGGAGAAGCTCAAGAAAAGGAAAAGCTCTCACCTTTGATAGATTTTTGGTGAATTCTTCCCCTCTTCTTGTGTATTTTATGTTTGAATCATTGTATTGAAGTATGGATTGGTATTTGTTATAGAAATGCTTTCTTTTTCAATATGATGGCTTAAATATTGTTGCTTGGGCTATGATGCATTAGGATTTAATGTTAATTAGGCCTTTAATTGTCTCTTGTTGGATTAATGTCTATGTTGCTTGGATTTAGGGTTTCTACATAAACCCTCTATCGCATGATTCCAAAAAAACTGTGTTTTAGGGGATTGGGACTCATACAAGGGGCTAAACCATCTTTTAGATCATGAAACCTAGATTTGAACAACTAACATTAATTGTCTCTAGCATGCTTGATTGATTCAATCTATTGCTTTGTTGGGTTCTAATTATATTTCCATTCGATCGCAACCCGAGAGCGAGTAGGTTGAGTGTACTATGTCTCGAGAGAGGGTTGGCCCTTTCCATGATACCCATGATGCGATAGGTTACTAGTTGGTGTCGATTCATCGACCTTATTGAGCGTTAGTATTAAACCCCAAAAGGGTACCTTCCGATTGCACAGGCCCAAGCGGGATTTGCAATTGAGTTAGAGCGTAAGGTTCATCCCGAGAGGACTCTTGAGTATTGGATTTCCCAATTTTCTTTTTCCAATTTGATTTTGATGATGACAAAAAATAATTAATTGTGACTAACTCCTTGTTTGTACTTAATTAAAGCATCGTTGAATGTAGATCAAGATATTTTCAAAGCGACGATGAATTGAACCAATGATGTGAGGAAATCAAGTGATGGACTCAATGTTTCAAATAGAAGATTTCAAGGAATTCAATAGGAAGTGAATGGGATTAATATGTAATATTTTCATTTCTTTACTTCTTTATTGAATTAGAATGGTAAGCATTGAATAGACTTGCTAGAAGCGCTTATATATCACAAACAACACTTTAGATCATTCATGTATTGATCCCATAGGGTTAGAAATCATTTTAGCTCAAAATAGAGCTTTCAGCCCTCAACCAAATGCCTGGTGAATGAGCACCGGACGCCTGGCATGCATTCATTCAACAACTCTAAAACCCTAATCAAGACAAACGACTGTAGTTGTCAACCCAGGTGTCTTAATAGTGTGACAAATGCATGTGTGATGACCTACAGACGTAAGTTCAATTTCACCAAACATTCCAGTAACTTCAATTCCTTGATCTTAACTGTTAAGTTGTCTGATGCCTTCATGCCAAACGCATGCACAAACGACCAAACGTCCGACCACCCTTGAGCAGACGTCGGTTTAGTAGCCATTAGACTGCATTTAAGGTCTTGTCAGCATAGTACACCAGACGCCTGGTAAGCCTTCTCCAGACGTCTGGTGACTTAGATTTCTACCCGTTACATGCTATTTCCAGCATTTAATGCTGATGATTTGCTAAGGGATTTGGTGGGATTTTTGGGTGCTATAATAGGGACTTGTTGCATTCATTTAGAACTCTTGGAAACATTAATAGCTCTCATTCAAGTGCATCCAATCTCCCTCAAGCATTCAAGTCTTCATCTCCTTCACTTGTCCACTAGCTTCAAGCTCATTCTTTTAAGCATTCATTGCTTAATGCTTGGACAAGCAGTAAGTGCTCCATCTCTCTTATTAGAGCACATCACACACGCTTCCTTGCCTCATTTCTAAGTAAGATTATTCAAGGCATATGTTTGTGTTATTTCAAATTGATCATTTCAATTTCACTCTTTCTCTAGTGAGTATTACTCTCGGTTTGTGGGAGAGGACCATTTTCGGGTTGTGGGAAGTGGTGTTATATTTGTATTGGTTTTACTCTTCCCGAGATTTGGTAAGATGATATTAGTGGAAACTAATCACTGGTGGGAATTACTAGTAGGTTGCTGATCGCGCCCGGATATACACCCGGAAAACGACTGTAGTCTTACCGTAAGCGCACAGTATAGTGGCGAGCGGGTATCGAACTCAGGGAGGACGAATGACGGTACTCTGTTTTAATCACCTAGCTATTGGTGGTAGAATGGAACGGTAGTTCAATTAACAATTTGAATTCTAGATAATAAAAGTGTCTAGGGCCAGGGAATTCCCACTACGGATCGTTATTTATCTTTGTGAATCGTGAATCTCAATGTTGCAAGGCTTGAATCATGGTGAACTAGTCGTAACTGAATAGGGAACCAAGCTCACGCTCTCGTGTTATTGCCGGTCTATAGCAACCTAGATTAGGGCCCACTCTCGTGCAAACCCTAACCTAAGCCGCTAGCATGAAGATCGACATCATTGTCCAATCGCACCTCGAGCCCACTCTCGTGCAAACTCGAGTTACAATCTAGATTATGATAGTTCGTATTCGTCCAATCTCTTGCAAATGAATATGAGTATAGATTTATAATAAAAATCCTAGCTTTGTTCCAATCTTTTGTAAACCAAGTCTAGAGAATCTCGATTATAAACCTAAATCGAATATCTAGGCCTTTCCATCAATTGAAATCCAATCTCTTGCAAACCCCAATCGGTGGAAATCCCTAGCTACTCGTAGTAAATAAATCACAACCCAACCATCTATCAATCCTAGCAACAATTTAATTCGTTCATCACAATTCTAAAATCGGATCCATATGGTTCATCCCTATGCCCTAGAACAGCGGAGCTACTCGCGATTAATCATGGCAATCACAGAAATAACGAATAAAAACATATATCGATACATAGTTGAGAGAAAACAATTCACAAAAACTAGAAATTTTGATAGAAAGAACAAACCAAATCTCCAACCTTCAATCTCCAGCTGAGAATTTTCTCAAAAACTATTTTCTGGTCCCCCGTAAAACTAGGAAGAAAACTTGCTTAAATACAAGCCAAAGTCAGCTAGAAAATCCTGACATATTTGCCCCTGGCACAGCCCAGAACCCTAATTCGCGATACAGGCAGACTGCGCCACTCGACCGAGTAGAACATGTCACTCGACCGAGTGACGGACCCAAAGAAAAACAGAGATATTGGCAGTTTTGGGGGTCTGTCTCTCTGTTCCACTCGGCCAAGTGGAGTTCTTTACTCGGTCAAGTGGGCTTTCTCACTCGGTCGAGTGAGTCTTCTGTCGATCTTCTTCAAACTTCAGAGAGTCGACCGAGATCCTCTTTGGAAAACCCTGTTGTACTCGGGCGAGTGGACTTCTTCACTCAGCTGAGTGAGATCTTTCACTTGCCCGAGTGGACTTTGACTCCAACTGCTCTCGTATCCATTGTACTCGGCCGAGTACGTTCCTTCACTCGGCCGAGTGAGATGTCTGCTCGGCCGAGTGGGCTGTTTTTGGAGTCCTATCTTCTCCTCCTCGCCTCCTCGTTGATTCTATCGAACTTCTTCTTCTTCCACTCATCATCTAGCGCTGCTAGCTCCTCGATGGGGTCACAGGCGGTGCTCCAGCGTGCGCAAAAGTCCCTTGATCTCATTTATGCTTCAGATCGCTCCATATTTCCTGAAATCCGACAAAAACAAGAAATAGTGAAAAGCAACGCGATATCGTCGAATAATCGTGAAAAACACAATATGGGCGATTGAAATGACATGCAAACATGCAGAAAAAAGGTGTAAAATATGGACCGATTAAAATCCCCCAAGCTTACCTCGTACTCGTCCTCGAGGAAGATGAGTAAAAAGGCGAACCCGGTGAGTAAAAATAAGGAAAAAGGAAGGAGAAGATAGAATAGAAAACGAAGAGGGAGGTGCTAGATCATTTTCTCAGGATGTGGAGCTGCTTACTCAAATAGCACATGACGAATAAAAACATGCCAAAGATTTTTATCTCGATATCATGATCATATATAAATGCATTCGATATAGAAACCAAGAATATCAAAACGATATGAAACATGAAATCATTCAAGAATTAGCGTCGTCTGAGGCATCCAAAGTAATATACATAATCATAGATTGCACACTTTTCAATTGATCGCTTTTCACTTGGAGTATAAGAGGCATCACACATTATGGAGAAATAAGAATAGAAAGAAATGGTTTTCATGAAATGCATGCCAAATTTCAATTCGTGGAATTCGTAATACTCCAAGTAATCTCCCTGAGTATAAAAAAATTACCTAGCTTAGGTCATCATGCATAGACAAGTGGTCACTCTCTCACACATCATTGGATCCTCTCCCCCAACCTTATCTATAAGCGTGGTGTCATCAAATAGAACAATATGACTTTTCCCCATTTTTTTGAAACTCCAAGTAAAATAAAAGAGGGAAGAAAGAAAGAAAGCAAGAGATGGGATTGTGTATATACAATCGAACTTCTTTTTGTTTTTCTTTTCTCATTTTCTCCTTTTTTTCTTTTTTTAGACCAATATACACAATAACAATCCCGAATCAAAGATAGAGAGATATGCATGTATTCTTTTTTTTCTTTTGCTTTTGGGGTATTGGAGCTTGGGCTTTATAGCAAGGGAAAGATGCCAATATAATATTTGCTAAAGGGAGATTCAATAATGATTTTAAGTATAGAAATGAAGTTCAAGATATGTGGAGAAAGAAAAATATTCATCGCTCAGTTCACTCTTTTGAATGTGCATGACAGCTTTCAGCAGGGTAATGTAATCTACTCAGTTTGAATTCAGAAAGTAAACTAATCCAGTTATATCAAAAAGGCATACATTCAATTAACCAGGAAGGTGAGCATACAGTTTCATGCAAATAGAAGTGATAGCAGACAACAAAGCAGTACTCCAAATTTAGGTAATAAATGCGTGAAGCTTGGTGTGTCTTCTATGAAAAGTATACAATATAAATCCTCACACTCAGCTAATGGTAGAATTTCATTCACAATCATATAATAAAGATGCATGTTACTATTCTCGAATGCATGTCAACGTATAGCATATGATATCTGAAATAAAAATGATGGCATGGCAAGAGAATATGCATATAAAAGTAAGCTAACTCCAAGTCATCGTCATCACAAAAAATTCATCTCTAGCAAAAAGGATAAAAGAAATAAGGAGAAAGGAAAAATAAGAGCTGCTATACATATGCAGCACACACAAAAATAAGAAAACGTGATGCATGAGGAAAAACATGAAAAGGTGGGTGAAAATAAGTGAAAAATAAAGAAAGGTGGACAAAAATAAAGATAAAAATGAAGAAAATGAAAAGTGCGTGAGACACTCACTCTCCCAAGCTAAACTGCATAGTGTCCTCAATGTGCTGAGTATGGCACAAGGAGAGATATGATAGGGGTGGGGGGTGAGGAAGCATGCATGATAAAGGATGAAAATGAAAGAAAATGGGATGGAAATGTAAGTGATGAGTGCAAAGATCAAGGTGGTGCAATATAACGGTCCCAGAAATACCTCCTCTCTCCCTAGGATGATATAGACAAATCTGAGCAAAAAGTGAACAAAATGTGTAGGGAGGAGGAGCGCAAAATCAGCAGAAAAGATAATATCAATCACATCAGCGGCAAAAATATGAGAGGCATCAAGTGTGTGCCTAAGCAGGTGGTGGATCGCCAGCACCGCCATGTGGTAGGGGAGGAGGAGGTGGTGGAGGCTGCTGTGAAATGGGACGGATAGTGGCAGGTGGAGGCTGTGGCAGGCGCGCAAGAATCTGGTTCTGGGTAACCTGAATAACATGGAGTAGAGCGACACGAGACTGCACAGAGCTAACTGTGGTGGCGAGAGCCTGAAAATCTCCTCTGAGCCCACTAACGGCCCCCTCTAAAGCACGCAGGTGCTGAACGAGGGTGTCGGGGGCGTGGGGAGAGGGTCGAACAGGTGGGGTCAGGGTTGTCGCACACGGTCACAGTAGACAAGTGGGGCCACTACTGGGTGATGGTGTGGTGCTGTGCTCGCTAAAATACGCTCAGCCTCTGTGGGAGGCTGAGACGCAGTGATGCTCTCAGAAGTGTAGCAGCGGCAGAATCTGAAGTGGTGGAAGTGGGTGAGAAGGGTGGAGAGGTCATTGACACAGAAATGGGGATAGACGTCACGACGCTCTCAGTGAAGACAACGGCAGCAGAGACGGAAGTGTCGATGACTGGGGAGGTCGTGAAATCAACAGAAAATGACTCCCCAGGGGTCGAGAAATCTGGTGAGATAGGGTCTCGACTGTCGAAATAAAGGAAGGCTCGCCTCTCTGAAAAACTGTGGTGGTGGCGCTCTCAAAACTCACAGAAGAAATGGAATTAGAGGTCAACGGCACAGAGGTGGTGGTGGTGGTGCTGGACTCAGCTATGTAAGGATCATATAACCCTTGCAATACTAACAACACACACTAGAGGGGGGGTGAATAGTGTAATGGCAATAAAATTGTCCAAATAAAATTTAACTTGCAAATGCGGAATTATAAATGCAAGAGGAATTAAAAGGCATAATTAGTCCAAACGCAAACACAAAGAATTACCCTGGTTCCCCAAACTTGGGTACATCCAGCCACACCAATATTCACTATAATCCCACACAGAGAAGTGAATACAAATCTCACAAGGAGATACCCCACAAAGAGGATTTATGCCCTACACAAGGACCCAACCAATCCTACACAAGGATCAAGAATCCCACACAGAGAATCACTAACTCCCACTCAGAGAATTAGGGTTAGCCCTACACTAGGACACTAGAACTCCCATAAAGAGAGTTAATTCCCACAAAGAGAATTACCTAGTCCCACAAAGAGACAACCTCCCACAAAGAGAGAAACTCCCACAAAGAGAGTATCCTAAGCCCACAAAGAGAAATAGGAAAACAAATTACACCCTGTAAAGTAAATACTCTTACCTATGCCTTGAGTGCTTACTCATGAATGAATGCAAGGCATGAAAGAGGATCTCCAAGTGTTGGAATATGCTTGAGAGCACTTGGATGATTTCCCTTGAGCTGGACTTCAATGGATGAAGGAGAATGAATGCTCAATAGAGGGAAATGAGGGAGCTTGAGAGTGGCTTAAAGATCTCTTGAGATTTTCAATAGAATCAAGAGTAATCAAGAATCAATCAAGAAGTTTAAGCATAGGCAGCCCACTCATATATATAGGAATCCTATATCAAGCCCAAAATCCCAAAGAAACAGCCAAATAATCAAATCTGCAACGGCTAGAAACTGGGTGAAAACGACAGGAACAGTCGACTGATGATCATAAGACAGTCGACTGATCAACGGCTAGAAAATATCCAACGACTATAATCTGAGCCAGGACAGTCGACTGATAAAGTCAATACAGTCGACTGACAAACATGACAGGCGCCTGTTAAACCTTCAGCAGACGACTGCTACAGTGGATGGATCGAAACAGAGAGCTGCACTCTTTCTCCAATTCTTCACACAGGCGACTGATGTTAATACTACAGTCGATTGTCAAATAGTCAGGCGACTGTATATTCTTCATCAGTCGACTACTGTAAAGTATGGAGAGAAGACAGAGAGATGCAGAGATTTGCACTTACGCTAGACAGGTGACTGTTAACCAAATCTCAGGCGACTGTAAATATACAGGCGACTGAAAACTGATTTACAGGCGACTGTGCGTAAAGCTCAAGTTTGAGTCAATAGAAATGATGACTTGAGCAGTGCATATCAGGCGACTGTAGAAGGATCTACAGGCAAATGGATATCACCCAGTCGACTGTGTTTCCCTCAACAGGCGACTGACGGAAAGAGTGAACCTATTGGGTTGGATTCTATGATAATCCTAAGGTTCACTAAGATGGTTAAATGCATGTTCATGAATGAGCAAACCATCTAGCAAGGCATTACATCAACCCTAGACTCAAAAGAGAGAGAAAGCAATAAAGTAAATTACATGGATTACAATGCTTTCAAAAGAGTCTAAGTTTACAATCTTGATGCCTTGATTGCTTTCCATCATCTCCAAGCTTTGGCACTCCTTGAGTCCAAACTTTGGCTCTTCTTCACATGATGTCCATCCTTACACCAAGTGATTAGTCTCCAAGAAAGATATCCTTGAAATAAACTGAGAGACTAAGACATGAGATTCATTAGCAACAACATAATGTTGTGATCATCATCAAAATAAGATTGGTATGAAACACGAATACTCAACAATCTCCCCCTTTTTGATGATGACACACATTATGTAAATCATAAAGAATTAAAGCACAATGCTAATGATCTCCCCCTAGTTATATGCACCAATTATATAATGAGCTACACAAAGGTAAATACTCATAATATCAATAACAACAAGGTGACATATAATAGGCATGGATTACATAAACCAATTGCAAAGAATAAAGGCATGCAAACATGAACGGTTTATCTAATCTCATATATCTCTCCCCATATGCATATGTATATATCTCTCCCCCTATAGATATGATCACATAATGCATATATCTCTCCCCCTTGACATCGTCAAAAAGGTGGACAACAAAAATATCCCCCTTTGCCATCTTAACCAAGATGGACAATATGCAAGAAAAGAAAGATATGTATGATACCAAATTTGAAAATTTAGTGGGTATCAATTCAATATCCCATGCTTCCCCTAAATCATAGAAATGGTCAACTTTTGACTTCTAGGATCTAATACCAATTAATTATTGGAGCCATGTGCCATAAAAGTGTATCAAAGAAATAGATATGGAAAAATCAAGCTTCAAAGATACACAAGGATATTGCCAAAAACAATGGAACATGAAACAAGTTGGCAATAAACAAGAGGTTTGGTTTGAGACCCAAAATAATGATCTCAAATAACTTCCGAAATGAGAGTTAAAATATGTCTTAAAATAATTTAAACATATAATATATTAACTCCCCCATTGACATACACATGGATCAAAAATGCATGTATGTCAATAAATCCCAAGGTCCCAATTTTCATGAAAAGAAATAAATTTGAAAAATGTTTCCAAAATCATGAAACACACGCAATCAATGGGTATGCTTAAAAAACATAGAAGCACAATACCCATGCCATATGCAAATGTGTGAGGAACCTAAACATTAGGTAACCAAACCCAAGAGGAGTTTGATTTCCTAACATAATCACACGAGGTGATCACATCCTTAACTAGAGAGTTGATGTAGCTATCTCTCTCTTGCACACTACCCTTAGTGGAAATCCACAATCTCAAGGACTTCCTAGGCAATGGTTTTGCCTTTGCAAGAGGGAAGGATGTGGCATGCTTAGGTGTAGAAACAAATTTCTTAGCATGCAAAGAATGAGGATTTTGCTTCTTAGCAAAAAATGAAGATTCTTCATTCTTCATCATCACCTTATGATCTACATGCTTCTTGTTGGTGTTATTGTTGTACAAGAAGGCATGGTGATTCTTCTTAGATGCACTTGCAATATTTCTTGAATTTGCACCATAAGAAGAATTAGAGGTGGGTTTGGGAACCACATTTTGAATATAACCCAAACCTCCTCTATGATTTACCGGATGTTGTTTTTCCAACAAATCGTGGAGTGAATCCCTAGAATACACAAAGCTTATGATCTTCCGGGATTCCTCTTCACATTTCAACGTAAGTTGTTGAATGTGAGCATCTAAGCTAAGGTTTTGAGCAATGAGATTTTCATTAGAAATGCTCAATTCCTTAACTTGAGAGAGAAGTGTGTCTCTCTCACAAGTGTCATAAACATGCCTTTCATCATGAACTACAATAGATGATTCTAACTCATGCACCCTACTCATAGCATTATCAAGTTTAGCTTTCAATTTATCATATGAATCGATGCACTTACTTGCCAAATTGGAGGCCACATTTAGGCGGTATTCAAGCTCCTCATAGGATGGCTTTTCCTCCTCAGCTTCCTCATCACTATCCTCCTCGCTTGAGCTTGACGAAGACTCTTCCCTATTAGCCATAAAACAACTTTCTTCTTTGGAATTGAGCCATGTCTCTATCTCTTCATCGCTAGAGTTAGATGAAGTTGATGAAGAATCATCAAAGGAAACGAAACACCTTTGATCATGCTCCTTGTCATCCTCTTCTTTATCATTAGATGTGTCCCCATCGGAATCATCAAATGTGCCAATAAGTCCCTTCTTTTGGTTATTGACCTCGGACTTGGCTTTCCAATGTTTCTTCCATTTACCCTTACCGGTATCTATGTTGAGTTTGGAAGGGCATTCGGTGGCCACATGACCTATTCCACTGTAGTTGAAACAAACCAACTTGTTAGACTGTGAAACCAACTTTGATGAAGACATACCTTGATTTTCCTTGAGGAATGCCTTGAAATTCTTGAATTGCTTGGCAAGCTTGATGTAGTCATCGTCACTAAGAACTTCTTCTTCACCACTTGGAGCTTCTTGTTGGAACTTCTTTTTCCACTTGAAAGACTCCTTCTCACCATGTAGAGCAACGCCCTTTTTCTTCTCGGGCTTGGTTGACTGGATCTCTTCCTTATGTTGAAGTAGCACTTCATGAGATATCTCCAATGAATGCCAAATACCATTAGCCGATTTGCACATGGAGATGCGATCGAACTCATCCGGAGTGAGGGCGCAATGGAGAACACACATAGCCCTAGCATTGACTTTGATCAAGTCTTTCTCCACTTTAGTTCTCAAGGCCGCGGGAGTAGAAGGCTCCTCGAAGGGTGACTCCGTTATGCCCCAAAGGTCGTGACTCTTTAAGTAGACCATCATCCTGATCTTCCAACTCAGATAGTTGGTTCCGTTTAAGAGCGTGGGTCGGACGTAGAAAGACCTTCTTCATGAGGCGCGAAAGTAGCGTTGAATGCCATCGTTGCAGTATGCTTTAACCTCGCTCTGATACCAATTGTAGGGATCGTATAACCCTTGTAATACTAACAACACACACTAGAGGGGGGTGAATAGTGTAATGGCAATAAAATTGTCCAAAATGAAATTTAACTTGCAAATGCGGAATTATAAATGCAAGAGGAATTAAAAGGCACAATTAGTCCAAACGCAAACACAAAGAATTACCCTGGTTCCCCAAACTTGGGTACATCCAGCCACACCAATATTCACTATAATCCCACACAGAGAAGTGAATACAAATCTCACAAGGAGATACCCCACAAAGAGGATTTATGCCCTACACAAGGACCCAGCCAATCCTACACAAGGATCAAGACTCCCACTCAGAGAATCACTAACTCCCACTCAGAGAATTAGGGTTAGCCCTACACTAGGACACTAGAACTCCCACAAAGAGAGTTAATTCCCACAAAGAGAATTACCTAGTCCCACAAAGAGAGAAACTCCCACAAAGAGAGTATCCTAATCCCATAAAGAGAAATAGGAAAACAAATTACACCCTGTAAAGTAAATACTCTTACCTATGCCTTGAGATGCTTACTCATGAATGAATGCAAGGCATGGAAGAGGATCTCCAAGTGTTGGAATATGCTTGAGAGCACTTGGATGATTTCCCTTGAGCTGGACTTCAATGCATGAAGGAGAATGAATGCTCAATAGAGGGAAATGAGGGAGCTTGAGAGTGGCTTAAATATCTCTTGAGATTTTCAATAGAATCAAGAGTAATCAAGAATCAATCAAGAAGTTTAAGCATAGGCAGCACACTCATATATATAGGAATCCTATATCAAGCCCAAAAACCCAAAGAAACAGCCAAATAATCAAATCTGCAATGACTAGAAACTGGGTGAAAACGACAGGAACAGTCGACTGATGATCATAAGACAGTCGACTGATCAACGGCTAGAAAATATCCAACGGCTATAATCTGAGCCAGGACAGTCGACTGATAAAGTCAATACAGTCGACTGACAAACAAGACAGGCGCCTGTTAAACCTTCAGCAGACGACTGCTGCAGGGGATGGATCGAAACAGAGAGCTGCACTCTTTGTCCAATTCTTCGCACAGGCGACTGATGTTAATCCTACAGTCGACTGTTAAATAGTCAGGCGACTGTATATTCTTCATCAGTCGACTACTGTAAAGTATGGAGAGAAGACAGAGAGATGCAGAGGTTTGCACTTACGCTAGACAGGTGACTGTTAACCAAATCTCAGGCGACTGTAAATATACAGGCGACTGAAAACTGATTTACAGGCGACTGTGCGTAAAGCTCAAGTTTGAGTCAATAGAAATGATGACTTGAGTAGTGCATATCAGGCGACTGTAGAAGGATCTACAGGCGAATGGATATCACCCAGTCGACTGTGTTTCCCTCAACAGGCGACTGACGGAAAGAGTGAACCTATTGGGTTGGATTTTATGGTAATCCTAAGGTTCACTAAGATGGTTAAATGCATGTTCATGAATGAGAAAACCATCTAGCAAGGCATTACATCAACCCTAGACTCAAAAGAAAGAGAAAGCAATAAAGTAAATTACATGGATTACAATGCTTTCAAAAGAGTCTAAGTTTACAATCTTGATGCCTTGATTGCTTTCCATCATCTCCAAGCTTTGGCACTCCTTGAGTCCAAACTTTGGCTCTTCTTCACATGATGTCCATCCTTACACCAAGTGATTAGTCTCCAAGAAAGATATCCTTGAAATAAACTGAGAGACTAAGACATGAGATTCATTAGCAACAACATAATGTTGTGATCATCATCAAAATAAGATTGGTATGAAACACCAATACTCAACAAGCTAGGGTGCTCCTGCCACTGACAGAAGTGTGGACAGAAGTGGCGGGAGCAGGGATCAAATCAGGTGCAGGCTGAGGGATCGGGATCTCTGGGTCCAGAGGTGGGAGGAGGGGCTCCTGCTGAGCGCCCTCAAGCTCAAGCACGTACGCAGCTGGGATGAGGAGGTCCAACTCTGGTCTCCATACCCCTCCTACGGGTCCAATGTGGGTCCGAGCGGGGCTCGGAAGCACCATATAATCTGCACCAAAAGGACCGTGCAGTCAAACCCAGTGGTGTTGACCGTGAGTACGCAACATCCTCATGCAGGCCATGACATCTATGGAAAGGGAGGTAGGGCCAGTGGGTCGAAGCAAACTAGCTGGGAGCTCAACCCCGCATAAAGGAGCTAGCAAGGTAATCAGACCGCCGCAACAGATCACCGTCCTGGCGGTGGCAGAAGAAACAATGCGGTCTAGATACCATCTAGCTATATCGATCTGAATGACGGGGACTAAGACGTCCGTGTCACCCTCAAAGACTCTCGCTCTAGTCATCACGTAGAGCATATAAAGCTCAGGCATAGACATCGTCAAATGCTCATACCTCGCGAGAAATGTGGTCGCCATAAGGCGATGAGCAACACGGAGGCATGGGTGGACGATAGAGGAGGCCTTGGCATGTCTAGAGTCAAAAGCGAGTGGGGAGCCCGTGAGCAACGTCCAGAAAGCATGTGTATCGAATGACGGTGGGGCGATATGCGTGGGACTAAAAGCGCGGTCGGGTTCTGGGACAGGGGGCCACTGAAAAATGGCTCGGAGCATATCGAGAGTAATCTCGCACTCATGATCCATCAGACGAAACGTGCAACTCCCTTGAGTCCTACAGATAGACTCAGGACCTCGAGTGTCGGTCAAACATAGGTGTCTGTCGATGCCGATAGAAAATCACGCCACCCCACGTAGTCATACAACTGGAGTAGGCTATCGAATACCCCTAGGGGCTCAAAATATGCTATGTGTGCAAACCTAGAGGGGACGATCGATCGGTGGGAGATTCTTTCAAATCTGACGTAGTGTGTGTCGTCTCAGAAAGTAATCCCCATCGTATCGAAAGCTGTGACGGGCTGTGCCGGTGGGGGTGGAATGAGTGCGGTAGGAGGTGGAAGTGTAAGTGGTGGTGGGCTAGGCAGTGGGGAGTCTGCTCTAGCGAAGGAAGAGCCAGGCTTGCTAGTCCTCCTCCGCTTGGAGGCGGGCACCCGCGAACGCGACTTAGTGCGTGGGGGCATGGTAGTGCCGTGAGATGTTCCAACCAATGCGAAGTGCTAATGAAAAGGATCGAATATACCCGAGCACGACGCAACTCCAAGCAAGCAGTAAGAGCAAAGAGACGCCTCCCTGAGAAGCTCCGAATCTGCCCCTGATTCTCCCCCAAGCTATCCTGAAACACAAAATTGTTTGATTAGCAATGAATATCAATAAATTAAGGGGAAAATCAAGAGAAATAGGTGTGAATATAGTTTATTTTCGATTCAGGGCGAAATTGGGCTTACGAAATGGAGATTGGGAGAAAAGGGGAAATAAGGGCTGATAGGGGATGATCGACAACGTAGGAGGCAGCGCCGATGGCGACTAGACGGCGGCATGGCCGGCATGGGGTTGCACCACTCGGGCGCGGGTGAGGGCGGCTCGGGTGAAGGGTTGGATTGCTCGGGCCATGGGGGTGTGAGCTCGGGCTATCGAAGTTATGAAATTGAGGGATTTTTGATTTAGGGCCACGAGTGCTGAGTTATATAGGATAAGTCACTCAGCCGAGTGGCGTGACCACTCGGCTGAGTGGTGTGACCACTCGGCTGAGTGGTGTGACCACTCGGCTGAGTGGCCTCAGTTTATAAAATTTTAAAATTTTCATGTATGTTCTGACTTGGCTGAGTAGCACTATCACTCGACCGAGTAGACGAAGGTCACTCGGCTGTGTGGCTAGGCCACTCAGAGCTTTTAAAGTGCTGAAAGTGTCTGGTTCACTCGGTCGAGTGATAAAGTCACTCGGCCGAGTGGCATGTAATTAACAGAGAGGGGTTTATCGAAACTTCCCTGATCAGTACCCTACTCGGCCGAGTAGGGTCTTCACTCGGCCGAGTGAAAATGTCACTCGGCCGAGTGGGCTGCTATTTTCAGCTCCAACTCTCTGTTTTTTGCTTCACTTTCTGATTTTCTTTTCCATGTCAGTTTCGTCCCTCTCTTGACATCTGAGCACATCCCTGGAACGCTCCCCAATGCTATGGTCGTCCTCCATTCATGTGGCCTCCTATTCTCTATCTCTTGAAATAAAAAATGTTGCCCGTTGTCAGGTTTTTTTTCAACACTTGACTCTAAACACTAATAAAGATCTAAAACAAAAATGAAAAGAAAATTCAACTAAAAAGTGAGATAGAACCGTCGGGTTGCCTCTCGACAAGTGCTCATTTAAGTTCTTGAGCTCGACCCCATAAGATTCGCGATTAAAGCTCGATGTTTGGCGCATGTGAGATGCGCGCGTCAAACTTGCCGGGAAGGCCGCTTGGGTTCAGTTGTTGAAGTTCTCCGGTGTTCCTTGGCTCCCCTTCATTATGGGTAGTAGTGGGGGATGAGTCCCCCATGCTTGAGCTTTTGACATCCTTCTTCTTGGCTGGCGGCGAAGATTTGTTGGCCGGTGGAGCTTTCTTCATGTGCTTCGCCGCAGAGAGCTTACATTGTTCTCTAATCTTGACGACATCAGCGTCGTCCTTCTCTTCATCCATAAGATTGTCCGGCGGGTCTCCCATCATTTCACCTTCTTTGGTAAGATGGCCTTCTTCGAGTCTGTCATCGTGCTTGGCCCTGATGGCAAATGGCATGGCTTCGTCAATCACCTCGTCGAGGAGGTCCACGTAGTCCACGCCCTCTGGCCAAGGCATATGCTTCATTGCCTTCGGAATGTGGAGCTCAACTTCAATGTTTCCGACATTCAAGGGTAAGGTTCCTTTCCTCACATCTACAATCACTCTGGCAGTGGCTAAGAAAGGGTGCCCAAGAATCAGCGACGTATCACCTTCCTCCTTAATGTCCATCACCACGAAGTCACATAGCAAGCAGAGTCCACCCGATACTTGTAGTGGTATGTTTTCGACAATCCCCACCGGCCTAGTGATTTGTCCATCGGTGAGTTGTATCTTCATGTCTGTGGCCTTGAGGTCGGTTCCCGTATTCCATTTTTTGAACATCGTGAGGGGCATGCGGCTCACGCTTGCTCCTAAATCTACTAAAGCTTTCTGAAGTGGGACTCCTTCAAGTAAGCAAGGAATTTGGAAACTACCGGGATCTTTGAACTTGGTCGGCGCTTTCTCCTTTCTAGTAAACCATGTACTTTACTCAGCGAGCATGATCCTTTCTTTTCGCTTCTTTCCCGCGATCAAATCCTTTAGAAACTTTGCATAGGACAGGATTTCGATGATTGCATCCAAGAATGGGATGTTCAAGCTCATACCTCGTAAATACTCCAGAAATTTGACGAGCCTTTTCTCAATCCTTGCCTTTGCCAACCGTTGTGGGTATGGTACCGGTGGCATATAAGTTCGCTCCTCTTGTGGCTTCTCTACTTCAGATTTTTCACGATCGCTCGGTGCCTTTGGGTCCTCCTCTGCATTGCCCGGTTCCTCATCAACTGAAATTTCTTCCCTCGGCTTCCTAGCTTGAATCATGACAGGAGTAGTGTCCTTCCCACCTCTTGTAGTCATCGCCACAACCGCATTGATGTGCCCGGTGTTGCTTCGAGGGTTTTGTTCCGTTTGAGCTGGCAATTATTGATTGGTCTTATTGAGCAATGTGAGTTGCTCCGATAATTGTGCCACGACGGTGTTGAGGGAATATTGTTGGACCGTAAATTTTGCATTAAACTTCTTTTGTTCGACCATGAACTCTTCAACCCTTGCTTCGTGGTCTGACCTTGGCAGCGCTTGCGGTGGATTGGGTGCCATCCATCCTTGATTGTATCCCGGGGGTCTATAGGGCCCCGCTTGTTGCCTCGGTGGGTAGTTTTGTTGTTGGGGTGCCCTTTGTTGATATTGTGGTAGTTATGGAGGCCGGGCTTATGATTGTTGCGATGGTGGATTCAAGACTCCATCATTGTTGGCGTATGGAAATCCGGGGTGACCCCTTGTATCCGGGTTCACCCAATAACCGGTACTACCCGCAACATATTGAGCTTGCTCCATAGCTCTGTCTCCTTGCTCTCCTCCAACAAACATAACATGGGCTTGATCTTGCCAGTTGCTCATGCTTCCTACCGGTGTAGAAACGGGGGGAGCTCCATGTGGTTCACTAACCAACTTTTCCAATCTCTCTACGACTTTGTGAAGAGAATAAAATTTTGTAGAGAGCTCTGCCACTGCCTTTGCTTCATAGATACTTGCCGGCTTCAAGGATGACAAAGAATGCCCCCTTTCGTTGGCCCACTGCTGATTATTCGAGGCCATCTCCTCGAATAAGGCCGTAGCGTCATCCGGTGTCTTTGACAAGATAGCTCCATTGGCAGTTGCATCAATTATTTGCTTTGTGCTCGGTTGCAATCCGTTATAGCACTAGTAGAAAACAGCTTATCAGCCACTGAACATTTGTCACGGACTTAATCCGTGGTAGATGTTTGAATAACTGCCACGGAATAGTTCGTGACGGTTTTTTCGTGGCTGATGGGACTATTAGCCATTGAACATCTGCCACGAACGAAATCCATGACAGCTAATCTTAATCTGCCACTGATTAAGTTTGTGGCAGATGTGTTTGGTCGCGGATCACTTCTGTCAAAATGACGAGTCGGTGACGGATGCCAATCCGCCACAGCCAGATCCGTGGCAGTTAGGTGAAAGTTTCGCCCAAATAAAGGGCGGGCGAGCGAGGCTGAAATAAGCCCGCGTTCACTGCCTTTTCCCCAAAATGTTTATCCCCCACCTCCTTCCCTTTTCCCCATGTATCTCTCTCTCTCTCTCTCTCTCTCTTAGGGTTATAGTTTACAGCGGCCGGCAAAATGAGGGGAGGAGGGGCACCGCCCCCTCCTCCTTCACTCGCCTCCTTAATCCGAGCAGTAGAGTGAAGTCCATCCTCCCATCTGTTTTGGGTGGAGGAGGGGGCGTCGCCCCTCCTCCTCCCATCCCCTCCTCAATCTGAGGAGTGGAGGGGAGGAGGAGGGGCGCCGCCCCTCCTCCCATTTTTGTGTGTGGAGGAGAGCGAGGGGAAGGCCAGCTCCACAGGATCCATCTGTCGGTGCAACCGATCCAAGACTCCAAGGCTCCAGTGGACGCCCAATCTCCACCTCTGCTTCATCCACGCCGTTGAGAGGCTCGGTGGCCTAGACAGTGAGTCGATAGAATCTTTCTTCATGCATGTTAAATTTGATTTAAGACATGAGAAAATTAGCTTCTTCTTTTCTTTTGGTGCCTTTTATTTTCTTCAAGAGCAACCCCTAAACTTGTGCTCCAAATGATGAACGCCGAAGGCCTTATTATAGCTCATGTCAAGAGTCACTTGCAGGTATTATTAATATTCTCATGGCTTCGGCCTTTTTTTCATAGGACATATCACATATGTGAATCAAACTATTGCTCATTTTTTGGCAGACGTATAGAAGCAAGAAGATTGATGATTTTGGCCAAGGTGTGTGAGATTTACTATAATTGACTTCTTTTTTGTAATGAACTCAAACTAAATTGGGTTTAATTCCAAAATTTTCTCTACAACTTTCGTTGAAATCGCAGTTATAGGTATACTACCAATATATTTCATGATTTAGAAATTCAGTTGGTCCATTCATTTACAGCAGTTATGTTCTAATTGCACATAATTCCAGTGAAGCCAAAGTGAGATCTGCATCAATTCAATTGCACATAATTCCATTGAAGCAGTTCTCAGTTTCTTTTTTCTTAATGGTTCTCATACTTCCTGCAGCAATGTTCATGCTTTTCTTTTCTTTTCTTTGTTTTACCCCCATATGGAAACAGAAGAGAGGCCAAGCTGGTGCAATGACTCCCATCTTCCACCATGTGCGGCGTAAGTTTCTTATTCTAATTTGACATTCATTTTATCTATTTTCTTGTGCACTTTCTTAACTTTCATCAAATTTTCAGCTTTATGGAGATAATGCAGCAATTCTATTTTCTTGTGCACTTTCTTAACTTTCTCACGGGATGCATGTCGATGCGTATGGCATATGATTCAGGTGAATTTGAAAATCCCATGATATCTAGGCGCATTTTGTGTAAAGCAAATTATGAGCGAAGGCATTGTTGTGTTGCTGCAGAATGACTTGGTTCATGGATGGGGCCTTGATTTTGCTCTTAGAAAATGCATAGAGGTATATATCTACGTGAAAATATCTTATAAGTTTCGTGAAAAAAAAATTTGTCTGCTTGTTTCTATAAATATCAAGTCATGGATTTTTTTTGAAAAAAATCCCCCCACTGTCTAAAACATTGTTCGTGTTCCTCCAATAATAGCAGGCACATGAGAAAATAGGAGTAGTCGATTCTCAGTGGATTGTTCATCAGGTGGTTCCTTCACTTGGGAATCGGGTGAGGAAAGAGTGGTACATTGTTTATGTTTCTTTGTTAATGACTTTGCATCTTGAATTATAGGTCATGTATCACGTTTTATCATTCTATTATGTTCCAACAGGGCCAGGCAGAAAATGGTAAAGCACCGTGGGAAGGGGTAAGCGAGGACCCACAATTGATTCAACTTTTGTTTGGGATTTATTTCATTGGTTTTCCATGCTGTTGAATTGACAAGTACTTGTGTTGTGGATATTATAGAACATCAAATAATACTGTGGTTTTGTAGGAATCCTTCCATGCATGGTCCTGATACATGGTTTATTCTTTATCCCGGAATCCCCAAGGTAGCTGGTGAGGTTTATGAAATCATAATTCATGTAGAAGGTTTCTAACTGTTATTCATATCTACTAACTATTATCTATTAATCAATTAATTAAGGCAAAAATGAGAATGATGGAAGATTTTGTAGCTTCCTTGCAAGTCTTGAGAGGGGATTTGATACTGACATCACTGCTAAAGTGAAAACTCTAAAGAAGAGATTTTTTGGGTGTTTGTCTCTCTGCATTGACGAAGAAACCTCTAAAAAAGCTGACACAATTCAGAATGCTTTTTGAAGATTTTACAACCTGATTAGAGAATCCACCTAACATCCTCTATCCATGGATGAGAGACAATTCTTTTATCCACTGACATGAATCAAGACTCTATGTTAGCTATTCATGGATGATAATTGCATGGATGGTCTTTGCTAGATGCACTGAAAAATTGGTGAAGCCAAAGTTAGCTATTCATGTTTGTTTGGTTCAGTGAATCCACTAGCAATGTGCGATATTGACACATTTCCAACACAATGGTAAGTGAGCAAGGGTGTTTTAAAATGTCCCATTGGAGCTAAATGATATGTTTGTTCGTGGACTTGCTGTAATATCTATTGTAAGCAATGGTTCATGGGCATCAGTTAGAAAGCTAAGTCTTTATAATAGGACTGAATTAGCTACTTGAGATTAATTACGTGAATAGGAAAGAAGTTGATAGAAAGAGTGAATATAAGCATGATTACTAATTTTTTGAGGTTAAATTGTTTAATATGAATCCTATAGAGCTCACAAGAGAAGAACTTCTATATGCAGTAAAGAGGAACATAACACTGCAATTGGAGTAATCTTGTAAGCACGAAATTGGAGAAGAGTAATAGTGCACTTAGAAATCTTTATTACACTTCGGAATGTACAAGCACATATGCTCTCTTTGTAGCTTTTACAGATTTTGTTATTAGAGTCAGAGAGAAGCTTTCAATGTAACTTAAAAAGAGTCAAATGAAATGAAATAGAGAGAAATTTATTAGAAAAATAACTGACAATGTAATGTTTGATATCACAAATGTAATACAAAATTATATCTTATAAAAAGTAACTAGCTAGTGCAATTCAATCCACAAGTTTAATGGTGTGGATAGAGTTATGGTGTGAGTTAGTCAAATGAAGATGTAGTAACTAAAATAATGAAAATAAGGTTACAACTGTGAAATGACTAAAATTTGCTACATCAAAGATTGTATGTAAAGCTGTATAATTTTTTTAACTTTTTTATTTGATGATAATAATCATATTGTTCATTATGCTCGAACGTATCGCAATGACACAGAATTTACCTCTTCATTGCTCACTGATGATCCTCCACTATGAAAAGTAAATGAGAAATTGTGTATAATATATACATAATCTAGTTGTGGGTCACATAATCTGTAAATCTGTTCCACTCATTTCCTTGTAATTTATATGCCTTTTAACCCTTGAAGAAAATGACTGTCTTATCCAACATCATATTGATTAAACATTCTTCATGATATATCGGTTGATTTTTATGAGCAATCGTGTATTTGTATCGGTTGATCATATCTGTATCAGACATTGCTTCAAAAAAGATAAATTCTAATTCGTTTATAAAATTCTAAAAATCTTAGTCAATTACTACTAATATGTGATCTACTACATGGCAGATTGGAATTGGTCTTCTTGTATTGCAGTAACTAAATGGAATCAATGGAATTCTGTTTTATGCCAACAATATTTTCCAAGTCGCTGGTATGCAAACTTTCGATTCTGTCTATATATCTTCACTTCTAGAATGTCAAATTCCTGTTGCCTTCTCTAAAATTATTTGGGTGGAGAACAACAAACTCCAGTTGCCTTTAATTAGTTTAAACCCCACATTTTTGTCGATGTACATATTATTATTTGTATATTGGGATTTTTGTAATTTCTTCTGATGCTCTCCAGGAACATCAGAGGCATTTTTGCATGCTATAGCAAATGAAAGTCAGCTGAAGAAGTCAAATACCTACATGCTTAGATTCTCTGGGATCTACATAGTACTAACTACTAAACATCATTCTGATTCGATCTGCCAGAGCAGTTGGGCTAATTGCTGCTAATTCATTAAGTATACTTATCATTCAAAATCATATTACAAGTATATTAGCTGGTATGCAATTATTAGTGCTTTAGTAGGCCTATTTACTGATGTCTTTTAACCTGCAAGACACACCTATGTCATGGGACAAGAAAGAAAATATTGCCCACGACTAGCATGATAGCATTGGAAAAACATTGAGCTCTTTTTAATCGAGATGGAGTGTTTACATAATTGATTATGTGAATCAGTTAGGCCATCTCAGGATAAGGATTCATTTCACCATCTCATTCTATCATTAACTATTATCCCCTTCCTAGCTTTTATTTTGAAAATTTTCATTGATTTCTGTACTGAACAATGCTTTATGTGTATGGGTAAGTGCCAGAATACTTAAAGAAACCTTAACAAACCTCTAAGTTGCTTTAAGATTATTTATATATTTTGAACATCACAGCTACAGAACTGTACTTTTTTTACTTCTAATCTCAATGGAACTTTTTGTCTCTTTTGACTATGGCACTGGAAAATTGGTGATAAACATGTTTGAGATGAACTTTGGTTACATCTGACATCTTGATTACTCTAATGTTACATTTTAGCATATGCTCTTGATACATGTGGAACTATCAAATTGTGCTTTTATGAGAGAGTATTTCTTTTTGATTAATTGGAAACCAAGATGCAAGAACCTCTTTTGTCTTCCATGACTGCCTGATGATATGGTTCTAAGAATCATATACTCGACATTATTTATTAATGGCTATGTCCAGGTACGCTGTGTCCACTTTATCTCAATATTATGTTTGCTCTTTGTAGTTTTTGAGGCCGCCATATTCCTCCTGTTTTACAGACAGCTTTGGCTATATTTGAACTCAAATCAACATTTTTCATTACCAGGAGTCATCTTCTTTTTCCTTCCAACATTCTTTGCCATCTGGATGGAAAGTACTGATTGTTTCTGGTGCGGTTACCTTTGTGTCGGAGAGAATTTTCCTTGATAGGCAGGAATTTTGGCAGACTTTTCCCGTTCACTACTCTGTTGGCATTCTCTGCTTCTCTCTCTGTGTTGTAGTGATGTATGCATTATTAATGTTGTTTTATTTATTGGATATCCATGAATCCGTCATATTTTTGACTTATTGTTTATATTAACCAAGATTTGGTTATGGATTTTACAGCTTCTTGCTACGAGATGAGCACTCCATTTTCAAAAGTTTACACGATGCATTCTGCCATCAAATTTTATTTTTCTGTTTTGTTTTGATGCCCAAGTTGCAGTTTCTTACATTTCTTACTTCTTTCAACTTTCAAGATTGAGTTAGTATTTAAATTCTCACTACATTGATCTGACAAACTCTCCCTTCATTCGTTTTTTAAAATTTTAATTTTTTTTGTTTTTGGTTTGCAGGTCGAATGTCGGATTTCTGGTCGAAGATAATGTTGGCTTTCAGGTCGAGAATGGAGTAAAGGAAGAACTTGATGGAGGCAGGTGAGGCAGGTACACCGTTTATATTGGGACGTTCTCACGTGAAGGTGAAACCAGGGTTGTCATTGTTGAAGATGGCTATCGATTTTGTGTACAATTTCTTATGGATGAATTGTCGAGGGGCGAAAGTGGTGTTGCGAGAGCCCCTGGCTTCTTTGCTGAAGATTGGTATGGTTTATGTATTGTAACGGTGCAGAGTCAGTCTTGATTTTTTGCTATCTTTTTGGGTTAGGAGCTGCATGTGTGATATTAGGCCCATCTGTAAGTGTAATCTGATGATCCTTTTGGTCAATGGATATGATAAATATGAGGTGCTAGCCAAGACATTATTAGCTACTGATTTTCTTTACTGTCCATTATGTATGCTTCCTATAGTCAGTCTTTGATAACTCAAAATGTTGTAAATACCACTGAGTACTGAACACTTCAGGGTTGTAATTGCAATTAACTGATTATAGGAAGAGCTGTTCATTTTGTTCTGTCGTGATATCAGGATATAATTTGCTTGCTACATCGACTGATTTGACTCCTTTTTTGGGTTCTTTCAGGTGCATAATGTGAAATTGGTTTAGTGTAGTTAGAGCAGCATGCTAATATATATCTAAAAATATACGGGAAATTTTTATCAATTTCTAATTTTCTTTTAAAAAAATTGAACATTAGCCACATCCATTCCGTGGCTAATACTCATTAGCCACTGCCGGGTCAACAGATGGTCCATGACTAATAAGCATTAGCCACGGAAAATCTGTGGCTAATGTAGATATTAGCCACGGACTCTCCGTGGCTAGTAAACATTAGCCACGGAAGGTTTTGCCACGGCCCATTTCATGGCTAATGAGGACATTTTTCCGTTGTTTTTGAATCACATTCGCCACGGAACATCCGTGGCTAATGATCCGTGGCTAATGTATCCGCCACGAACCATCTTCCATTTGCCACGGAATTTTTTGCATTAGCAATGCCACTTTCCGCCACGGACTATTAGCCACGGAATTTATGAAAATCCGTGGCTAATACGAATTAGCCACGGATTTCATGGTATTAGCCACAAATTTTTCCGTGGCTAATGCCCAATTTTCCAGTAGTGTAGAAGCTATGCACAAGCTCCCACAGCTCAATACTATGATGGGGGCATTGGTGTTGGAGATCCTTGAAACGCTCCCACGCCTCATATAAAGTTTCTTGAGGGCATTGCTTGAAGGATATCAGTGTGCTTCGTATCTTAATATTCTTGGATGGAGGATAGAACTTATTGACAAATGCGCTTGCCAGCTCATCCCAAGGGGTGAAGATCCCCTCGGCTTGCGTTCTCAACCAATACAATGCCTTATATCGAAGAGTAAACGGGAAGAGGCACAGTCGAATAGCGTCAACCGGCATGCCAGGCATCTGGAGAGTGGCACATTTAGCCAAGAACGATTACAGATGGTAGTGCGGGTTTTCTTGTGAGTTCCCATGGAATGGGTCTTGTTGCATCAACACTACGAGTCCTGTCTTCAGCTCAAAGTTCTTGTCGGCCGCCAACTCCGACATGACTATAGAAGAGGTGGTAGACGTGGTCTTGTGCCGTAGCCTATCTCGGATGGAGACAAGCCTAGTCATATGCTGTGCTAGCTCCTCTGGTGTTTTCAGCACGGCCATTTGATTTTCCTCTACAGCAAATCTCCTCTCAGCTCTAAGCCTCCTTGCCATACGCTCGAACTCAGGGTCAAATAATATTTCTTCTTGGGGCACCTTCGATCTCGTGTACATGCACAGAAAAAGAGAGTCTAGATAGAATTGTTAGCATAATAGAGGAATTAAAGAGTGAAGATAATAAAATAAAAAGAAATAGCTAAGTAAAGAAAATAAAATACCGTCTCTCTCCGGCAACGGCGCCAAAAACTTGATCGCACTCGGATATACACCCGAAAAACGACTGTAGTCTTACCGCAATCGCACAGTGTAGTGGCGAGCGGGTATCGAGACAAATGACGGTACTCTGTTTAATCACCTAGCTATTGGTGGTAGAATGGAACGGTTTCAAGAAAATTGTCACGGTCGTTCAATTAATAATTTGAATTCTAGATAATAAAAGCGTCTAGGGCCAGGGAATTCCCACTACGGATCATTATTTATCTTTGTGAATCGTGAATCTCAATGTTGCCAGGCTTGAATCATGGTGAACTAGTCGTAACTGAATAGGGAACCAAGCTCACACTCTCGTGCTATTGCCGGTCTATAGCAACCTAGATTAGGGCCCACTCTCGTGCAAACCCTAACCTAAGCCGCTAGCATGAAAATCGACATCATCGTCCAATCGCACCTCGAGCCCACTCTCGTTCAAACTTAAGTTACAATCTAGGTTATGATAGTTCGTATTCGTCCAATCTCTTGTAAACGAATATGAGTGTAGATTTATAATAAAAATCCTAGCTTTGGTCCAATCTCTTGCAAACCAAGTCTAGAGAATCTCGATTATAAACCTAAATCGAATATCTAGGCCTTCCCATCGATTGAAATCCAATCTCTTGCAAACCCCAATCGATGGAAATCCCTAGCTACTCGTAGTAAATTAATCACAACCCAACCATCTATCAATCCTAGCAACAAGTTAATTCGTTCATCACAATTCTAAAATCGGAGCCATAGGGTTCATCCCCATGCCTTTGAACAGCGGAACTACTCGCGATTAATCATGGCAATCACAGAAATAACAAATAAAAACATATATCGATTCATACTTAAGAGAAAACAATTCACAAAAACTAGAAATTTTGATTGAAAGAACAAACCAAATCTCCAATCTTCAATCTCCAGCCGAGAAATTTAATTAGAATATTGCTCAAAAACTATTTTCTGGTCCCCCTTAAAACTAGGAAGAAAACTAGCTTAAATACAAGCCAAAAGTCGGCTAGAAAATCCTGACAGATTTGCCCCTGGTGCAGCCCAGAACCCTAATTCGCGATACAGGCAGACTGCGCCACTCGGTTGAGTAGAACATGTCACTCGGCCGAGTGACGGACCCAAAGATGGGGGTTTTGGGGGTCTGTCGCTCTGTTCCACTCGACCGAGTGGAGTTCTTTACTCGGTCGAGTGGGCTTTCTCACTCGGCCGAGTGAGTCTTCTGCTGATCTTCTTCAAACTTCAGCGAGTCGGTCGAGATCCTCTTCGGAAAACCCTGTCATACTCGGGCGAGTGGACTTCTTCACTCAACCGAGTGAGATCTTTCACTCGCCCGAGTGGACTTTGACTCCAAGTGCTCTCGTATCCGTTGTACTCAGCCGAGTACGTTCCTTCACTCGGCCGAGTGAGCTGTCTGCTCGGCCGAGTGGGCTGTTTCTGGAGTCCTATCTTCTCCTCCTCGCCTCCTCGTCGATTCTATCGAACTCCTTCTTCTTTCGCTCATCATCTAGAGATACTAGCTTCTCGATGGGGTCACAGGTGGTGTTCCAGTGTGCGCGAAAGTCCATTGATCTCATTTATGCTCTAGATCGCTCCATATTTCCTGAAATCCGACAAAAACAAGAAATAGTGAAAAGCAACGCGATATCGTCGAATAATCGTGAAAAACGCAATATGGGCGATCTAAATGACATGCAAACATGAAGAAAAAAGGTGTAAAATATGGACCGATCAGTTACTAGAGTAAGATTTCATGCAGTCGGGATTTGACTCGGGGGAATCCAAACCAAGGTATATACTCTGTTTGCGATTGAATTTTTGTGTTGTTGTCTCTATTATTTCATTTCCGCATTCTTGCTTGCACTGGATTTTTAATTAGATGTACTTTCCTTGTTAATTATGAATGAACACTGTTCACTCCCCTATAGTGTTTTTCTCATAATTTCAGGTCCTACAAGAGCATCATCCGAATGCACAAACCTGAGAGGGATCCGCAATTGAGTTATATAATAGGGATGATTAGAGCCATGATTGACAACAACCCTAGTGAACCCACAACCCATGCATTCTTCATTGCTAGTCTAGGCTCATATTTGTATGTCCAACCATAGCTATCGTAGATTAGGTTGATAGATTCACCATCATTTTTCCACCATCATCGCGTTAGTGAGGTGGTTGTATTCTCACCATTACCCTTCCCCAGTAAGTCAAAATGTTGAGTGTAGAACTACTTTGTAGTGCCCTGGGAAGCTACTGCACATGTACTAGAGGGGGGGGGGGGGGGGTGAATAGTACTTTTAAATAATAAGGAGAGTTATTCCTAATTATCGTGCAATTAACAAACAACGTTGCGGAATAACTACAATCAAGAATTAATGCAAACGCAAACACAATGGTTTAATGGGTTCGGATCCACCCAAGTCTCCCCGACTTGTTCCCGGTGATCCTACGTCCCAACCACCCGGATCCCTTCCGGATACTTGAGTTAGAAACCCTAACTCAAGATTTCCAATATGAACACTTGCGAAAACCTCACAAGCGCAATCGACCTACAATCGATGACCGTGACTCCCACAACCCGGGATCACGTAAAACCTCTCACAACCGAGAGTATACAATTCAAATATAACTGAAATGAAATGCTTACCAACAAAATACATATGCCTTGAGATTTCTTACCAAATTAGGGCAAAGAGGATTTTGATGGAGGAAGAGTCACCAAACCCTAGCTTCAAGAAGATGACCAGCAATGGAAGCCTAGGGATGAGATGGATGACCTAGAATCAAGCCCTTGGCTTGGAAGGCTCACAACCAATGAATCTCTCTAGAGGAATGAGAGTGAGGGAGAGATTCTTGATAATGGGAGAGCTTGAAGATGAGAGTTGAAAGAACTTCTCTTTGAATCAATAGAGCTCTGAAATAGCAGCCTTGGATCCTATGAAATAACCCCTTCAGGTATTTAAAGGATCAAGAGAAAAGAGAGAGAGAAACGTCGCTTTCAAAACTCCAACGGATCTAAATCTGAAGCAGACTAGTCGGTCAAAGAACAACCACTGACCGACTAGTTCATCAACTAGTCGGTCGGTGAAACAACATGAACCGACTAAGAGGTGAACAGTGAACAAATGAAGATTTCAGACCTAGATAACTAGTCGGTCCAAGAAGACATTCTGACCGACTAGTTTCACAACTAGTCGGTCAGTCAGTGAACGTAGACCGACTAAGAGGCAAAGTGATATAGTCTGAATACACATTGACTTAGTCGGTCCAAGAACAAAAGTTGACCGACTAGATTGTCAACTAGTCGGTCACCAAACGTTCTTAGACCGACTAACGATAAACAGTAGCTTAGGAGAAATTTAGCATGAACAGTAAGTCACAACTAGTCGGTCAAAGAAGCATCACTGACCGACTAGTTCACAAACTAGTCGGTCGGTGAGTCAACGTAGACCGACTAACTGTAAACAGTAAAGTCCAAGAAATTAAGGAAACAAACTAGTCGGTCCAAGAAGAGTTGCTGACCGACTAGATCACCATCTAGTCGGTCAGTGCATCTTCTTGTACCAACTAACATGCACAAACAAGTCCGAATCGAAGCGCGATGCTTCGAGGAAGTTAGAATGGACTTGTACTAAGATCCTAGAGCTACGATATGAGCGTTATGAAGATAGAAATGTAAGAATTACTCAAGGCTTAACATTCTATAGATCGAAGCTAAAAGACTATAAAATAAACCTTACGAGCTGTCTTCAAAGCTTCAATCTTCATTCTTGACTTCAAAGAAGGCACAAAAGCTTCAACGAAGCTTTAGGCATGCGATCACGCGCTTTGAGAAGTCTTGAGACGTCTCTTTGGATGTTCTCGTGAATTTGGCGACGATCTCCATAACTGCGCTCACAAATTGTTAGTTCATGATATATTTATGTTTGCTCATCATCCAAAACCAAATCCGGGGAGTCCAATACTCAACATTCTCCCCCTTTTTGGTGATGACAAACCAACATAAATAATAATCAATAAGAATGTGCTAAATGAAATATACTTACTCCCCCTGCATTGATGACACATTAGTTCCATATGAAATAATAAGCACATTCATCAAGCAGACGAGGAAAGTAAAAATGCAAATCCAATATTTGAGATTTAGGACTTGTAATCCATTTTTATATCTTAACTCCCCCTGAATCTAACATATCAAATTAGATTCATGGTAAATTATCATTTAGCACATGCCATTATTATGCCATTATTATGTCTCTCCCCCTTTGGCATAATCCAAAAAGAGCGGGAGGAAGCCAATGACAATAAATCATGTCCAAATAATTCATTAAGCATGGGAGTCTAAGAATACGACCACGTTTCATATGACACCAAAATAAAATTCGAATAAAATCAAAGCGTGTCAATGAGACCATAGTCGAAAATTGAAAACTTAAATCATCAAAATATCAAATGTAAATTCACTTGTTGATGAAATGAATTTATACTCCAATATCAACATTTATAGCTATTTTAGTGCATGGAAAACAATTCTATGTTTTCATACAACTAAAGCTATTGAATCAAAATAAATCGTCGAGCGACGAAATCAATATCAGAGACATACATAAAATGTGCACAAAGGAATGAACCATCAAAAGAGTGGTGCACATCATAGAATATCAAATGATACAATATCGATCGAAGATGAACATAAAGTAAAAGCACATCAAAACTAAGTGAAGTGTGCGATGAGAAGCGACAATGTGATAAAAGTAATACGAAAATTATCATTATAATTTTTAAAAACATATCATGCCAAAATAGATAAGAATTTCAAAGCATTTATGGCATTCACAATTCTATCATGCTAGGAGAAACAAAATGATACCAATGTAAAGAAATATATTCTAACCAAGCATGCATTCAACCCTTATGGATACCAAATGTAATATTATACTTACAACATTAAGCTCCCCCTACATTGGTGCATTACCTAAGCACCATCAACTCTGTTTGAATGAAAGTCTTCGCAAATCGAGGAGTTAGTAGGGTTGGTATCCCACGGTGGATTGAACCTAGACAACTTCATTTTGGTATCCAAAAACCCTTTTGGATCCAATGGGTTAGACAACAAATTTGAAATATGAAATTAAAATAATTGTAACCCATGAGTTAATGTAATCAAAATCAAATTTATAAACAAATGCCTTGGTACCCATAACATGATCATAAGCTCATGGTACCAAGCATTGAAAGGTTAAAGGAACTAACCCTTCGGAAACCAAGTCCAAGAGGAACTTGACTTCCCAACATAATCATCATTCAAAATAACATCATTAATATATGATTTCACATAAACATTCATAGCATCATCGCTAGTGTTCTTGGGACCCCAAATAGTGTACATTTTGGGAATCCTCTTCCTAGTGGTTGCATGCACAAAAGTTTGATTTCTATGTGGTGCATGTGGCCTAGGAGCATGAGTTCTAGCAATAGCATTATGATGAGCATGAGATCCATGATGTGGTGTAGCATACATACGTGGATAAGCATGAGGTGTGTATGCATGAGGATGATTATGAGAGTAGGCATGCACATGTGGATGAGATGTTTGAACATATGCATTAGGATGTGCATGAGCATGATTACGTGCATGTGAGTGTCTCATATGAGTGTTAGCACGTGCTCGTGGGTGCGGACCATAAAAATCATCATTAATATTAGCATGCACCGGTGGAGTAGAATGTGTGTTCCTACGTGGCATATCATGTGAGTACAAAAATGCATGACCCCTCTTTGGAGGTCTACCCAAAGTGGGTTTCTTTCCAATCGAGGGTGTGTACGAAGTGGAAGCACTATTGGTAGGAGAGCTACCAATGAGGTGTTTGCTCCCACTCGTCGAGGCATCGGATGTCGGCCTAACAAAGGTGGTAGGCGATTTGGATGAGTCTCACATCTTATAGCCCAAGCCAATGTGGTGTTTGGCCGGAAGTAAGTCATTTAGGATATTATCCAAATGGCCCTTACCTTTATTGAAATCATTGATACGGCCTAACGTGCACTCATACTTCTCTTTGAGGGAATGCAAAGAAGCATCCAAAGTGGATACTTGCGATGTGAGTACATAAACACGTGATTTGAGATTCTTATTCTCAATACTCAAAGTTGAGTTTTGAGACGTCAAATCGGCTATCACATGTTCATCCGAATCCTCAACAAGAACATGCTCAAGCTGAGATTTGAGGGACTTCACCTCATTTCTCAACACGCCATTATGAGTAAGCAAACTTGCTTTCTCATTGGCGAGTGTCTCAACAATGGTGTCATTGTTGGTGATGGTAGACTTAGGAGAGGTTTGGAGGCTAACAAGTTCATCTTTGGTCTTATTATATCTATCTACTAATTTAGTAAATTTAGACCAAATTTCTTGGTTAGCTAACCTCATTTCATCAATAGTAGGTTCTCCGCTTCCATCATCGCTACCATCCTCGCTTTCATCCTCGCTATCATCGAATGAGGACTTTCGAACTTTTGCCTCATTAGCCATGAAGCAAAGTTTTGCTTTCTCCACTCTTCCATCATCCGACTCTCCACTTGAGGAATCCTCTTCGGAGTCGGTGAATGTGCCAACAAGTCCTTTCTTGTACTTTCTCGACTTGTCGTACTTCGATGCTTTCCCTTTCTCCTTGTGTTTGTAGAGAGGACAATCCGGTTTGATGTGTCCTGGCTTGTTGCATTTATAACACACGAGAGTAGAAGCATTAGTCGAACTAACTTTAGATTTATTCAAAGATATACCTTCTCGGAGGAATCGATCGAACTTCCTTGCCATACGGGCAATGGATTCCATGTCCAAATCATCTTCCGATTCTTCATCATCGGTAGATGGAGCGGCCTTGAAGGCAATCGTCTTTTTCTTTGGCTCATCTTGCTTCAAGTACGCTTTCATCTTTTCCTTCATTCGGATCTTACTATCCTTGCGTACCTCGTAAGACAACAATGTACCCATTAGTTGTGTGACGGTATATTTATTCATGTCGTTACCTTCCTCGATGGCGTAGGTACGCTTTTCCCAATGTGATGGAAGACCGTCGATAATCTTCGCGACTTTCTCCTTTTGGGTATAGACCTTCCCAAGAGCTTCCAAGTCGTTTGATATATCCACGAAGCGAGCGTAATATTCCTTCATTGTTTCGCCCTGCTCCATATGAAACAACTCAAATTCTTTATTAGCAACGACGAGTTTAGAATCTTTTACCGTACTCGATCCTTCGTGCAATATGAGGAGTTGGTTCCATATTTGATATGCACTCTTACATGTGCATATCTTGTTGAAGTCCTCGGGCTCCAACGCACAATTCAAGGCATTCATTGCCTTGGCATTGGCTACTTCCGCGGCGACCTCCGCGGGAGTCCACTTCGCGAAATCTTCTTCGGAAGGCTCGACATACTCCGTCATGGTGGCTCTCCATAGTGAAGCGCTCCGGAGGAAAATTTGCATCCGGCATTTCCAGTACCCGTAGTTGGTACCGTTGAAGTGTGGAGGCCTGACGGAGGATAGTCCTTCCATAACTGAAGAAGCTCCATCGCGGTTCCTGAAGACGTTGTAGTCGTTGTTCGTCATAGCTCTCAACTTTGGCTATGTGTAGCTTTGTACTTGGCTCTGATACCAATTGTAATTTGGTATCAGACTAAGTAGCTTTGACCTTGTAGCTTTGAACTCTGGCTCTGATACCAATTGTAGTGTCCTGGGAAGCTACTGCACATGTACTAGAGGGGGGGGGGGTGAATAGTACTTTTAAATAATAAGGAGAGTTATTCCTAATTATCGTGCAATTAACAAACAACGTTGCGGAATAACTACAATCAAGAATTAATGCAAACGCAAACACAATGGTTTAATGGGTTCGGATCCACCCAAGTCTCCCCGACTTGTTCCCGGTGATCCTACGTCCCAACCACCCGGATCCCTTCCGGATACTTGAGTTAGAAACCCTAACTCAAGATTTCCAATATGAACACTTGCGAAAACCTCACAAGCGCAATCGACCTACAATCGATGACCGTGACTCCCACAACCTGGGATCACGCAAAACCTCTCACAACCGAGAGTATACAATTCAAATATAACTGAAATGAAATGCTTACCAACAAAATACCTATGCCTTGAGATTTCTTACCAAATTAGGGCAAAGAGGATTTTGATGGAGGAAGAGTCACCAAACCCTAGCTTCAAGAAGATGACCAGCAATGGAAGCCTAGGGATGAGATGGATGACCTAGAATCAAGCCCTTGGCTTGGAAGGCTCACAACCAATGAATCTCTCTAGAGGAATGAGAGTGAGGGAGAGATTCTTGATAATGGGAGAGCTTGAAGATGAGAGTTGAAAGAACTTCTCTTTGAATCAATAGAGCTCTGAAATAGCAGCCTTGGATCCTATGAAATAACCCCTTCAGGTATTTAAAGGATCAAGAGAAAAGAGAGAGAGAAACGTCGCTTTCAAAACTCCAACGGATCTAAATCTGAAGCAGACTAGTCGGTCAAAGAACAACCACTGACCGACTAGTTCATCAACTAGTCGGTCGGTGAAACAACATGAACCGACTAAGAGGTGAACAGTGAACAGATGAAGATTTCAGACCTAGATAACTAGTCGGTCCAAGAAGACATTCTGACCGACTAGTTTCACAACTAGTCGGTCAGTCAGTGAACGTAGACCGACTAAGAGGCAAAGTGATATAGTCTGAATACACATTGACTTAGTCGGTCCAAGAACAAAAGTTGACCGACTAGATTGTCAACTAGTCGGTCACCAAACGTTCTTAGACCGACTAACGATAAACAGTAGCTTAGGAGAAATTTAGCATGAACAGTAAGTCACAACTAGTCGGTCAAAGAAGCATCACTGACCGACTAGTTCACAAACTAGTCGGTCGGTGAGTCAACGTAGACCGACTAACTGTAAACAGTAAAGTCCAAGAAATTAAGGAAACAAACTAGTCGGTCCAAGAAGAGTTGCTGACCGACTAGATCACCATCTAGTCGGTCAGTGCATCTTCTTGTACCAACTAACATGCACAAACAAGTCCGAATCGAAGCGCGATGCTTCGAGGAAGTTAGAATGGACTTGTACTAAGATCCTAGAGCTACGATATGAGCGTTATGAAGATAGAAATGTAAGAATTACTCAAGGCTTAACATTCTATAGATCGAAGCTAAAAGACTATAAAATAAACCTTACGAGCTGTCTTCAAAGCTTCAATCTTCATTCTTGACTTCAAAGAAGGCACAAAAGCTTCAACGAAGCTTTAGGCATGCGATCACGCGCTTTGAGAAGTCTTGAGACGTCTCTTTGGATGTTCTCGTGAATTTGGCGACGATCTCCATAACTGCGCTCACAAATTGTTAGTTCATGATATATTTATGTTTGCTCATCATCCAAAACCAAATCCGGAGAGTCCAATACTCAACATACTTGTCCCTGTGATTCGACCCTAGGCTCATCAAGATTTATTACTTGACGACCTCCTATACTTGTGAGTAATGTGCAGTATTTTACGCGCATTAAATTTTTGGCATCGTTGCCAGGGACAACAGTTTTTTACATGTCGCATTTTTGATTGATTTGGAAAATTTTGGTGGGGTACTTCCATCTTTAGTGTTGAGTCTTATTTATTTATTTTTTATTTTATTGAGTCTTTTGGTTGTTTATTTATTTCTTTAAAATTTGGAGCCAATGGCGCCATTTCAAACTCTATTGACTTTTACATAGAGGTAATCCAATTCCTACCAATTTTTCACGGCACAGATGCGAAAAGCCCATATTTACATATAAAGAAGTTTGAAGATATTTGTCTGCATTGTATTAATGGGAACATTTGTACTGAAACGATTTATTTTAAATTATTTCCCTATCTCTGGAAGGCAGTGCTAAGATGTGGTTTAATGCTTTATCCGCTAGATTTATTTCTTCTTGATATGCACTTTGTGATAGTTTCTTTACAGTGTTTTTTCCTTCATGCAGGACCAAGAAATGGAAGTTTAAAATCGCATGCTTTGCTCAACATGATGGTGAGACCTTCTCTCAGGCTTGAGACAGATTCACAAAGTTATTGCTTGGCTGTCCACATCATGGATTCATTGTGGTCAATCTCCTCCAGTTCTTCCACGAAGGGTTGTAGCTTGAGACACTTGCTTTCATGAAGATGATGGACAATGGCCGATTCTTGGATAACACACATGAAAAAGCATGTGCATACTTGGAGATCATGAAAGAGGATGCTCGATCATGGGATGAGGCTTTGGAGCCTTCTCATGGTGGCAATGATTTGCCTAGCCAAGAAGATGGAATCCACCAAGCACAGCCCCAACAAGTGACTGAGGATCTCATAATACTGACTGCTTATGTGGAAGAAGGTAATCCATTTGAACGAGTACTGCCAGTTATTGATATGGATTCCTCTTCTTCTGCTGTTTGGTTCACTTCCTCATGTCACGAGGAGATTGAAGAACAAGGTGTTGACATGGATGATGGGGTGGTTGTGAGCAAAGTGTGGGATGGAGTCTATTCATTTCTGTTTGAATGGGAAGCCAAAATGAGTGAAGACGAGACTCCAATAGAGGATTTGGTGGAGCCCTCAGAGGGGTTGTATGAGAGCATTGGGAGGATTGTTGAGAATGTTTACTTTTATGAAGATGAGGAGGATGTGAATAAGGGAGAGAGCATACCGACCATCGTAATGGAGCCCAAGCACTGCCCTCCTACAAATGCATCCCATCAGCCACCACTTTCTTTTCCAGAGAATGATCATCTTGAGACTGATCTTGCACATACTTTTGATTTCATTGATCATTATATTGATATTATTGATGATTTTCCTTTTGTGCAGAAAGCTGAGATGAGAGAGGATAAGTGGAAACCAAACCTTATGACACCTTCCAGGGAGTTTTCCAAAATAATCATGAAACTTTAAATTAATTTCTTTCTTTTGATGATTATATTTGGAAAACATTTATTGAAGGGAAAGTGTTTTCATCCATTTTTAACACAATTCATCTCCCACATGAACATGTGTACATTTGGTGGAGATGCTGGGCATTGTGTTGCTGGTAACCAATGCCACGAGTGGAGGGAGAGCAATGGCAAGGAAAGAAAGGAACAAATCTAGCAGCTGCCTCCACTAAAAGAGATCCATAATCCACCATTTGACCACGGTGTGTTCTTTCTTTACTATAGTGTAAATAGTTGAATAAACATTAATTTAGTTTAAGTCTTGCTTTAGTATGCTTGTCTTGTGGTGTGAGGTTTATATTTATACTAAAAGCACATGGTATTGTTGTAGCTTACGACTCAAATACAGAGAGGTGTCTGACAAAGTACTAGTTGATCCTAGGTTATAGTTAGCCACGCAGATATTTATAAAAGGGGAGATAAGATTAAAGAAAAGCTCTAGGGCTAGGTATCCCCCTCTATTGTAGGTTGAATATGGAAATGAACTCCTTTGTCTATTTATTGAATTAATCCTAGGGTGAGGTTATTGCACCTGATGTGGACACTTATCCCCTACTGTCGTAGCGAATGATAGGACTACCTATCGTGTGGCAAAACCAACTGTCGTTGCAAATCAACACATGACAAGTGCATGACACAAACAATATATCCCCAACCTTCCTTCACACCATTGTCGTGGATTGAAGTTAGGTCATTTCCTCGAGGCTCTAATCGAGACTCAAATGTTGTTGTGCCATAGATATTATGGATCAAAAAAGTGATTGATGACCCTAAATAAAACCCCAACTGTCGTTGGTCGTTAGATCTAATTATCCATGTAGGAGGAAACCAATATTTTCTTATATTAGGATTATCCAAGGTAAACCTTAATTGATAATTCAAAAACTAAACAAAACAATTCAATGCATACTTAAACCAAAATAAGATTCAACCCATGCCTTAGATAAAAACTATTCCATATGCACGAAAGAAATCATCACAAGATTATAAAAAGAGCACATAGAAATTAGAAAATGGAAAAACACTTATCTTCAATATGAATCTAACAAAGTCGCTACAAAGAAGCTCCAAATTGATACAAGTTTTGCTCCAAATTAAATCTAACCTCAAACCCAAAAATGACGGCTTAAAGCCTCCAAAAAAAACTCTCCTCTAATTCATGTATAAATCGAGTATAAATACCCCCTAAATCCCTAAATAGTTTGGCCAAAATTCAGCCCAGATACGTAGAAAAGACAGCCGATACGGCCGTATGGAAACTCACACAACCGTGTGACTGAAACACAAATTCTGAACTGTAGCATTGACTTTCAAAAAATATATAAAATTGTTCTGAGCAGAGAAAATTACAAATAAATATGCATTGGAGTTTTCATGACAGCTCTTCGACTGAAAAATAAGCGCAAATGAAAATGATTATGAAATCATGAGCAGATCTTCAATCTTTGTAACGTTGTGCATTTGTTGCTCTTCATTTGGCTTTAGAGGGGACATGGTCGTGTGGCTCCTCCTACACGACCATGTCACTGTAATGATGAACATTGTTTGACTCTTCTTAGCGACATGTCGTGGGAAACCTTTCATGTGCCTCCTCTTCAATACTCCTATTCAGCTCCTTGCACGGTCATGTGCACGACCGTGTGGGGTCTTCATGTTGTGCTTCTTTGCACGACTATGTGGGATAACATGCACGGACGTATCAACTGCCTCTTATTTTTGTTTCTCCAAGATCTTTGACACGACCATGTGTTGTGAGACACACGGCCGTATGGCATGCAATACTCCTTCTAAATCTCTTTAGTTCTCTTTGCTTCTCCTTTCTTCGCCTCACTTTGCATCATCGCTTCTTGACTCCATATAGCTCTAAATAGCTAGATATCAAGCTGAAACGCACAGAAACACCCCGAGAGTGAAAAGCAACAAAAAGTAGTTGAAAAGATATGAAAAGTGTGTTGGATCTGGATCCTAGCCTAGGGGGTGAATATGCTTATAAAAATATTCTTACGCAACCCACGAGAAAACACACGCAATTAAAATCACAAGCAGAGTAAATAAGAGGCAATCACTGAGTACGCACAGATTTATCCTGGTTCGGTCGCATCAACAACCTACATCCAGCCCCCAAGTAAATACTAGCATTAATATGTTCCTTCTGTACACCTACAATGGGATCCTAGCTCTAACTACCCACCTAGACTATACTACACTCAACAAAGTGTAGAACACTATCAACCTAGTAAATGTGTATCTTGACTGCTACAACACGTCAAGACCCTCTTGTCTAGCCCCAACCAGACAACTCTCAAAAGAACACAATAACGATAAAGTTTCCCCTACAGAGATCTACATACAATCACGAATATAATGATAAAGTACAGGGTTCAAAAATGCTCAGATTGTGATGGTGTCTCGTCTCTGTCGTTCAGCACGGCGTCAGCTTCAGTCTGGCGCAAACGGTGCCTCGATTTGATTCCTGGATCTCAAGTTGCGGCTTGAATAGCACTCTGGTCTGTGCACAAAGCAATTCCAGTTCAAACTGATTTAAACTCAGTCTGTGCATACAGCAACCCCTTTAAATCTTAATCCACGTCAGCTGCTCTTTTTATTTTGTTTTAATGTAAGCCCCTCTAACTCACATTCGCCTGGGAACTCGACTTCTCCGAAGGCTTCTCTTCGATGGCGACTCGAGCAGCATACTGGAACGTCGTCGTCCGACTTCTCAGAGCGACTCAACGACGACGGCGGCCCTCTTAACCCCGACTCCGACGTCGACTTAGTTCCTGCAGTGGTGCTCTCGACTTCGACTTTGACATCGACTTCCCCGACCACTCATCTTCGACAGTGGAGCCTCCAGTGACGAGAGCTCAACAACGACGACTTCGTCTTCTCGACGGTGACTCGATGGCCCTTCAACAGCAGCCCCTCAACAGCGGTGGTGGCAACTCGGACTCGAGTTTGAAGAAGACGATCTCGGCAGCATCTTGGATGTTCCCGACATTTATCAACGGCAGCTTCTTGGATGAACTCCACGACGACAGCCTCAGGAGGACTCATGGCGGCGAGAGGAAGCTCGTTGGCAAGTCACGGTGGTGAGGAGGCTTTGGACGACAGCAGCTAGATGTCGGTGATGCTTGGAGTTTGAAGATGCTCACGGCTACGAAGACGAAGATGGCAACAAGCAGATGATAGCGAAGGTGATGGGTTTGAAGATGCTGCCTTTGCTTGAGGAAGATGATGGGTTTTGCTCCAAAAGCTTGCTGTTAAAGAGAAGTTGTAGTTCAGAGATTTTGGCTTGGTTTCTTTTGGGGATGCCGCACACTTTGCCTTGGTAATTTATAATAAGCCGTCTCCTGTCAACCCTAGAACGAGATGCCTCTTTATATTGCTAGGGTTGGCTTTATTTTTGTATTGTGTTGGCACCGTTCTTTTTCTTTTGGGTATGAGCCGCGAGTCCATTGGATTATAATTTTTTAGCCGCTCATAGGTTCCCTTATATAGGAGAAAGATAGGGTTTCATGCGGCAAGAGGGTATCCCCAATGAATTAGGTCGGATAGGGTATAGGGAGATTGACTTGGTCCAAGTCCAAATGTGGCTAGGAGATCATCTCTTTAATTGACTTGCTCAAGTCCAATGAGATACTCTTTAACTCATCCCATATTGGACTAAGTCCAAATAGCTCCATTTCTCTTCACATTGGCCAATTCCTCTTTGCTAAGTATATAGCACTTTGATCAAACCCATTGACTATGTGATTAGCAATTCCTCCAACAATTGGATTAGTCATCACTTTGAAGAATTACGTCTTTGTCATCACTGAAACACACTTAACACACACGTTAAATAGCAACACACGTTTGTTATCATCAAACTAGAGATCCTAGATCGTTGCGTCCAACAATCTCCCCCTTTTGATAATGACAAACCAATGAATGATTTGAGCACTTAGACAGGCGTGCGTGAAGTGTGATGAAGGATGTAATGCATATGATGTATACAATGAGATGTTCAAGCAGCGTATATGATGAATATAATGATATGTTCAAGCAGTAATAGCATGCACAATATAGCAAGCACAATAATATAGCATGCTCCCTCCTTTTCTAAGCTCCCCATATACATGTTTTTTTCAAGCTCCAACAATTAACACCATTTGATACCAAATCTTTCCAACACTTTTCGCCCCTTTTGTTATCATCAAAAGTCGATTAATGAAGTCATCAAATATCACATGCAAAAACAAAGTATTATTGAGTATAGCTAGCACTTGCATGTATTTTCTACAAAGTAGACAATTCAAGTTCAAAGGAAATCATAATATAGACTTCACCACCATTGTAACGGTCGGTTTCCGATCGTACTTTCTTTGTGCACGTGCTCTTGATCGTGCACGTGTTTATTTTAGACTCTATTTGATTTTGAACATTCTTGTGTGATATGTCGTTGTGATCGTCTCTGAGGGTATTAGATTGTGGAACTATTTTGGAACGACATTTCTCGAGTCGTTCTTCCGTGATTCTATCTTATTTGATGTGGCGTCACGACTTTCTGTTTTGACGGAAGACGTTTCTATTTTTAGTTTCGTCTCTCGATGTCGAAATTTAGATCCATCTTCTTCGTTCTCTTTCTTTCGTCGCCCTGATCACCCCAATATTTATTTTACAATTTTTGGACTTAATTTGACCTATTTTCCATTTTCGAGTAAGTTAAAAATAATTTTAAAACATACTTTTATAAGTATTTTAATTATAATAAAATTCCTATTTAAATATTACTCTTCAAAATAATTTTTAACCAAGTCCCATATTTTTTGGCCGCAGACATCCATGCGAGAGGGTGAGGGAGAGTTAATTTTAGTTATTTTAATTTTTAAATTAACTTAATTTAATAATAAACCCTAGCCCTAACCCTAAACCCCCTATTCTATTTAAATAAACCCTAGGCTAAGTTATTTTCGCAGCCATACAACCCTAACCGCCGTTTTCCTCTTCCAAATTTTCGCAACCCTCAAGCAGCCCACGCAGCCGCTCGCAGCCCTCGTATCCGCTCGGCCAGACCGACGCATTCCCTCGGTCTGACCGAGAGATCGCCCCGCACCCGCTCCCCGCTCCGCAGCGTTGCAACTTGCAACGTTGCAATGCTCCCGCAGCCGATCGCTACGACCGAGAGCGTCTCTCGGCCTGACCGATCCAAGTCCCCGCATCTGCTAGCCGCTCCGCACCCCGCTCCGCTCGTTGCAACCGCTCAGCATTGCAACCCCGCACCCGCAAGTGTCCGACCGAGGACTTTCTCCGCACCCGTCGCTGTGACCGACCCCGCAGCATTGCACAACGCCGCCGCAGTGTCTGACCAAGGGATTTCTCCGCACCGACCGTGTCCGACCAAGCGACGTTCGTCGCAACATCGCAGCTTCCGCACCGCTTGCCACCGTGGGCCCCCAAGTTCTCCAGAAGTGTTGTGGGTCCCCCATTGGCCCCCAAGTTCTCCAGAAGTGTTGTGGGTCCCCCATTGGCACCTAGCACTACTGTGGGCCCCACTTGGGTGTTCTACTTCGTGGAATTGCCGTCTACAACGTTACGACACGTCGTATGCCTTCGTCGCAAGTTTCTGCCTTTGGGAATTCGTGCGTGGACCAGATTTGACGCCGGGGAGTTCTCCGTTCAGACACGACTTCCACCCTACGATGAACCCCGGTAAAGGTTGGTCCCCCGAACTCGTAAAAACCCCCACAATAGCTAATTGAACCCTAAATTAAAAGTCGACAAATTGAACTAAAATTTATTTCCAGCACCAGTAAAACGTTGTACAAACATAGAAAATCGACGAACGGACTTTTTGACTGTGCACATAGGATAGATCGTCGATTAGGCTGAAATATCAAAATGTGACTTTTGACGAATATGGTAGTCCCGATAACCTAGAAACGAAACCCTAAATAGGATTTCTGTATATTGAGACCTGACACCGTCGCCGTGGCGCTATTTCAGACGGACTTCCGCGGACAAGACGCTTGGACGATACGCTTCGAGTGGACGACACACTTGCCATCACAGGCAAGTGTATCCCACTTGCACTTTTGGCTGTGCTTAGGCCTTAGTTGGTTAGAACTGATAACTGTGAACAAAGAGAACCGGACGTGAAATGATAGCGTCAGGGACGACCCTTGACGGCTCAGACTTGACGACGAAGTCTGAGCCTGACAACAACAACTTTTGACATCGTAGGGCTATCATGTGTATGCGTGTGTGTGGACACCCTAGAATAACCCTTAACGTCTTGTCACGTCCCGTCCCGTCTTGCACAGCCTGCGGGCAATAGGGCACTCACCAGTGAGTGGGTGATCCCTTGTACTGATACACAACCCAGAGGGCAATAGGGCACTCACCAGTGAGTGGGTGATCCCTTGTACTGATACACAGCCCAGAGGGCAATAGGGCACTTGCCAAGCTAGACCGAGTGATCCCTTATCGTGCTTGTCTTGTCTTGTCATACTTGGGGTTTGGGGTTGGGTTGAGCGTGCACACGGCAAGAGGGTCTGATCCCCCTCGAATCGTAAGGCGTGAACCCTTTCGTGTCTCACTTGTCTTGTTCCATCTTGTCCCGTCACGTCCCGACTTGTCTTGACACCTGTAGGTTAGTCCCGTAGTTGGTAGCACACGCTACGACTACTACTTGTTACGCTTTACCTTCCTGCTACGTTATTTCTTTTGTTACTCAGTTTTAACCCCAGCATGCTAATCAACCAGTAAATCGTTGTTTAAAAGTTGATACACTTGCAGTAGAGTCTGACCACCTTTTGTAGACTTTACCTGACGTACAGTTTCCTTCTTTGGTGCTGTACGTCAGGTGTTGAGCCAGAGTACGACGACGAGGCGGACTTGCCAGCAGATGGGGAGCCGGAGGACGTTGATCCGGAGTACGACCCAGAGGAGGACCAGAGTTAGAGGCCTCTTGTTGTTGTTCCGGAGTTTACCATTTCTGTTTTCCTGACTAGGTTGGGTGCTTGCACCAGTAGTTTCCTTTTTCTGCAGTTTAGCCTTTTCCGGCGTTTTAGACTTTTCGTACTTTGGGTGTTATTTTTGGAATAAAATTAAATGATATCTCTTTTCAGTACTTTTGTTGTTTCGTACCAACATGCAGGGACATGTTCCTTCGTTTTGGAATGCCACAGACGTTTATTGGGTCTGGGCTCTCAGCCCCGGCCTAAGCGGGCCTTAGTCACGCTTCGCCTCCGTACTTTTGGGAAGCGGGGCGTGACAGGTTTTAGTGGTGGCCCATGCAGGTCCCATCCTTCTGCGAATACAGAACAATCGAAGTATTGAACTTTATTTTATTATCATCCAGTAATTGTACGAGTCTAATTTATGTCTTTCTGTCAATAGGATGGCAGGACGATGTACTACCCGATCGGGGAGCTCAGGAGATGGAATTCAGGAAGACCAGGGTAGAGAGTTCCGTCAGTTTCTGGGCGTGATGAGAGAGATGCTGGAGGTGCAGTATCAGTTGGTTCAGCAGTCCCAGCGTGCTGACCAGGCTTCCCCAGCTGCACCACCACCACCTCCACCTGCCCCACGAGCTGCTCCAGGAGTGAAGCAGTTCAATGAGCTCCAGCCGAGGACATTTTCGGGGAAGGAAGGACCCCTAGCTGCTGATGAGTGGATCCAGAGCACTGAGGAGAAGTTGGTAGCAGCGAAGATCCCAGATGACACTTGTGTCGAGACAGCGAAGATGCAACTGATGGAGAATGTAAGGAACTGGTGGCACATCGAGGAGAGGCGTCTTGAGAAGCCAGTGGATTGGAAGACCTTCAGATCGATGTTCAAGGATAAGTATTTCACCAAGTCTGCTAGGAGGGAGCTATTGAGCAAGTTTATAGATCTGAAGCAGGGAGATATGACTGTCGAGGAGTATGAAGCTGAGTTCGAGATGCTGAGTCGTTTTGCCCCGCATATGGTAAGGAAGGAGGAGAAGCGAGCTGATCGCTTTCGTCAGGGACTGCGCCCAAAGATCCAGGCTTCTATGTCTTCGGCAGGTTTCACGACTATGAGGGAGGTGCTAGATGCTGTGAAGAATCATGAGATCATAGCTCGTCTGCCTGACCCTTCAGCTGATAGAGGGAAGCGTCCGATGGAGCAGTACCGGCCACCTGCTAGGCCGGCGATGAGGCCAGTTCAGACGGTACCATTCAAGAGGCCAGGACCACCAGTTCAGATTCAGGACAAGGGCCCGTGCCACTTCTGCGGAAATCCTGGACATGTTCAGGCCAACTGTAGGAAGAAGATGGGGCTATGCTTAGTTTGTGGAGATGCCTCGCATGCTGCGAAGGAGTGTCCGAGAGCTCGTCATGCTATTGTTGGAGCGCCAGCCCCGCTGCAGATGAGAGTGCATGCTCCAGTTCAGAGAGGATCTGATGTTCGTGGACCACCCTTGGCGCAACAGAGGCAGATGTTTCAGAGAGCATCGCAGCCCCAGAGGCCGGCTTACACCATGACAGCTGTTGAGACTGAGGAGCTGGATGGAGTTATTGCAGGTAACTCTTTAATCCTAGTCTTTCATTTCATAGTTTAGATCTTTTTATTAGTGTTGCTTGCTCGACTTGTTTGTTAGAGTAGCTTGGTTTGACCGTAGTTCTTTTATATCTTAGGCACCATTCTAGTGTCCTCTCACCCGGCCTTGGCCTTATTCGACTCCGATGCATCCATGTGCATCATATCCCAGAGATTCGTAACAAGTCACTCCTTTCCCACCCATACACTCCCTAAGTGTTGGGACATCACCACAGGGAACGAAGTGGTGACTGTGAACTTGGGATGTCGATCGATTTCTTTGGTGGTCAGTGGACACGAGCTCTTTGCAGATTTCATTGTCCACGATCGTGGAACGGATCAAGGCAGCACAGGCAGGAGATCCGAAGCTACAGAGGATCAGGAGGCAGGTTGAAGCTGGACTACGGATGGAGTTCGTGATTCATGAGGATGGTTCGCTGCGGTACGGCAGCAGACTCTACGTACCTGCAGGTGATGTTCGGGAGGAGCTGTTGAGCGAGGCTCATAGCTCGCCATATTCTATACATCCTGGAGGCACCAAGATGTATAAGGACCTCCGTCTGAACTATTGGTGGCTTGGCATGAAGAGGAGTGTGGCACGGAGCGTTGCCAAGTGTTTGATATGCCAACAAGTGAAGGCTGAGCACCATCGTACTGCTGGGTTGCTGCAACCGCTTCCTATTCCAGAGTGGAAGTGGCAACATATTACGATGGATTTCGTGACTGGTTTACCTCGGACCCCGAGGCAGAACGACACAGTTTGGGAGATCGTAGATCGATTGACCAAGTCTGCGCACTTTATCCCATTTCGAGTAGGCCAGTCTACGAAAGCTTTGGCGAGGAAATATCTGGAGGTAAAGTTTTTTTTTCTTCTCTTTTAATTTCCTCTTTGAGTTGGTTGTGATGTAGACCGTGTATGTGCAGGAGATTGTACGCTTACATGGAGTCCCCGTGAGCATTGTGTCTGACAGAGACACGAGGTTCACATCTCAGTTCTGGAGAAGTCTGCGGGAGAACTTGGGTACGAGTCTGAGTTTCAGCACGGCGTACCACCCGTAGACCGATGGCCAGTCAGAGAGTACTATTCAGATTCTGGAGGATATGCTGCGAGCTTGCACGCTCGATTTGAAGGGATCGTGGGAGGACCATCTCCACTTGGTGGATTTTTCATATAACAACAGCTGCCAGGCGAGCATTGGCATGGCGCCGTTTGATGCCTTATATGGAAGGAAATGTCGATCGCCACTGAGCTGGGATGACGTTGGAGAACGGGAGCTGTTGGGTCCGGAGATGATAGTGGAAGCTGTGGATGTCATGAGAGACATCAGGGAGAAGCTTAGAGTTGCACAGGATCGCTTCAAGCATTGGGCAGATGCCAAGAGGAGACCCTTGGAGTTTCAGCCTGGAGATCACGTCTTCCTGAAGATTTCTCCGAACCGCGGAGTTATTCGTTTTGGGAAGAAGGGAAAGCTGAGTCCGAGGTATATTGGGCCATTTGATGTGCTAGAGCGTGTGGGAGCAGTGGCCTACCGCCTTGCTCTGCCACAGTCTTTGGAGGGAGTTCACGACGTATTCCGCGTATCTCAACTACGTCAGTACGTCAGTGATCCGTCGCACACGGTTGATTTCTCAGAGATTACAATTCGCCCGGACCTGACATATGACCAGCAGCCTGTGCAGATTTTGGACCGTCGACAGAAGCAGTTGAGGAATAAAGTAGTCGACCTGGTGAGAGTGATGTGGCGTCATGGATCACCTGGAGAGTCCACCTGGGAGCGTGAAGATGATATGAGAGAGCGCTTCCCGCATCTTTTTCCCAGCAGTGCTTGATGTTGATTCCGAGGACGGAATCATTTCTAAGTTGGGGAGGATGTAACGGTCGGTTTCCGATCGTACTTTCTTTGTGCACGTGCTCTTGATCGTGCACGTGTTTATTTTAGACTCTATTTGATTTTGAACATTCTTGTGTGATATGTCGTTGTGATCGTCTCTGAGGGTATTAGATTGGGGAACTATTTTGGAACGACATTTCTCGAGTTGTTCTTCCGCGATTCTATCTTATTTGATGTGACGTCACTGTAATGCCCTACAAGCTACTGCACAAGTACTAGAAGGGGGGTGAATAGTACTTTAAAAATAACAAGGAGTATAATTCCAAATTATAGTGCAAACAACTACCAAAACAATTTGCGGAAGCTTAAATTGAATGACAACAACAAAATTAACAATGCTAACAAAAGATGTTAATGGGTTCGGATCCACCCAAGTCTCCCCGACTTGTTCCCGGTGATCCTACGTCCCAACCACCCGGATCCCCTCCGGATACTTAGGTTAGAAACCCTAACCCAAGATTTCCACTATGAATATCTTGTGAAAAACCTTCACAAGATCAAATCATACATGCAATGGCAATAGTGAATCCCACAACCAGGGATCACAACCTTCTCTCACAACCGAGAGAATCAATAAGCAATATAAACAAGTTTATAATGAAATAAACAATCTTACCACAAAATCCTATACCTTGAGTTTTTCTTACCAAATAGGTGAAAGGAAGGATTTGAGGAAGATGAAGTCACCAAGACCTAGCACCAAGGAAATGACCAGCAATAGGTGCCTAGGAGTGATTTGGAGACTTGAATCAAGCAAGAGCTTGAAGAGCTCACCAAGAACAAGCTTCTCTCAATATGGATTCTAGATCTAGAAAGTGAGAGAATGGGTTTCTTGTGAGGAAGAGAGCTTTAGAAATGAGTGAGAATGGCTATCTCTTTCTAACTCAATGAATCTCTTAATGGCAGCTCTTACCTAGAGAGAAATGACCTAGGTTCGTATTTATAGGGTCCCATAAAAACAAGTTAGGTCAATTCCCAACGGATAGAAATCTGAGGAAACTAGTCGGTCAAAGAACAACCACTGACCGACTAGTTCATCAACTAGTCGGTCAGTCAAACAACATGGACCGACTAAGAGAGGAACTGAGAAGAGATAGAAATTCAGACCTAGAAATCTAGTCGGTCCAAGAAGACATTCTGATCGACTAGTTTCACAACTAGTCGGTCAGTCAGTGAACGTAGACCGACTAAGAGGCAAAGTGAAATAGTCTGAATACAAATTGACTTAGTCGGTCCAAGAATAAAAGTTGACCGACTAGATTGTCAACTAGTCGGTCACCAAACGTTCTTAGACCGACTAACGATAAACAGTAGCTTAGGAGAAATTTGGCATGTACAATAAATCACAACTAGTCGGTCAAAGAAGCATCACTGACCGACTAGTTTACAAACTAGTCGGTCGGTGAGTCAACGTAGACCGACTAACTGTAAACAGTAAGGTGCAAGAAATTAAGGAAGTAAACTAGTCGGTCCAAGAAGCTTTGCTGACCGACTAGATCACCATCTAGTCGGTCAGTACATCTTCTTGTACCAACTAATATGCACAAACAAGTCCGAATCGAAGCGCGACGCTTCGAGGAAGTTAGAATGAACTTGTACTAAGATCCTAGAGCTACGATATGAGCGTTATGAAGATAGAATCGTAAGATATACTCAATGCTTAACATTCTATATATCGAAGCTAAAAGACTATAAATAAAACCTTAAAGAATGGTCTTCGAGAGCTTCGATTAATTCTTCATGACTTCCAAAACGGTCCAAGAGCTTCAACGAAGCTTTAGGCAATGAATACGTGCTTTGAGAAGTCTTGAGATGTCGCTTTGATTGTTCTCGTGAATTTGGCGACGATCTCCAATACTGCGCTCACAAATTGTTAGTTCATGAATTATTTATGTTTGCTCATCATCCAAAACCAAATCCGGGGAGTCCAATATTCAACATTCTCTCCCTTTTTGGTGATGACAAACCAACATAAATAATAATAAAAAATAATGATTCAAATGAAAAATACTTACTCCCCCTGCATTGATGACACGTTAATTCCAAAATGAATATATATGAATTGCATCAATCAGACGAGTAAGATATATAACGAGAATCGATTTTTGAAATATCGGATTTTGAAAATCCTTATATATATCTTAACTCCCCCTGAATCTAACATATCAAACTAGATTCGTGGAAATTGAGTTAAATTTTCATTTGACCTATTTATTATCATTATCTCTCCCCCTTGGGCATTATCCCAAAAATGGGGGGCATACAACGACAACAACTAGGAAATGGAGAATCCAACATCGGGAGTCGTAGACAATGACGATGGACCTAATTGACACCAAGGGAAAAGTGTTGAAATCAAATCAAGGTGTGCCAAAATTGTCCATCATTTAAAAACGAAAAATTAAAATCATCAAAAATACCAAATATTAATTCATTTATTGAGTAAAGGAACATACTCTCCAATATTCAATATTCTTGGTTAAATTTGTGCATGGAAAACAATTCTATACAATTATAGAAATATAATCTATTTAACCAAGTTTTTTTTAAGCGTCGAGCGACGAATTCACATATCATATGCGTTGAACAAATAGTAAAAGTGCACGACGAATAAAATAAGGAGAACATCGATGTATATATATATTAAAACATCATGAGTACATCCAAAAAGATATCACATCGAGTACATCAAAATACAAACGACCATGGATATCAACCAAAAATGTAAAAAAAACATCATACATCAACTAACCATCAGCATCATCCAAAGTACATCATAATACAACACCGACATCCATAAAAAAAATCAAAATACATCAAGATAACCCTCAAACTCCATCCTAACCCAAAATACTCTCAAGAAGATGCATCATCCAAAGAGCAGTGGAGAGTCCTCGAAACTGACGATCACGAGGGAGTGGCTGGATCTGCAGTCTCCGTGGGTCCAGTCGACGGAGTGGACTCAAGCTCTGCAGGGAGGAGAGGCGTGTCAACAGACAGGATCGTCGGGGCAGGTGTGGAGACATCGACGGTAGGCTCAACGGCTGGAGTCTCAACAGGAGTATCAGCAGGCAAGACAGGAGCAGGCTCGTCAGCAGGAGCAGCAGCAGCCTCAGAAGTCTGAACTACTGGTGCAGAAGTCTCTGGAGCACCGGAAGTGGTTCAATCTCCAGGAGCAGATGTGGTAGCAGCAGCAGCAGCCGTGGCCTCATCGCCATGAGCCAAGGAGGTGACAAGCTCATCAAAATCCTCATCGTCCATCTCCTCGTCCTCAGAAACAGGAGGAGAAAGCTGGACGCCCATCAAGCTAGCCATACGGCAGACGACCTCCTCGGTACGAGCCAAACGCGACTCGTGCCGACGAAGTAAGCGTACGACATCATCTAATGTGGCAGAAGGAGTGGGGGCTGCAGCAGCTGAAGGAGGAGGGACAGAAGCAGCTGAGGGAGTGGCCTGAGATGCAGAAGGTGTCGACCGCTGCACGTGACGGAGTGCCGCAAGAGATTTCTTAACGGCCGTCGCGTCCAGAGGAGGACCAAGGGGACGCTCATCATCAGGGGGCAAGAGAACACCGAATCGACGAAATACCAAGGTCAGGAGACATGGATATGGGATATGCACAGATTTAGTGGTCTTGCGAATACACTCGAAATACTCCATCTTATCGAGTATAATGCGAGCCCAATTAATCTCGCTACCCATAAACAGAGCGTAAATCAGTTTCAAAAACGGCTGAGATGGAAGAGATGAAGATCCATACTTGGGAAGAAGGCATGATTTCAGGATCAGGTTAATCACCCAAGCAATCGGCTTGAATGATTTCGAAGGAACTCCAATGAATGCGGGGGGATAACCTGAAAGATTTTGCCTAGGGTCCGCTGATCGAGGGAAGAGATATCATCGACAGAGATGTCAGAAGGGAGGAGGCCACACGACGAGCAACCTATCAGCTCCCCCAAGATTTCTGCCGTGAGGACTATAGGAGTCCCCAAAACAGAAGTCTCGATGGAGTGAGACTCGTCGTACTGGCCCCGAACACGATTGGCATAGAATAATTTGACCAGGCGAGGATATGGTCTAGGGTTTGCCTTAGCGTCAAATCGAAGGTAGTCCAATAGGCCACTATACGATAAAAGATCGGCAAGGCCAAGGAAATCAGAAAACTGAACGTAATGCTCCAACAGCAGTGTGCAGTGCTCTATACAGTTGTACGCTGCGAGACACTGAGGGTCGTCGCGGCACAACGATATATCCACACCGCCGACTGGCATAGGAGCTTTACCCTTAGCCTTACGGGTCTTCGGAGGAGGTGGTGGTGTGGGGGCCTTCTCGGGATGTTCAGGAGTGTATTCTTCCTCGGAATCATCCTCGGAATCACTACCTGAACTCTCACCGGGAGGAGTAGGTGCACGGAACTTTTTAGGCTTGGGCTTGGGCTTGGACGATTGGCCGGTAGGTTTAGGCTTAGATGTCCTCTTCCTCTTCAACGGAGTCGAAGACGAAGAGGGGGGACGTGTGGTCTTAGCCCTACGCTTGGGAGGGGTCGAAGCGGTCCCGGTCTCAACGGTCATGGGGGATGCCCCAGAAGATGTAAGCGGGAGTCTCGTTCGTGCCATGATCTTGGCACAACGAGCACAACCAAACGATGAAGATAAGATCAAACACCCTAGCTCAAACCCTAGAATCCTACAACAAGCCCTAATAGAGAAAAACTGAAACCTTAGAAGTGAAAACACGATAAAGAACCAACCCTAGGGATGGAAACAGAGATCTAGGTAGGGGGTTATACCTAGGAGAGAGGGCGACGGCGTCGGACGGCGGGGATGGCCGGAAAATTGGCCGGAAAGACGTCGGAAGTCGAAGGGTCTCGAGAGACAACCCGACTAGAACAACAAACAGCAGGTCGGATAGTGTTTAAGTCGGTCGAGAATGCGAAAAGACACGTTTTCCCTAACACACTTAGTCGGTCACAGTTCAAGCACTGACCGACTAGATTACGATCTAGTCGGTCGGTCAATGAGCTTGAACCGACTAAGTCGAAACAGAGGAAAACAGAAATTTTTAGGGCTAGAGTTAGTCGGTCGCAGTATACTCACTGACCGACTAGTTTTCAATCTAGTCGGTCGGTAAGTGTACTGTGACCGACTAAAAGAAGTCAATGACAGGAGAAAGTTAAAAGCTTGATCTAGTCGGTCTGAGTTCACTAGCTGACCGACTAGATGAGCATCTAGTCGGTTGACTAATGAACTGAAACCGACTAGAAGAGTCCAAAAATTGATAAATGAGTTCTCTTCATAAACGACTTGGATGAACCATCTTAACCCTCTCATTAGTCATCTAAACTACCCCATAAAACATCGAAATCTCATATACGATATTCAAATAAGAATTCGAGCAAAAATTCAAACATATCACATAAAATCCCCAAAAATTCAATAAATCTAGCATGAACGAAATATCGCGAAATATAATAGCATGCAAGATAATTGAATGAAATATGAATCTTATATCTCGGATTCACCCATAATCCCCAATTCTCGACGCAACCGCACAAAGGAGTCCTCCTTTAGGGGTTTCGTGAAAATATCGGCGATTTGCTTTTGGGTTTCAACGTACACTAATATGATGTCCTTTTTAGCAACATGATCATCTAAAAAGTGGTGTCGGACATCTATGTGTTTAGATCGGGAATGGTGCACCGGATTCTTTGAAAGACAAATAGCACTTTGGTTATCCACCATGCTAGGGCTAGTATCACAATGAATACCAAAATCCTTCAGTGTGTGTCTCATCCAAAGAACCTGGGCACAAGCGGCACCGACGGCAATGTATTCCGCCTCGGTGGTTGAAAGTGATACGGAATTTTGCTTCTTGGAAAACCAAGAGACAAGAGAATTTCCTAGAAAATGGCAAGTGCCACTAGTACTTTTCCTGTCGGATTTGCATCCCGCATAATCAGCGTCACTATATGAGACTAACTCATATGTGCTAGATTTCGGATAAAGTAATCCAAAATCTAAAGTGTAACTTAGATAGCGAAAAATACGTTTAACCGCTACTAAGTGAGACTCCTTAGGTTGAGACTGATAACGAGCACATATGCATACGGCAAACATAATATCGGGCCTACTTGCGGTAAGATAAAGTAAACTACCTATCATACCTCGATATAGACGAATGTCTACATCCTTACCGCCCGTATCCTTGTCAAGATGCGTAGTCGTGCTCATTGGAGTCTTTTTCCCGGAAGCACTCTCCATTCCAAATCGCTTAAGCAACTCCACCGTATACTTCGTTTGGTGGATGAAGATTGCATCGTTCAATTGGCGAATTTGGAGACCTAAGAAATATTTGAGTTCGCCCATGTGGCTCATCTCAAATTGTTCCTTCATAACATTAGAAAACTCTTTGCAAAGATTGAAGTTAGTAGCACCGAAAATGATATCATCAACATAAATTTGAACTAATAAAATATCATTATTCGTATGCTTAACAAAAAGTGTAGAATCGGCTTCGCCCATTTTAAAATTCAAATCCAAAAGAAAATTCTTTAGGCGATCATACCAAGCTCGAGGAGCTTGTCTCAAACCATAAAGAGCTTTCTTTAGTTTAACAACGTGATTTGGAAATTTTTCATTTATGAAGCCCGGAGGTTGAGAAACGTAAACTTCCTCAACGACATCTCCGTTTAAAAATGCACTTTTAACATCCATTTGAAATAACTTAAAATTTTTATGGCATGCAAAAGACAATAATAGTCTAATTGATTCTAATCTAGCTACCGGAGCGAAGGATTCTTCGAAATCGATACCTTCCTCTTGTTGATAGCCTTGAGCTACTAACCGAGCTTTGTTCCGAACGACGACTTGGTTTTCGTCGGTTTTGTTCTTGAAGATCCACTTTGTCCCTATGATGGTGTGGTTCTTCGATGGCAAAGGAACAAGCTCCCATACCTCATTCCTCTCGAATTGAATGAGTTCCTCCTCCATGGCAAGGATCCAAGCACTATCTTCGCACGCTTCAACTATATTCTTTGGCTCTATTGATGAGGCAAAGGCACTATTGGCGAAGTGGTGGACTTGCGATCTCGTCTTGACTCTATCATGAATATTGCCAATGGCTTGCTCATGGGGATGGTCGCGAACGGTATGAAGCCGCTTGGGAATACCTTGATCATTTACCAACACCGACGATGGTTCCGCTCTCGTTGCCTCCAAATACGACGTGGTTTCCATTTGCAATGGGAACTACTCCGGAGAGCAATTGAGCGTCACCCGTCATGTGTTTTGAACACCCGCTATCGAGTATCCAATTCCCTTTGGAGCTAAATTTAAATTTGTTGCTCCTTTTCTTTTTCTTTTCCTTGAGTACCTAAAGATAGAAACTTTCATATCATGGTACCCAAGGTCATTGGGTCCTCAAAGGTTAGACCTTTGGAAGCCAAGTCCAATTGGACTTAGACTTCCCCACATAATTTCTACTATGCACAACATCCGAAAAATAAGCATTCATATACACTTGTTTTTCATCCATGCTTGTGTCCTTTGGGCTCCAAATAGTGAAAATTTTGGGAGCCATCATCCTATTGGGTGCATGCATGCGTTGTTGGTTTCTACGTGATGCATGTCGTGGATAGGCATACGGAACATGATGGAATGGTGCACGACGAGAATTATTCATATGATGAGGTGGGTGAACATATGCATGTATGGGAACACGTGCGTGAGGGTGTCTCACATGGTGTGCACGTGCCCGAGAATGTGTTGCATAAAAATCATCATATGTGTGAGACGGTGGAGTAGGACGTGTGTTCCTACGTGGCATGGTATTGGTGTACATATAAGCATGCCCCTTCTTTGGAGGTCCACCCAAAGTGGGTTTCTTTCCGAAAGAGGGTGTGGACGAGGTGGAAGCACCATTGGTAGATGAACTACCAATAGAGTGTTTGCTACCACTCGTAGAGTCACCAGAAGTTGGCCTAACAAAAGTAGTGGCCGCTTTGGATGGACATCCCATCGTATACCCCAAACCAATGTGGTGATTGGCCGGAAGTAAGTCACTTAGGATTTTATCCAAATGGTCCTTACCCTTATTGAATTTATTAATTCGGCCTAATGTGTTCTCATATTTCTCTTTGAGAGAACGCATAGACGTATCCAAGTTTGATACTTGCGATGTGAGCACATAAACACGAGATTTAAGATTCTCATTCTCAATACTCAAAGTCAAGTTTTGAGAAGTCAAATCCGCTATCCTATGTTCTTCCAGATCTTCAATGCTAACATGTTCAAGTTTAGATTTGAGATTGACAATCTCATTTCTTAACTCTTCAACAACGGTGTCGTTGTTGGTGATGATAGTCTTAGGAGAGGTTTGAATGCTAGCTAGGTCATCTTTTACTTTAGTATATCTATTTACTAATTTAGTGTATTTAGACCATAAATGAGAGTTAGCATCCCTAAGATCATCCATAGTTACCTCATCGCCATCGTCATCGCTATCATCGGAGGAGGAAGATCCTTGATCATGCTCCTCTCTTGCCATGAAGCACATGTGCGCTTGCTCCACTTTCTCATCGTCCGACTCTCCGCTTGAGGAATCCTCCGAGTCGGTGAATGTTGCTCTGACAAGTCCCTTTTTGTACCCCTTTTTGTACTTCTTCGACTTGTCGAACTTCGGCGCCTTGCACTTCTCCTTTTGCTTGTTTTGAGGACAATCCGCTTTGATGTGTCCTGGCTTATTGCATTTAAAGCACAAAGGTGGAGAGGCGTTAGTAGAAGTAAATTTAGATTTTTGTTTGAAGTTACCCTTTCGGAAGAAGCGATTGAACTTCTTTGCCATGAGTGCAATGGATTCCATGTCCATTTCTTCTTCTGAGTCCTCATCATCGGTAGAGGTGGATGAAGCCGCCTTGAATGCAATTGCCTTTTTCTTAGGCACGTCTTGGTTCAAATAGGACTTCATCTTTTCTTGTAACTTCACCTTGCTATCTTTGCGTACCTTGTATGACATCAAAGTACCCATCAATTGAACTACTGTATACTTATTCATGTCATTACCTTCCTCGATGGCGAAGGTACATTTCTCCCAAGAAGAAGGAAGTCCTTCGATAAGCTTCGAGCACTTCTCCTTTTGGGTGTAGGATTTACCGAGGGCCTCTAACTCGTTTATTATGTCAACGAAGCGAGCGTAATATTCCTTCATCTTCTCGCCCTGTTGCATATGAAACATTTCGTAATCTTTGTTTACAACTACGAGTTTAGAGTCTCTTACCCTACTCGTCCCTTCATGTAGAATGAGGAGGGGTTCCAAATTTGATATGCACTCTTACATGTGCATATCTTATTGAAGTCCTCGGGCTCCAATGCGCATTGCAAGGCGTTCATTGCCTTGGCATTGCTTACCTCCGCGGCGATCTCCGCGGTAGTCCATTTCTCAAAGTCTTCTTCTTCGGGCTCGATGTATTCCTTCATTGTGGTCCTCCATAAGGATGCACTCCGGAGGAAGGTTTCCATCCGGCATTTCCAGTACCCGTAGTTGGTACCGTTGAAGAATGGAGGCCTCGTAGAGGAATGTCCTTCCATCACCGAAGATGCTCCTTCACGGTTCCTGAAGGTGTCATAGTTGGAAGGTGGACGCACGGTTTTGTCGTCGTTGGCAGACATAGCTAAGTATCTGGCTCTGATACCAAATGTAATGCCCTACAAGCTACTGCACAAGTACTAGAGGGGGGGGGGGGGTGAATAGTACTTTAAAAATAACAAGGAGTATAATTCCAAATTATAGTGCAAACAACTACCAAAACAATTTGCGGAAGCTTAAATTGAATGACAACAACAAAATTAACAATACTAACAAAAGATGTTAATGGGTTCGGATCCACCCAAGTCTCCCCGACTTGTTCCCAGTGATCCTACGTCCCAACCACCCGGATCCCCTCTGGATACTTAGGTTAGAAACCCTAACCCAAGATTTCCACTATGAATATCTTGTGAAAAACCTTCACAAGATCAAATCATACATGCAATGGAAATAGTGAATCCCACAACCCGGGATCACAACCTTCTCTCACAACCGAGAGAATCAATAAGCAATATAAACAAGTTTATAATGAAATAAACAATCTTACCACAAAATCCTATACCTTGAGTTTTTCTTACCAAATAGGTGAAAGGAAGGATTTGAGGAAGATGAAGTCACCAAGACCTAGCACCAAGGAAATGACCAGCAATAGGTGCCTAGGAGTGATTTGGAGACTTGAATCAAGCAAGAGCTTGAAGAGCTCACCAAGAACAAGCTTCTCTCAATATGGATTCTAGATCTAGAAAGTGAGAGAATGGGTTTCTTGTGAGGAAGAGAGCTTTAGAAATGAGTGAGAATGGCTATCTCTTTCTAACTTAATGAATCTCTTAATGGCAGCTCTTACCTAGAGAGAAATGACCTAGGTTCGTATTTATAGGGTCCCATAAAAACAAGTTAGGTCAATTCCCAACGGATAGAAATCTGAGGAAACTAGTCGGTCAAAGAACAACCACTGACCGACTAGTTCATCAACTAGTCGGTCAGTCAAACAACATGGACCGACTAAGAGAGGAACTGAGAAGAGATAGAAATTCAGACCTAGAAATCTAGTCGGTCCAAGAAGACATTCTGACCGACTAGTTTCACAACTAGTCGGTCAGTCAGTGAACGTAGACCGACTAAGAGGCAAAGTGAAATAGTCTGAATACAAATTGACTTAGTCGGTCCAAGAACAAAAGTTGACCGACTAGATTGTCAACTAGTCGGTCACCAAACGTTCTTAGACCGACTAACGATAAACAGTAGCTTAGGAGAAATTTGGCATGTACAGTAAATCACAACTAGTCGGTCAAAGAAGCATCACTGACCGACTAGTTTACAAACTAGTCGGTCGGTGAGTCAACGTAGACCGACTAACTGTAAACAGTAAGGTGCAAGAAATTAAGGAAGCAAACTAGTCGGTCCAAGAAGCTTTGCTGACCGACTAGATCACCATCTAGTCGGTCAGTACATCTTCTTGTACCAACTAATATGCACAAACAAGTCCGAATCGAAGCGCGACGCTTCGAGGAAGTTAGAATGAACTTGTACTAAGATCCTAGAGCTACGATATGAGCGTTATGAAGATAGAATCGTAAGATATACTCAGGGCTTAACATTCTATATATCGAAGCTAAAAGACTATAAATAAAACCTTAAAGAATGGTCTTCGTGAGCTTCGATTAATTCTTCATGACTTCCAAAACGGTCCAAGAGCTTCAACGAAGCTTTAGGCAATGAATATGTGCTTTGAGAAGTCTTGAGATGTCGCTTTGATTGTTCTCGTGAATTTGGCGACGATCTCCAATACTGCGCTCACAAATTGTTAGTTCATGAATTATTTATGTTTGCTCATCATCCAAAACCAAATCCGGGGAGTCCAATATTCAACAGTCACGACTTGCTATTTTGACGCAAGACGTTTCTATTTTTAGTTTCGTCTCTCGACGTCAAAATTTAGATCAGTCTTCTTCGTTCTCTTTCTTTCGTCGTCCCGATCACCCAAATATTTATTTTACTTTGGACTTAATTTGACCTATTTTCCATTTTCGAGTAAGTTATAAATAATTTTAAAACATACTTTTATAAGTATTTTAATTATAATAAAATTCCTATTTAAATATTACTCTTCAAAATAATTTTTGACCAAGTCCCATATTTTTTGGCCACACACATCCATGCGAGAGGGTGATGGAGAGTTAATTTTAGTTATTTTAATTTTTAAATTATTTTAATTTAATAATAAACCCTAGCCCTAACCCTAAACCCCCTATTCAATTTAAATAAACCCTATGCTAAGTTATTTTCGCAGCCACACAACCCTAGCCGCCGTTTTCCTCTTCCAAATTTTTCGCAACCCTCAAGCAGCTCACGCAGCCGCTCGCAGCCCTCGCATCCGCTCGGCCAGACCGATGCATTCCCTCGGTCTGACCGAGAGATCGCCCCGCACCCGCTCCCCGCTCCGCAGCGTTGTAACTTGCAACGTTGGAATGCTCCCGCAGCCGATCGCTACGACCGAGAGCGTCTCTCGGCCTGACCGATCCAAGTCCTCGCATCCGCTAGCCGCTCCGCACCCCGCTCCGCTCGTTGCAACCGCTCAGCGTTGCAACCCCGCACCCGCAAGTGTCCGACCGAGGACTTTCTCCGCACCCGCCGCTGTGACCGACCCCGCAGCACTGCACAGTGCCGCCGCAGTGTCTGACCGAGGGATTTCTCCGCACCGACCGTGTCCGACCGAGCGACGTTCGTCGCAACGTCGCAGCTTCCGCACCGCTTGCCACCGTGGGCCCCCAAGTTCTCCAGAAGTGTTGTGGGTCCCCCATTGGCCCCTAGCACTGCTGTGGGCCCCACTTGGGTGTTCTACTTCGTGAAATTTCTGTCTACGACGTTACGACACGTCGTATGCCTTCGTCGCAAGTTTCAGCTTTTGGGAATTCGTGCGTGGACCAGATTTGACGCCGGTGAGTTCTCTGTTCAGACACGACTTCCACCCTACGACGAACCCCGGTAAAGGTTGGTCCCCCGAACTCGTAGAAACCCCCACAATAGCTAATTGAACCCTAAATTAAAAGTCGACAAATTGAACTAAAATTTATTTCCAGCACCAGTAAAACATTGTACAAACATAGAAAATCGACGAACGGACTGTTTGACTGTGCACATAGGATAGATCGTCGATTAGGCTGAAATATCAAAATGTGACTTTTGACGAATAGGGTAGTCCCGATAACCTAGAAAGGAAACCCTAAATAGGATTTCTGTATATTGAGACCTGACACCGTCGTCGTGGCGCTATTTCAGACGGACTTCCGCGGACGAGACGCTTGGACGAGACGCTTAGAGAGGACGACACACTCGCCATCACAGGCAAGTGTATCCCACTTGCACTTTTGGCCGTGCTTAGGCCTTAGTTGGTTAGAACTGATAACTGTGAACAAAGAGAACCGGATGTGAAATGATAGCGTCTGGGACGACCCTTGACGGCTCAGACTTGACGACGAAGTCTAAGCCTGACAACAACAACTTTTGACATCGTAGGGCTATCATGTGTGTGCGTGTGTGTGGACACCCTAGAATAACCCTTCCCGTCTTGTCACGTCCCGTCCCATCTTGCACAGCCTGCGGGCAATAGGGCACTCACCAGTGAGTGGGTGATCCCTTGTACTGATACACAGCCCAGAGGGCAATAGGGCACTCACCAGTGATTGGGTGATCCCTTGTACTGATACACAGCCCAGAGGGCAATAGGGCACTCGCCAAGCTAGAGCTAGTGATCCCTTGTCGTGCTTGTCTTGTCTTGTCATACTTGGGGTTTGGGGTTGGGTTGAGCATGCGCAGGGCAAGAGGGTCTGATCCCCCTCGAACCGTAAGGCGTGAACCCTTTCGTGTCTCACTTGTCTTGTCCCGTCTTGTCCCGTCACGTCCTGACTTGTCTTGACACATGTAGATTAGTCCCGTAGTTGGTAGCACATGCTACGACTACTACTTGTTACGCTTTACCTTCCTGCTACGTTACTTCTTTTGTTACTCAGTTATAACCCCAGCATGCTAATCAACCAGTAAATCGTTGTTTAAAAGTTGATACACTTGCAGTAGAGTCTGACCACCTTTTGTAGACTTTACCTGACGTACAGTTTCCTTCTTTGGTGCTGTACGTCAGGTGTTGAGCCAGAGTACGATGACGAGGCGGACTTGCCAGCAGACGGGGAACCGGAGGACGTTGATCCGGAGTACGACCCAAAGGAGGACCAGAGTTAGAGGCCTCTTGTTGCTGTTTCGGAGTTTACCATTTCATATTAGTTGGGTGAGTAGCACCTCCTTGTTTTCCTGACTAGGTTGGGTGCTTGCACCAGTAGTTTCCTTTTTCTGCAGTTGTAGCCGTTTCCAGCGTTTTAGACTTCCCGTACTTTGGGTGTTATTTTTGGAATAAAATGAAATGATATCTCTTTTCAGTACTTTTGTTGTTCCGTACCAACATGCAGGGACCTGTTCCGTCGTTTTGGAATACCACAGACGCTTATTGGGTCTGGGCTCTCAGCCCCGGCCTAAGCGGGCCTTAGTCACGCTTCGCCTCCATACTTTTGGGAAGCGGGGCATGACAACCATTGTGTATGTGTGATAATAAAAACATTGAAGTACAAAGGGAGATACAATTTAGAACATTAACCAAAACAATCCACATTTTCCAATTAACATGAATTTCACTAGGATTGGTTTTTCTCACCTCATTAAAAATGAGTTCAAATTACCAAAACATGGCCTATGAGGACTCTTAGATGTGGGGTTGGCATTGCTTGACGAGTAATATACACCAACGCTAAAGATTACCCATAAAGCATATGCTGCATACTCGTGAGTAGTGTACTTGCCATGAATTGTACCCATTATACATACGGAGCAATTTTCATTAGTTTTTTGGCATATTCATTTTGTGCTCAAATTTTATTCATGGCAATACACATCATATCCCTTAGATAATTCAGTTTTTTTATTCATCCTACATTCACTTTCCAACATTCATCAAAAGAATCTCCAAAAGTACTAGAAGTTTAGTATTCGTGGAAGTGCGTATGTAGGTGTAGAAATCAAATTAATCATTTCCTGAAGCATGTCATGGTTACCAAATAGTTTCTAACATGCGCATGTAGCTATAACAGTAATACAATGATTTCTACAAGGATATGAATGAACATAAAATAATAACATTTATAATGATTCATAAAGATGTAGTCATTAAGCACGAATTTTTTTTTGGTTTTTCATTTTTTTGTTTTTCTTTTATAAGGAACTAAAAACAAACCTAAAAAGCAAGCAAATAAACACACAAACAAAAATTAAGTCAAGCACACACAAAATCTATGAAGGTATGCAATGAATGCAAAGAGGGAAAAGAAATATACATTCGCGTCACTATTTGACTAAGGAGCTAAAAGAATGAGACTTTAAATTCAATGCTCCTCGCCAAAATCTCCATCCCACCAACATGAAAGGTGTTAAGTGTGACCTTGAAATCCAATAAGATCCACTAGTGTTAGCCATTAAAGTTTTAGGAACCCACACTTGTTTGAACTGTATGTTTGTGTTCCTAAACTTACAATAATAGGATGTGTGACCAACACTATCACAAGTAAAGCACTTTGCATGCATATTTTTCACAATAGAAGGCACATTGTGGAATTTCTTAAATTTGGGCTTTTCAACGTTTTTCAAACCAAATCCAAGTCCTCTTCTATTATTGCCATATAATTGATTTTCAAGTATGGTATCCAACGAATGTTTACCAATCGAAAATTTTCTTAATGACAATTCTAGACTAGAAACTTTGGATTTTAATAATTTATTCTCATCCACAAGCAAAGTACATTTACTTATAAAAGCTCTCTTGTTTTCCTCTTCCTTGTTTTCAAATTCATCCATTTTCCTTTTAAGTTCGTTATTTAACAGGCACAACTTAGCATTAAGCTCTCTAATCACATAGTCTTTTTCAGTTTCGAGCTTAATCAAATCCTGCTTAAGCATGCTAATATTATTCAATAAGGAAGGGAAAGAAAGATAATCAACTTCTTCATTAAAGCATGGTTTTTCCTTTTTCATTATGGCAATGGTAGAATCACGTGCACCAAGTTTTTCTTTAAGGATGTCAACTTCTTCAGAAATGTCATAGTTTTCTTTTTGTAATTTAAAGCTGGCAGTCCTATAATCATTTAACGTGAGTTCTAGCTCATTAATCTCATTTTGCATTCCTTTACAAACATCTAACAATTCAGCTTTAGTGAAGGAATTTACCTCATCGTTATTTGCCATTAAGCAGACGACAGCGGAGTGGGCTACCACCTCTTCATCCTTATCCTCAGCTTCGCTGTCCATGTACCAAGTTAGCATCTTGGCTTTTTCTTTATCTTTAGCAACCTGAGCAGTCTCTTGTCTGTATTGCTTTGTGAAGTGTCCCTTTTTCCTGCATTTGAAGCATTCAACTCTATTAGCAGAATCTTATTCAGAAGAATTTTTATCATAATTAAAAGTGTTAGAGCGAATGAACCTTTTATGCATTTCTGATCTTCCTTGAGGAGTTCTGACGTACTTTCTGAAATTTCTAACCATTAGCGCTATCTCCTCATTATCATCTTCATCTTCGCTAGCTTTCAGAGCAAGTGGCTTTGAAACTTTTTTCTTCTCCTCAGGTTTCTCTCTTTCTTCAATATTTTGTAATTCAAGCTCATGTGATATTAATTTACCTATCAAGTCTTCCACCCTAATCTGTGATAGATCCTTTGCTTCTTGGACGACGGTGACTTTAGGTCTGAAAGAGCTTGGCAACGCTCTTAATATCTTCCTCAACTGTTCAAGACTAGAATATGGCTTACCAAGCGAGCTAGACTTGTAGATGATGTTAGTGAACCTCGCAAACATCTCTGATATGGACTCTGATGGTAGCATGCGAAAACCCTCGTACTATGTGACCGGTGCCCCGCCGGGCGCGGCTCTTGCGCGCCAGATGTGTGCAATGATGCGAACGGGGGCGTGGGAAATCTAAATATTTGTAACCGCAAGCGCACGGTGTTGTAGTGTGGCTTGGGGGTCGAACACAGGGAGGCGAGGATGTGCTTGTGTCAAAGAGGGTCAAAATCACCCCATGGGCGAGCTAGCCCAGATCGATTGATGGGTTGTCACGTTAAATGAATGCAAAGTATTGAAAATATGAAGGAAAACCCCGGGACTTTGGTTTTGACCTCAACGAGCGACTCTCGCCTAAACGGCCTACGGGTAGGATGGCGATCGGAATTAGGGTCTAATGGTGAGACGTTGCCTCTGAAAGTGGTACCGGCATCCCATGAGCCCGATATTCCGGTCGGTGCCCAGGATGATACGCCGGACTTCCCGGGTTCGATCAGTGGGCACTCCCGTGTCCATTAACACTGATCGACTCCGGGAGCACTAAGCTCGCAACGATAACTCCCAACGTCTCATCCTGCAGCTCCCGCGCGCAAGGATTCGGCGTCTACGCTAAGGGCGTGAGCTATGGCTAGGGAGTCAACCGCCAAGTTTATTCCCCCTTGGCCCGACGGTCAAAGGCGGTCTTTTTCCCGCCGATGACAATAAAACACCCCGTGTAACCGTTAGATTCCTAATCCCTATCGATTTCCTAACCCTATGGACGCATCGGGAAGAGCCCCCGAAGGGGTTTCCGTCAAAATCCCAGATTTGGGAACTACTCACAAATATTCATTAAAAAGCGATCTAAACGAAAATGAACCGTCAAAATCATAATCAGACAATAGAAATGTAATGGTAGTAAAGAAATTAAGATAATACTAAAGTTTTACAAAGATCCGAAAACTTACAAAAACTGGAAAATTACAGCCGTCACAAAATGAAGAAAACAGTAAAAAATAACCAACTCCCGAATCTGGGAAACCTAGGGTTCTATTTATAGAAAACGACATCACCCGATCGGTTGACAAGTCAACCGGTCGGGTGAGCCGCTTCATAAAATTACAGCGCAAAGCGGGGTTTCACCCGGTCAGTATGAACCGGTCGGTTGGAACTTGGTGCGGTCGGTTGGATCTTGGTGCCGATCGGTTGGATCTTGGTGCGGACCGGGTGAAGAGACTGGTTGGATCTTCGAGTTTGGGCTGTTGAAATTCAGTTACAGGTGAATCGATCGGGTGAAGGTCACCCGATCGGTTGGCAATCAGCTTCGAATTTCCAGAGACTTTGAGCTTTTGACCCGGTCACTGAACCGACCGGGTGACTTCTCGTGAGCTCCAAGCTGCGCCCGAGTGGTGCACACGTGCATCACCTGATCGGTTGGTGATGACCAACCGACCGGGTGAGGGGCTGAAAGATGCAATCTTCGTCGTTTGACCCCCTGGATCACGCGTGACTCCTCCCGTTGCACCGGGGACACATGATATCATCGTTTTATGCCCCAAATGCCAGTAATCTCCTGCAAAACACGGAAAACACGGAAAAGTGAAAGAAAACAAGAAAACACAAGAAAACACGAGAAAACGAATAAAAGACGGCGGTAAAATACGGAAAAACACGGAAGAAAACGTGCGTAAATATATGAAATATAAACGTACGTCAAAATCCCCCAAGCTGAACTCTTCCTCGTCCTCGAGGAAGACGAGTGAGAGTAGGATTTATTCTACGATGTGCAATAAAGCTCGATATACACAAATCCAGGAAACGACCCAAATATCGATTCGAATTGAATAAAGCGGTGAATTTATAGTTCAAGCATGCATGAGAATAGAGAGAATCAAAACATATCATGCGTCGGGGACTCCACAACTAGGGTTAGGGAAATCACGCCACTATAGCCTAGATACTAGCTAAAAAGTTCCTAAGCCAAGTGTTTTCGAAACCGATGGGGGTTGAGATGATGTGGAGAAGAACACTCGGTGCAAATTCTCGCCTTCCCTTTATTCTCGGCAAGTAGGAAAATATTCACAAGGGAATTTTTTTTGGGTTTTGGGTATTTGTGAATTTTTTTGGATTTTTGGCTATGTAATATTTTTTTTTCTTTTCTTTTCATTTCTCTTCTTTTTGGGTTTTTCTTTTCTTTTCTCCTTTTTTTGGATTTTTTTGGGGTTTTTTTGGCTATACACATGTGTACTCTCCCAAGTGGGAGAACGGTACACGGCGAGGGGATTTGCACCAAGTAAAACAAAAAAGAAGTCGGAATCTAAACACTTGGGTAAAGGAAACTATTCTCGCTAAATAGAGCATGGGCTTAATGGGTTATCCTAGTCCTTAATTGTGGAATCCCGACACATGCGAAATGAAGCGTACGATATATATCGCATGCAGAAGAAGCAGACAGTAGAAATAAGTACCGCATATTCATATCGAAACATGATAATCTAGGGGTCATTCCTGGACAGGTATATAAAGTGAATCACAAAGTAGAAGCACACCACACAGCTAGGCACGACACACGACTCACGAAAAAGCTAAGTGGACCCACGATGCATGAAATGCAGGGGGACTCGATATCCTAGGGTTAGTGAGTGTGATTATCGATGCTACGCTAGGTGTGTGTGATTTTGTGGCAATTCATCATAGGGTTCATCTCTAGGAGAAAGAGATAAAAAGAAGAGAAGCAAAATTAAAAACACGATGAAAACGACACAAAAACGAAAAAGAAAGACTCAAATGACGCACAAAGTGCGACTCCCCCAAGCTGAAGCTTGCATTGCCCTCAATGCAATAAGAGTGAGTACGGGAGGGCAATGAAAATGGGGGGGAATACGCACCGATACAAAAAGAAATGAAAAGCACAGATATGACACGAAACTTAAAATAAAGAAAAATCAAAATCAAACCACACGACACGAAAATAGAAAAAGTAAGAAAAAGAAAAATGAACAAACTACACGACACGACACGACACGATCAAAGCACACGACATGACACGACAAAAAGTAAAACAAGCACACACACACACAAAGAGAAAACAAAACACGACAACACAGCAAAACAGACTTCCCCCAAGCTAGTCATGACAATGCTAGCAATGAAATATGAACGTGAAATTGCAGAAATATGCAAGGGGGATGTCAAAAAACAAAGTGAAATCAAAAATCAGGAGAAGGCGAATCCTCGCCCTCCTCGAAAGAGGGTGTGGATGGGTGGGTGGGGGAAACAGGGGGTGTGCGGAGAAGCAGGGAAAGAGGTGGAGGAATATGTGCAGTGGTGGTGTGAACGATGGGATGAGTGTCGGTGGAGGTGGGTGGTGGTGGAAGGACGGCGATCAAGGCAGTGGTGAAAGGAATAGAAATGGGGGGAGAAGATGTGTGGGAGGGTGGAGGAGAAGATCGTCGAGGTGGTGAAGGTGGAGGAGGTCCGTGGATGTGAGTGAGAAGGCGAAGAATGGTGGCCACGTTCCTCTCAAGTGCGAGGAACCGTGGGTGAGTGAGAAAGGAGGACGGTGATGGGTCCGAGGGGGCAGAGGACATAGCAAGATCACGGAGGGCAGCGACCTCCCTCTCAAGAGCAAGACGGGCAGAGACCTGACCGCGACCGAAGGAAGTGGACTGACGTGAGGTAGAAGTGGTGCCGACAGGTGATATGGAAGTAGTGCCGGCGGCAGTGGTCATGCCGGCACTGGACACAAGGCCAGAGATGGCCGCAAGAAGGTGCTCAGAAGTGATGGGGCCGGGAGCAGAAACAGGGTGACTCGGGCCAGCCCCAATATCTCACCGGGACACAGGAATATCCTGCACGCCTAAGTGGGTGACAGGGGAAGGTGGTCTACGTGCGTCCGTGGGAAGGAAAGGAAGGCGCAACCCCTCAAAGAACTCAGGGTCGGGCGGAAAGATCTAATCTCCCCTAAGAGCAATAGTCATGCGAGCAAGGTTGGGGAGAATGGTGTAGGGGCGAGGGGGATGGCCGTAATTGAATTCGAAGCGACCGTCGGGGCGGGGCTTAATCATATGAATGTGCCGCAGGACGTCAAGATCTAGACGTGAGGGTCCTGTGGCGATGGGAAGACCACGGGGGATATGGATATTAAACGGGGGGTAAGAAGCAATAATAGTGATAATACCCCCACAGCAGATCTTGCCCTTCCCGGCCCTGCTAATCTCGAGAAGCTTGTAAACAAGCCAATCGCCGGCATGGACAGGGACAGTCAGGGCCCTAAAGCTATTCCCATCATCATCGGGCACAAAAGAGAAAGTCATGGCCCAAAGAATGAAAAGATCAGGGATAGTCACGGTGCCTGACTCATCCCGCGGAAAAAATGTGGATGATATGATCTTATGGGCCAGACGGAATATAGGATGGATGATGGAGGAGGCCTTGGCCTTACCCCGGGGATAGTGACCTATTAGGGTGAGGGCGAACCAAAAGTTATCGACGTCAAATTCCGGGGGGTATCCGTAGTGCCGGATAGCATCATTCCCTAGAACAGGGAAACCAAATATACGATTGATGGTATCCAGGTTGGTGCGTATGGTTTGGTTACGCACCCGGAAAGTGACAGTCGACCCTGACTCACAAACGAGGGAGGAAAGGAATTCTAGGGTGAGTGACGGGTAGGATACCGCAGATGCATTCAGGAAGCCCAACCAACCAAGGTTAGCGAAAAGAGTCTCGACCTCGGTGAAGACACCGAGGTCGACGAGTGATTGGGTGTGGGCAAACTTGGTTGATAAATGCTCTCGAGCATCTAGTCTGTGATAGAAGTCTTTCTGCTCTTGGTTCCTAAATAGGTACCCATGCGGGCCCAACATGGGGTCCACAGGGGGAATGATAGGTGCGGGAGGGGCAAGTGTCAGTTTACGTGTGTTGGGAGGAGGACGTGTTTGTTTACGTCTCTTACGAGACGGTTCCTCCTCCCGCGTGATACTCTTCCCTTTATCTCTCTCCCGGGCCATGTGTGTGCGTGAGTGGTGCTAATGGGTGCAAAGTACTATCAAAGTGCACACACACAAAAACCAAGCAAATCAAATATCTAGGGTAAAAATTGAAATTCGAGAAGTGGAGCGAAGTTATCCCGCAGAGATTAGAGCTCCTCGCTTGTAGATGACCCCAATGCCGTGCAATGGGAGAAGTGTGGAGCCACGGCACTCTTCTTCAGCAAAAAATTCGAAAGTGGGGGTTGGTGTTGGGAATTAGGGCTAGAGAAATGCAAAATAGGAGAGTGAGAGAGAGAAATAGACGGAGAGATGCAAGGGGGTGGTGGAGAGAGAGGTTAATGGAGGATTTGAGGTTGTGGGAGAGGGGTTTTTGGCAGTCAGGTGGTTGGAGGGGACGAAACGACGGCGAGACGACGAGATCGGGTGAGGGTTTGTGAACGGGTGGGTCGGGGGTTATTTATAGGTTTTAAGTCGAACCTGTCGGGTGAGTTTTCACCCGGTCGGTTGACTTCGTGGTCGAAAAGTTTGGCTGAAGAGTTGCTACATGTGAACCGGTCGGGTGAGTTATCACCCGATCGGTTGACCGCTCCACACATTTTCCCGAGAACTCTGAGTTTCTCACCCGGTCCCTCAAACGGTCTCGCTTTTTGTCACCCGGTCGGTTGATGAATTCTGAAGTTTTCCCGAGAGTTTCCCCAGGTCACCTGGTCTGCTCACCCGGTCTCATCATTCTCCACCCGGTCGGTTCATTTGGTGACAGACACGGCAGATAGCTGATACATCCCAACCGATCGGGTGAGTTATCACCCGATCGGTTGGGGCCTTGTTTCCTGCAAAAACCCAAAAATCGCCTAAGTTTCACGACGGGAGTTCTTCCGGCTGGATTTATTTATAAAAATAGATAAAATAAAGTTAAGAAAAAGTCCTAAAAAGTGGAAGTAAAAGTTTAGAACATGGGTTGCCTCCCATGAAGCGCTTTTGTTTAACTTCGTTAGCTCGACGCCCGTTGATGATGTTCATGGTGGGCGATACGGGTGATGCCCAAAATCCGGCATCTCTTCAGCTCCAGAGGTTGTGGCTATTGGTGTAGTCGGCGGTTGTAAAAAGATTTGCTCGACTACACTCCCTTTATCGACAGGATCCGGGGACTTCTCCCTCAAATTGGCGTCTACCGCCATCTTTTTCAGGATCCGGACCTCATCGCCGGTGAGGTCCATGGGTTCTTTCCCTTTTCTCCTCGTATGAGGAGACTTAGGAAATCCGGGAGGGATCACATGTCACGTGACCGCCTCGTTAGTAACCTCATTCTTCGGGGAGCCAACTTGCTCTCCAAGGTCCCCCAAGCTATCGGGGGGATTCCTTGAGAGCACTTCCCAGGCACTTGTTTCAACAGTTTTATCTTCTTCATTCTCCAGCATACTGATACTCGGATCGTCTGGGGGATTTGGATGCTTCATCGACAAGCCTAAGTCAAATTCGACTCTTTCTTGGCCCACATTGAGGGAAAGCTTCCCATTCTTCACGTCTATCAACACTCCGGCGGTTGTCATAAAGGGTTGTCCAAGAATAATCGGGGTATGCTTGTCTTCCGGCATGTCCATCACAACAAAATCAACCAGTACATGTACTCCTTTCACATCGACGGGGAGATCGTCCACTACTCCCATCAGATACTTGACCGAACGGTCAGTAAGTTGTAATGTCATGCCGGTGGGCTCTAAGTCTCACATCCCTATTCTCTTGTACATCGATAGGGGCATTAAGCTGACGCTCGCGCCTAGATCGACGAGCGCCCTCTGGATTTGCACTTCCCCAATAGAGAAATGGATGGAGAAACTTCCGGGGTCCTTGAGCTTGGGCGGATTTACGCGCTGAATGAGTGCGCTGCACTCCGCCGTTAACACGACCTTCTCTTTTCTAGATCCCAGTGTCACCAAGTCTTTCAAGAATTTTGCATAGGAGGGAATCGTCTCTATAGCTTCTAGGAAGGGGATTTGAAGGCTCATATCTTTCACCATGGCAAAGAATTTGCCATACTTCTCATCGATTTTGGCCTTGGCAAGCCGTTGTGGGAAAGGCACAACAGGCTTGAACACTCTTGGGTTCCCTTCCTCATCATTCTTCTTCTCCTCTCTATGAACTCCCTCCGGAGTAGTTGGCTTTGGTGACGAAGCACATTCGTCATTTAGTTTCTCAATTGGTCGTTCCATGACCAACGGTGCTTCCGGTCCTTTGGGGGGCTCTCTCGTAGGTATTTGAGTTCCACTCCTCAAGACGATGGCGGACACGTTCTCATGCTCATGTATGAGCGCCAAGGTCCGATTTACCCCCCTAGGGTTCACCTCAGGCTGTGGCGGTAAAAGATTCTGCGGTCTCTGAAGGTTCGCCACTTGCAACCCCAGTTGGGTCACCTGATCAGTGAGGACTCTTTGTCCTATCTCCAGCTTCAGATTTATTTTCTCCTGATTGGCGATGTATTGAGTCAGGAGGGACTCAACCGGAGAAATGACCCTCTGCTGGACGTATTGCTACTGGGTGGGTTGTTGATTCCTAGGAGCATATTGTTGATACTGGGGCGGAGGTTGTTGCTGCTGAAACTGCTACTGGGGCCTAGCCGGCTGATATATCTGCTGTTGTTGCTGAGCCGGCTGCTGATAAGGTGCCCGATAAATAAGGTTCGGATGATTCCGGTTGTTGGGAGAGTAGGCCGGGTTTGAGTTGGTTCGTGGTGGAAATGGCGCATTCCCCGTAGGATTGTAAAATAATGCGCTCGCCTAATCCAACGGTGGTGAGATGTCACCACCGTCGAACTCTCCAAAAGCTTCGGACTCCACCGCAGTAATATGTTGTGTACTGGTGCCACCGGCGCCTACCATCAATGCGAAGATCTGGGTTAACAGCAAGTCAAACTTGCTTGACAATTTGTCGACGTCTTCCACTCTATGGATGCCCCCAGATCATGGTGTGGCTCTCTCGTCACACCACCGTTCATTGTTGGATGCCATATTTTCAAGAATCTGTCCGGCATCTTCTTCGCTTCTCAACATGAAGGACCCTCCAGCCACGGCGTCCATGGAAGATTTTAAATCGTCCCTCAACCCATTATAAAACAGATTTATGATCTGCCACTTGGGGAGCTCATGGTGGGGACATCTTCTCTGCATCTCCTTGTATCTTATCCAAGCCTTATGCAAGGACTCGTGGCTGGCCTGGGAGAAGGAGGAGATCTCACTCCTCAGCTTCATGGTCTTCCCCGAGGGAAAGAACTTTGTCAGGAAAGCATTTGAGAGCTTCTCCCAGGTGTTGAATGTATTTGGGTCCTTCCCCCTAAGCCACAGCCTGGCTTTATTTCGCAAGGAGAAGGGGAACAGCTTCAGTCGGATCGCCTCAGTTGTGACACCGTTTATCCGAAAGGTGTCACATTTCTCCAAGAAGGAGTCTAGATGCTCAATCGGGCTCTCCATGGGTGCAACTGAAAATTGATCCTGCTGGATCCACGTCACCAAAGATGGCTTCAGCTCGAAGCTTTGGGCCGTAATAGCTGGAGGACGGATGGCGGAGGTGGACTCGATGGAAGGCATCGAGTACTCCAACAGGGACTTGTGAGGCGGGGTGTTCTCCCCCATGGCTTCAGGATCCTCTCTTCTTCGCTTCTCGGCGGCCAAACGCCTTAGGGTGGTGTTTATCTCTGGATCAACGGGGATCAAGTCATCGAGACTTCTTGAACTCCTGCGCATGAAAAACAACAAACACCCGTGAAGCGACAAGTGGGAAAGAAACAGATAAGATAAGAAATAAAAATAAAAATAAAAATAAGAAAATAAAAAGGAAAAAGAAGAATGCGAAAATTATCGTGAGGTAGGGATGAGAGCTAGACACTAGGGTTCATGAGATCCTAAAATAACAAGCACGTTGCGTTCCCCGGCAACAGCGCCATAAACTTGACCGGTGCCCCGCCGGGCGCGGCTCTTGCGCGCCGGATGTGTGCAATGATCCGAACGGGGGTGTGGGAAATCTAAATATTTGTAACCGCAAGCGCACAGTGTTGTAGTGTGGCTTGGGAGTCGAACACAGGGAGGCGAAGATGTGCTTGTGTCAAAGAGGGTCAAAATCACCCCATGGGCGAGCTAGCCCAGATCGATTGATGGGTTGTCACGGTAAATGAATGCAAAGTATAGACAATATGAAGGAAAAACCCGGGACTTTGGTTTTGACCTCAACGAGCGACTCTCGCCTAAACGGCCTACGGGGAGGATGGCGATCGGAATTAGGGTCTAATGGTGAGACGTTGCCTCTGAAAATGGTACCGGCATCCCATGAGCCCAATATTCCGGTCGGTGCCCAGGATGATACGCCGGACTTCCCGGGTTCGATCAGTGGGCACTCCCGTGTCCATTAACACTGATCGACTCCGGGAGCACTAAGCTCACAACGATAACTCCCAACGTCTCATCATGCCGCTCCCGCGCGCTAGGATTCGGCGTCTATGCTAAGGGCGTGAGCTATGGCTAGGGATTCAACTGCCAAGTTTATTCCCCCTTGGCCCGACTGTCAAAGACGGTCTTTTTCCCGCCGATGACAATAAAACACCCCGCGTAACCATTAGATTCCTAATCCCTATCGATTTCCTAACCCTATGGACGCATCGGGAAGAGCCCCCGAAGGGGTTTCCGCCAAAATCCCAGATTTGGGAACTACTCACAAATATTCATTAAAAAGCGACCTAAACGAAAATGAACCGTCAAAATCATAATCAGACAATAGAAATGCAATGGTAGTAAAACAATTAAGATAATACTAAAGTTTTACAAAGATCTGAAAACTTACAAAAACTGGAAAATTACAACCGTCACAAAATGAAGAAAACAGTAAAAAATAACCAACTCCCGAATCTGGGAAACCTAGGGTTCTATTTATAGAAAACGACATCACCCGATCGGTTGACAAGTCAACCGGTCGGGTGAGCCGCTTCACAAAATTACAGCGCAAAGCGGGGTTTCACCCGGTCAGTATGAACAGGTTGGTTGGAACTTGGTGCGGTCGGTTGGATCTTGGTGCCGACCGGTTGGATCTTGGTGCGGACCGGGTGAAGAGAACGGTTGGATCTTCGAGTTTGGGCTGTTGAAATTCAGCTACAGGTGAACCGATCGGGTGAAGGTCACCCGATCGGTTGGCAATCAGCTTCGAATTTCCAGAGACTTTGAGCTTTTGACACGATCACTGAACCGACCGGGTGACTTCTCGTGAGCTCCAAGCTGTGCCCGGGTGGTGCACGCGTGCATCACCCGATTGGTTGGTGATGACCAACCGACCGGGTGAGGGGATGAAAGATGCAATCTTCGTCGTTTGACCCCCTGGATCACGCGTGACTCCTCCCGTTGCACCAGGGACACATGATATCATCGTTTTATGCCCCAAATGCCAGTAATCTCCTGCAAAACACGGAAAACACGGAAAAGTGAAAGAAAACAACAAAACACAAGAAAACACGAGAAAACGAATAAAAGACGGCGGTAAAATACGGAAAAACACGAAAGAAGACGTGCGTAAATATATGAAATATAAACACACGTCACTATGTGCTTAGAAGTGCAAGTCTAGACTCCTTCACCTGTGACGTTCCCTCGTGTGTCACCTCCAAAGTATGCCATATTTCCTGCGTAGTTAGACAATGTGAGATACGATTATATTCAGATTTATCTAATGAACAAATGAGAGCATTCATAACTTTAGCATTAAGAGAATAAAGTCTCCAATCATTGTCATCCCATTTATCATTAGGTTTAATCATATCAACATTTTCAATTTTAATGACAAGTGGTTTATAGCCTTTTCAACAATTTGCCAAGCTTTATAGTCAATAGAAATTAAGTAGATTCTCATAAGATTTTTTCAATAAGCATAATCTACTCCATTAAATCTAGGGGACGTGCTATGGACTGACCCTCAGTACAAGCACTATATATGGGATTCATGGTCAATCCAAGGCTAGATCCTAAAACCTGCTTTAATACCACTTGTTGGATCTGGATCCTAGCCTAGAGGGGCTGGATAGGCTTATAAAAATATTCTCGCGCAACCCACGAGAAAACACACACAATTAAAATCACAAGCAGAGTAAATAAGAGACAATCATAGAGTATGCACAGATTTACCCTGGTTCGGTCGCATCAACGACCTACATCCAGCCCCCAAGCAAATACTAGCATTAATATGTTCCTTCTGTACACCTACAATGGGGTCCTAGATCCAACTCCACACATAGACTGTACCACACTCAATAAAGTGCAGAACACTATCAACCTAGTAAATGCGTATCTTGACTGCTACAACACGTCAAGACCCTCTTATCTAGCCCCAACCAGAAAAGTCTCAAAAGAACACAATAACGGTAAAGTTTCCCCTACAGAGATCTACACACGATCACAAATATAATGATAAAGTAAAGGGTTCAGAAATGCTCAGATTATGATGGTGTGTCGTCTCTATCATTCGGCACGGCGTCAGCTTCAGTCTGGCGAAAACGGTGCCTCGATTTGATTCCTGGATCTCAAGTTGTGGCTTGAATAGCACTCTGGTCTGTTCATAAAGCAATTCCAGTTCAAACTGATTTAAACTCGATTTGTACGTTCAGCAACCCCTTTAAATCTTAATCCACGTCAGCTACTCTTTTTCTTTTGTTTTAATGCAAGCCTCTCTAACTCACGTTTGCCTGGGAGCTCGACTTCTCTGAAGGCTTCTCTTCGACGGCGACTCGAGCAGCGTACTGGAACTTTATCGTCCGACTTCTCCGAGCGACTCAACGGTGACGACGGCCCTCTTAACACCGACATCGATGTCAACTCAGTTCCCGCGGTGGTGCTCTCGACTTCGACTTTGACATCGACTTCCCCGACCACTCATCTTCGACAGTGGAGCCTCCGGCGACGAGAACTCGACAACGACGACTTTGTCTTCTCAACGGCGACTCAATGGCCCTTCAATGGCAGGCCCTCAACGACGGTGGTGGCAACTCGGACTCGAGTTCGAAGAAGATGATCCGGCGGCAGCTTGGATGGTCCCACCGTTTATCAACGGCAGCTTCTCGGATGAACTCCACGACAGCAACCTCAGGAAGACTCACGACGGCGAGAGGAAGCTCGTTGGCAAGTCATGGCGGCGAGGAGGCTTTGGACGGTAGCAGCTAGATGTCGACGATGCTTGGAGTTTGAAGACGCCCACGGCTGCAGAGGCGAAGATGGCAACAAGCAAATGATAGCGAAGGTGATGGGTTTAAAGATGATGCCTTTGCTTAAGGAAGATGATGGGGTTTTACTCCAAAAGCTTGCGATTAAAGAGAAGTTGTAGTTTAAATATTTTGGCTTGGTTTCTTTTGGGGATGCCGCACACTTTGCCTTGGTAATTTATAATGAGCCATCTCCTGTCAACCCTAAAACGAGATGCCTCTTTGTATTGCTAGGGTTGGCTTTATTTTTGTATTGTGTTGCCACCGTTCTTTTTCTTTTGGGTATGAGCCGTGAGTCCCTCGAATTATAATTTTTTGGTCGCTCATAGGTTCCTCTTTGGTTGTAGACTTATATAGGAGAAAGCTAGGGTTTCATGCGATAAGAGGGTATCCCTAATGAATTAGGTCGGCCAAGGTATAGGGAGATGACTTTGTCCAAGTCCAAATGTAGCTAGGAGATCATCTCTTTAATTGACTTGCTCAAGTCCAATGAGATACTCTTTAACTCATCCCATATTGGACTATGTCAAAATAGCTCCATTTCTCTTCACATTGGCCAATTCCTCTTTGCTAAGTATATAGCACCTTGATCAAGCCCATTTGCTATGTGAATAGCAATTCCTCCAACAATTGTCTTAGTCATCACTTTGAAGAATTACGTCTTTGCCATCACTGAAACACACCTAGCACATACGTTAAATATCAACACACGTTTGTTATCATCAAACTAGAGATCCTAGATCGTTGCGTCCAACAAAGTGTGATTTTATGATATGTAATGCATGGACAACATATACTAAAAATGTGTAAATCATGACTCAGCAAAATCATCCATGCTAAACTCTTCCTTGCCCTTAAGAAAGACAAAGAGGAAGTAAAGATAGAAGGGAATGCGAAATGAAATGCAAGGAGAAACTCTAAAGTTCCAAAAGGAATCACACATCATATGCACAAGAGGGTGACAACTCGAATATCCATGAAAAACATATCAAATTCTATCAATTGGCCAAGACACAACGTGGAGCATTGACGTGCGTTTATATTTCATATATTTGCGCACGTTTTCTTCCGTGTTTTTCCGTTATTTACCACCATCTTATATTCGTTTTCTCGTGTTTTCTTGTTTTCTTTCACTTTTCCGTGTTTTTCGTATTTTGCAGGATTTTACTGGCATAGGGGACATAAAACGACGATATCATGATGTAGGAACTCGTCGCGCAAGGATGGAGGATCGAAAGAGAACTTACGTTAGCGTACGCAGCGCCGTAGTCTCTAAACTTTGCCCTCGGATTCGCCACAACGGTCGATACTTCGTTACAGAGGATCGAAGCAGAGTTTCCACCGTCTAAATCTCTATTTAGAAGAAGAACAAAATGGAAGGGAGAAGAGGAAAAAGTTTGCCTTATGCAAAACTTATGGCATGAAGGATTAGCCTTAAAAGACTTACCCTTGGGTCCTATTTATAGGCTTTAGGGGTAGTTATTGTAGGAAATAACCATATATAAGCTTATTAGCCTATATTAGCACATTTCCTTATTCTCTTCATTGTGCACTTATCAAGTGCCTTTTTGCACTTATAAAGTGACTTTTTCCACTTATCGAGTGGTCCTTTTCACACATGAAAAGGTTCCCTTCGCACATGCTTTCATGCACGCGACATCCGAGGTCTGTATACCCTCATACATCCCCTCATGGGTGTATACATGTCGTCCATATCCAATATCTCCCACTCACACTTGAGGGGATTGTAAGGAAACATCTTTTCCTTTAGTTCTTCAATTTATCATACCAAGAAATAGACCGTGTGACCGTCATGCGCATAGAGTCCGCTGTTGTGAACTTGTTAGAGATACACATCACTCTTTGGGGTGCAAAGTTGAGTAGATCAACGCATGTTTTACCCTAGATTATTTCTTCACATTTCTTATACTTTATATTCAACAATTAAATCCCATCTGGATTACAATTGGCTGGCCAGCTTTGAATCTCTAAAGTCCAAATGTGAATATGAAATTAATATTCCTCTTCTTGCGATCCTTTCGATCTTGACTTGACTCGCTTTTCTAACATGCCCCGTCGGACCGAATTTACCATAGTCCATAAGCAACATGCTAAGATAGCGATCACCCAGTCAAATCTAAAGGAACCAATTAGAGTCCATAAGGGTAAGAAGTTAAGACCCATGTGGTCTTTGGGTCTCACATAATAGTAATCACAATTACTATTCTAACCCAATGGTCAAATGCATACGTAGTATGAATATGTATTACAACATCACTCCTTTCCCAGGGAGCGTATGTCTTAATGATGTTGTAAGGATGATGGTCAAACACCACAATGTCTGACTTTGAGTCCCTTTTACTACTCATTGATCTCTTAGACCCACATCCCGCATAAGACAGATAAGATTTCAAAAAATCTTCTTAGATCTTTTGTAAGCATCCATATGATGCAGATCTTTCATACGACCGTTTTGTTCAAGTCATGACTCTAAATCATCCGTCTGATGATTTTGACTTTAAACAGGTCTCATCTTTATTTTATCCGTCTGATAGAATAAAGGCGGTTGCTCATGTGAGAGAGCCAACCTCAATCTGTCCGACATACAAAAAAAACAGCTGAGATTAAAAGAAATGTATACAAACATTTTTAAGAAACTCATATGCAATGTCAAAAATAACTTATTCTTTTATTAAGTTTGATCTTTCATAGACATGGGAATATACATTGATACAACTCAGCTCTTACGCAATCCTTGAGAAGATAAGTGTTTGTAAAACACATCTCCGGGGATCGCCTTCGTAAGCGGATCCGCTATCATCTCATGCGTAGATATGTATCTAATGTCTACCTTCTTGTTCTTATCATAGTCTTTTGCAAATTTGTAGCGGATATCAATGTGTTTGATCATACAATGGAACTTTGGATCTTTGACATAGGCTATAGATGCTTGACTGTCACTGTATATTGGTACATCATTTGAGTCACTTGCATCAATTAGCTTGTCTAAGAACTTCCTAAGCCAAACAGCTTCTTGGACTGCCATGCTAAATGCTACAAACTCGGCTTCCATAGTTGAAAGTGTGATGCAGGATTGTTTCTTGCTACTCCAGGATATTGCACCAGATCCGAGCAGAAAAACATGTCCTGAGGTTGATCGTCGCTCATCGAGATCACCCGCCCAATCAGCATCAGTGTAGCCTTCGAGCCTCAATGCATTTCCTTGATAGCATAAAGCATAGTCCGCAGTCCCTTTAAGATACCACATTATCCTCTTAACCGCTTTCGAGTGTGCTTGCCCTGGATTGGATTGGTAACGACTTACCATTTCAACGGCAAAACAGATGTCTGGTCTTGTACACATCATAGCGTACATAAGACTACCAACTGCACTGGAATATGGAACTTTTTCCATAATATCCTTTTCCTTTTGGTTCTTAGGACACATCTTCAGACATAAATTATCGCATTTTCTTATTGGAGTATCAATGGACTTACAGTCCTGCATATTAAAATGTTCTAGAACCTTCTTTATATAAGTCTCTTGTGAAAGAGAAAGAAGTTTCTTCGAACGATTCCTTGAAATCTTAACTCCAAGGATATATGTGGCTTCTTCCATGTCTTTCATCTCAAATACTGATGAAAGCCAAGCCTTGATATCCATCACAAAGCCCTTGTCATTTCCGGCTTTTAAAATGTCATCTACATATAGAGACATAATAACATACTTGCTTTTGATCCTCTTGATATATACACAGTTATCTTCATCAAGCATGGTAAAACCATTTGATAAGATAACTTCTTGAAATCATATATACCATTGCCTCGAGGATTGTTTAAGACCATATATGGACTTACGAAGTTTACAAACCTTATGTTCGTTTCCTTCTTTTACAAACCCTGTTGGTTGTTCCATATAGATCTCCTCGTCCAATTCTCCATTGAGAAAGGCATTCTTTACATCCATTTGATGTAATTCGAGGTCTAAGCAAGCTACCAAATCCAGAATAAAGCAAATCGAGGTAAAACAAACAACAGGTGAGAAGGTCTCTTCGTAGTCTATCCCTTCCTGTTGCGTAAAACCTTTCGCGACAAGGCGAGCTTTATATCTGTCTATAGAGCCATCAGCCTTATGTTTGATCTTGAGAACCCATTTGTTCCCAATAGCTCTACGTCCTCTGGGTAAGTCAACCAAGTCTCAGACTTGGTTAACTTTCATGGATGCTAATTCCTCCTTCATCGCTTCTATCCATTTGTCTTTTGTAGGGCATGATACGGCCTGTTTGAAAGTAGAAGGCTCGTCATCTTCTTGTAGTAAAGTCATAAAGGTTTGTGGGAATTCATCCTCAAATCTTAGAGGAGCTAACCTTGTACGACTACTACGTCGTATTTGAGATTCTTCAAGTCATTGTTGACTCGAATTTAGATCAATTCTAATATCACTCCCATTTGGAATATCGTTAGAAATGCTCCCACTTGGATCATTATTCCCGTATGGAATAGGATTCGCATCATTCGTATCATCCATTGGTGAAGGTTGAAACGTATTTTCGTCTTCACCAAGAATTCTCCCACTCGAATGAGGTAATCCTTCTTGATCATAAATCTCAAATAGAGATAAGTCCTGACTTATCTAACCCTGTCTCGGAAACTCGTTTTCCAAGAAAGTGACATCCCTCGACTCAAATTCAATTAGCCCTCCATTGTCTTCCTGACCAATGAAAACATAACCTTTGGAGTTTTCTGCGTATCGTATAAAGATACATTTCCTCCCCCTTGGCCCAAGTTTGCCATACTTATGGAAGGAAATATGTGCGTAGGATGCACACCCCCAAGGTTTTAATATGCTTATGTCAGGAGACCTTTGGTTCCACAACTCATAAGGAGTGGAGCTAACTGATTTCGAGGGTACGCGGTTGAAAATGAAAGCGACCGTCAATAATGCATCACCTCAAAAGGTGATTGGCAAGTTGGCTTGTGCCATCATTGAACGGACCATTTCCATTAAAGTCATATTCCTCCTTTCTGCAACACCATTTTGTTGCGGAGTATAAGGCATAGTTACCTGATGAACTATGCCTTTTTCATCACAAAGTTCCTTAAAACTTGTTGATTGGTATTCACCGCCTCTATCGGTTCGCAAGACCTTAATCTTGCAATCTAATTGATTTTCTACCAAACTCTTATAGTTTTTAAAGCAGGTTAATGCTTCACTTTTGTGGGATATCAAATAGATATGACCGAATCGGGTGAAGTCATCAATAAAAGTGATGAAATAGGACTTCCCGCGTCTTGTCTTGACATTCATCGGACCACATATGTCCGAATGGATGAGCTGTAATGGAACCTCGGCCCTTGTGCCGGTTCCAAACGGCTTGCGACAAGATTTCCCTACAAGGCAATGTTCGCAAGTCGACATTTCGACTTTTGAAACATTGGATAGAAGGCCACGTTTGGCAAGTCTATCCATTCGTGTTGGTCCAATGTGACCAAGCCTTGCATGCCAACAAATTACATCTGACTCATAATTTGATGAATTTGCAACAAGGAAATTTTCATTATAAAATGAGGAATCATACATTGTATTTAATACAACAAATCCTTTGAAAACATACCCAGAACCAATTAAAGAATTATTACAAGACAAGTCCACTTTACAACTATGAAAGAACCAACTATAACCCAGACCCATTAAAACGACCACATATATAATATTCCTTTGAATATCTGGAGCGAAGAGGACATCATGTAGTAAGATAGTGCGACCGTTGTCCAAGACTAGCTTGCACGTCCCAACACCTTTCACTTCAACACGTGTGTTGTTTCCTACATATATCCACTTTGTTCCTTGGGGTATCCGGTGATACTCCACGAAGGACCATCTGTCCCTTGCTATGTGGTCGGTGGCACCTGAATCAATTATCCAAAATGGATTAGATTCTACAAGAAATATTGAACTAGAAACACATATGTAACTAGCATTACAAGTTACCTTGTCACCTTCATCCGTACAAGAACGGGCATAGTGACCTAACTTGTTACACTTGAAGCACTTGATCCTCTTCAAGTCTTTCTTCTTGTGCCATTTCTTGTTCCCACCCTTATGTTTGGGTTTCTTGGTAGACTCTGGTTGCTTATTACGTTCATTAGTAAACTTCGAACGATTTTTCCGTTTCTTTCCCCCGTGTGAGGAACTAGCAACCATGTGCACTTCTGCACTTGGCTTGGCGGCCGCAAGCCGCTCTTCCTCTAACTCGAGGTGCTTAGAAACATCGCTGAAGTTCTTGATGCTCTCATTATGAGTGAGATGCATCTTCATGTGGTCCCACCCATTTGGTAGGGAACGTATGACTGCTTGGATTTGTTGCTCATCAGTGAGCACATGATCTGCATCCTTTAACTCTGAGATGAGATTCGCCATATGTCGCAGATGCTTCCCCATGGAATGATCTGGACGTTTCTTGTACGAATCGAATCTTATAGTTAAAGAACGAAGTTTGGACACCGAGGTGCCACCAAACTTCTCTTCTAGCTTGGACCATATGTCCATGGCTAGGTCATGCTCTCGGAAGATCCGCATTATGTCGTCTGCCATACTTGATAGCAACGTAATGCGAGAAATCTTGTTCTTCCGAGACCAAGCATCGAAAGCTTCCTTGTCTCTTCTGTGTTGGGCCGTAGTGCCCAACTCAGGTTCAATCATTATGTTCTTTAGAGTTTTGAGCACATCTTGCTCCTCTAGAACATATTGTATCTTTATGGACCATAGTTTGTAATTATCGCCGTTGAGTTTTTCACCTTTGTTCAACTCAGCGACGATGTTCTTAGCGGCAGAAGACATTTTAGCTTTAAAATGCTGCAAAAGACATAAAACGAAGGTTCGATCAAAAACATTGCATAAATTTCATATTTATAGTCATTATTTTAGACATTTTCATAATTCAGCAGTCTCGGCCAGCGGACCGACCAGGGGAATGGCTAGTCCATGGTTCACTACCCCCAGACAGAGCCGAGGGGTCCCACAAACTAGTCCAAAAGACCACTGGCCTAATCATGATCCATTGAGACGCTGAATCAATCGAATGTGGAAAAATTTCAGACTAGTTTAATATCACTCCCACTTGGAAAAATCCCACTTGGAATGATATTATTATATTTGATAAGTTACTTTCGAAAAATATTGAAGATGTTGTTCTAGAATCGGAAAAGTCATTACGATCCCAATCACCATCTAGAACAACTATCAATATTTCCACATCACTTTATCAAATAACAGTACTCTTATAGTACTTTTCAGCGGAAAAGCGTTTTTGAAAAACGTATTTTGAAAACGTATTTTTCAAACGTATTTTGCAAACGTATTTTGCAGTGGGAGGTAGTGGCTTGCCCCGGCCATTGCCGGAGTCAAGCCATGGCCGTGCCAAGGCCGGATTCCCCCAAGTAGGGGGTTTTGCTGTATGCAACTGCCGCCGGTCCCGTATGGGCCGGCCATGCAGGTGGCCGGGGCCAAAACTACCGGCACCGTAGGGCTTCTAGGCCTGGCCTGGCCCTGGCCGATGCCAGGACCAACCTCGGCTGGCCGAAGGCCAGGACTCCCTCTGGCCGGCCCTCTGGCTGGCCAGATCCTGGCCACGGCCAGGGCACCCTCTGGCCGGCCCTCTGGCCGGCCTTCGGCCAGGCCCTGGCCACGGCCAGGGCCGGCCAGGCCCTGGCCGAAGGCCAGGGCTTCATCTGGCCTGCCCTCTGGCCTGCCAGGCCCTGGCCTCGGCCAGGGCCAGGGCCAGCCCCCAGGGCGGGGCCGGCCAGCCTGGCCTCAGCCAGGGTTGGCCGGGGCCAGGGCCAGGGCCGGCCCCCAGGGCGGGGCCGGCCTCCTGGCCGGCCCTGGCCCTGGCCTCTGCCAGGGCCGGCCCTGGCCCTGGCCGTGGCAAGGGCCCCTTGGCCCTTGCCGGCCGGCCTTGGCCTCTTGGCCATGGCCGGCCTCCCCCCTTGAGGGGTCCGGTTTCACACCCCCCTCGAAGGGGTGGTGGCTTTGGTGGTCATTGGCCGAAGCCAACCCCCTCCGCATGGGGAGGGGGGATGCATAGCCTCCCTGGCCCATATGGCCATGGCGATCATGCACCAATGAGGTCATCTTCTCCGTTGAGAATAACTACCATCTTCTCCGATGAGACACCCGTTCATCGAGAAAGTAGTTATGTTTCAATGGCCGTGTGCCAAAAAAAATAACATACCTTCACGACCACAAACTTCACGCTCCACATGAAGAGAGTTCACATTCCCTATTGAATGGAGACTCAGCATCCATGAAGAGTGCGAGTTTGGCGAGATGAACGGTCAGTTCTTCCCGTCATGGAGAGTTCCTGCCATATCCGTAATGACAGAAGACCCTAACGTGAAAAGAACAACTGCTGCGATTCTCTCCATCACGATGCACTCCTACCATATCCATAATGGTAGGAAACTCATTCGTGAAAAAGACAACGCCTCGTTCATCGGTGAGACTGGAGCGAACCCGTATGGCTCTGATCCCAATGTAGGATCTCGTCGCGCGAGGATGGAGGAACGAAAGAGAACTTACGTTAGCGTACGCAGTGCCGTAGTCTCTAAACTTTGCCCTCGGATTCGCCACAACGGTCGATACTTCGTTACAGAGGATCGAAGCAGAGTTTCCACCGTCTAAATCTCTATTTAGAAGAAGAACAAAATGGAAGGGAGAAGAGGAAAAAGTTTGCCTTATGCAAAACTTATGGCATGAAGGATTAGCCTTAAAAGACTTACCCTTGGGTCCTATTTATAGGCTTTAGGGGTAGTTATTGTAGGAAATAACCATATATAAGCTTATTAGCCTATATTAGCACATTTCCTTATCCTCTTCATTGTGCACTTATCAAGTGCCTTTTTGCACTTATAAAGTGACTTTTTCCACTTATCGAGTGGTCCTTTTCACACATGAAAAGGTTCCCTTCGCACATGCTTTCATGCACGCGACATCCGAGGTCTGTATACCCTCATACATCCCCTCATGGGTGTATACATGTCGTCCATATCCAACACATGAGTCCCCGGAGCAACGGGAGGAGTCACACGTGATCCAGGGGGTCAAACGACGAAGATCGCAACTTTCAGCCCCTCACCCGACCGGTTGGTCATTTCCAACCGATCGGGTGATGCACGCGTGCACCACCCAGACACAAGTTGGAGCGGCCAAGAAGTCACCCGGTCGATTCAGTGACCGGTTCAAATGCCCCAACTCTCTGTAATTCTGACACTGAATGCCAACCGATCGGGTGACTTTCACCCGATCGGTTCACCTGTAGCCGATTCTCCAAAGCCACGACACGGAGAGGTCAACCGACCGGTTCACCCGACAGCACGAAGATCCAACCGATCAGCTCATGACTCAACCGACCGTGCCGTGGTAACCGGGTGGGATCCTATTTTGCGCTGCCGAAGATACAAAGCAGGTCACCCGATCGGGTGACTTTTCACCCGATCGGGTGATTTCGTATTCTATAAATAGAACCCTAGGTTTTCCAGAAACGGGAGTTGTTATTTTTTGCTGTTTTTTCTCTCTCTTGACGGCTGTAATTTTTCAGATATTTGTAAGTTTTCCGATCTTTGTCAAACTTTAATATAATGTTATTAGCATTGCTCTTACTGCTTTTCAATCGACCGATCATGTTTCTAACGGTTGATTTCTATTTAGATCGCTTTTTACTAAATATGTGTGAGTAGTTCCCAAATCTGGGATTTTGGTGGAAACCCCTTCGTGGGCTCTTCCCGATGCATCCATAGGACTAGGAAACCGATAGGGATTAGGAATCTAACGGTTACGCGGGGTGTTTTATTGTCATCGGCGGGAAAAAGACCGCCTTTGACCATGGGGCCAAGCGGGAATAAACTTGTCGGTTGACTCCCTAGCCATAGCTCACGCCCTTAGCGTAGACGTCGAATCCTAGCATGCGGGAGCGGCAGGATGAGACGTTGGGAGTTATCGTTGCGAACTTAGTGCTCCCAGAGTCGGTCAGTGTTAATGGACACGGGATTGCCCACTGACCGAACCCGGGAAGTCTGGCATATCATCCTGGGCACCGACCGGAATATCGGGCCCATGGGATGCTAGTAAAACTTTCAGAGGCAACATCTCACCATTAGACCCTAATTCCGATCGTTATCCTACCCGTAGGCCATATCGGCGAGAATCGCACGATAGGGTGGAAACCAAAGTCCCGGGTTTGTTTTCCCTTATATTGTCTATACCTTGCATTCCATTTACCGTGACAACCCATCACCGATTCGGGCTAGCTCGCCCATGGGGTGAATTTGATCCTACTTGACACAAGCACATCCACGCCTCCCTGAGTTCGACCCCCAAGCCACACTACAACACCGTGCGCTTGTGGTTACAAATATTTAAACCTCACGCCCCCAATCATATCATTGCACACATCAAAAACGCGCAAAAGCGGGGGACATCAAGCTTTATGGCGCCGTTGCCGGGGAGGCAACGTGCTTGTTATTTTAGGATTTCATGAACCCTTGTGTCTAGCTCTCATCCCTATCTCGCGATAATTTTCGCACTCTACATTTTTTGATTTCACTTGTACATATTGTAAATAGTAATTGTATAGAACTGATTGACTGAGTCGCCGTGCTGCTGTCGCTACATTCACTTCCCGTTTATGCAACCCGTGCTTTTGACGTGTTTGCTATTTGTGCAGTTCTCTCTCTCCTTTCTTATAGGTTCTCTGCCCCACGACGAGGATGTTGCGTGCAATTTCGGGTGATATCTGGGATCACTCGCACCACATCTGGTGTTTGGCACAAAGCTTGGCAGAGTCCCTAAATGCTTCGAATATATTATCCCTTCTGACTGCCGCTGTGGAAAATCAGAGGAGGTACCACAATATGCAGCAGCACCCCGTCGCGACAACTCTTTTTCCTCGTGATGAAGTGGCGTATACCGACATGTCTGGTTCCGAGTTTGGTGAGGAAGAATTGTTCACAGAGTTTTGTCAGGAGAACCATCAGGCTGAGTCTGTCAGCTACATTGGACATGAACTGATCCATTCCTTGCAGACTTCTATGGAACATCCCGGATCTTTGGACAATGTGGAAGCTAGAAGCAGTGGTGGGGAACCATCGACTATTGAAACCTGTTGAAGTCTTCTTCCCGGATGATTATTATGAGCTTTAAAGAGACCCAATGCCTTCCTTGGTCATCCCCACGATACCTTGCGAGACTTTGCCGTGCGGGACTACGGCTGGGAGTGAGGTTCTGGATGCTGGCTTTCAAGAAATCCACGAAGAAGTCCTTTCGCTTGAGGATGCTCAGCTTGAGAAGTATGCATCGGGGCCTCATGAAGTTGAGATGAAAGAGTTACCCCCGGGGCTAAAGTATGAATATTTGGGGACGGACTCGACCCTACCGGTCATAGTGAACTCCTCGCTGCCTGAAGACCAGATGACCAAACTTCTTAGTGTTTTAAAGAGGTTTAAAGGAGTTTTCGGATATGTAATTGAAGATTTAAAAGGGGTTAGCTTAGACCTCTGCTCACACAGAATACTGCTTGAAGATGATCAAGCCTCCTCGATTGATCCGCAGCGGAGGCTAAAACCCATAATGATTGAAGTTGTGAAAAAGGAGATTATTAGGGTTCTACATGCCGGTATCATATACCATATCTCCGATAGTCGCTGGGTTAGCCCGGTGCATGTCATACCCAAGAAAGGAGGAATGATGGTGGTTTGCAATGAGAAGAACGAGCTAATACCAACGAGGACCGTCACGGGGTATAGGATGTGCATTGACTATAGAAAGTTGAACAAGGCTACGAGGAAGGATCATTAACCTCTCCCCTTCATTGATCAGATGCTCGAGAGGCTGGCGAAGCACAACTATTTCTGTTTCATGGACGGGTACTCTGGATTCCTTCAAATCCCTATTCATAACGATGACCAGGAGAAGACGACTTTCACTTGCCCATTTGGGACATATGCGTATAGAAGAATGCCGTTCGGACTTTGTAACACCCCTGCTACATTCCAAAGACTCATGTCCGCTATCTTCTCCGACTACTCCCAGGACATCATGGAGGTTTTCTGTAACGCCCGGTGTTTGTAATAGCTATTTTATATGTATGATATTGAATTTCCCCTCCTTGTATGTTTTCTCGATTGAATCCTCACATTTTAGCTTAATAACGCCGTAATTCTAGAGTTAGAGCGATCCTAGAAGCCATAGAATCTTTCCCGAAGCTTCGCGCTTCGTTTCAGCACTTCTGGTGCATCTTAGTTGGTTCACGAAGGAGAACCAACCGACTAGAATGAGATCTAGTCGGTCGGCAATCCTTCATGGACCGACTAGTTCAACATTTTAAAAATAGCTGAGTTACTGTTTGTCGTTAGTCGGTCTAAGTTCAACCTTCGACCGACTAGTTCTCAAACTAGTCGGTCAAGCATTGTACTCAGACCGACTAATTCTGAGTTTCACTAAACAGTAGAGTTACTATTTGTCGTTAGTTGGTCTAAGAACGATTTCCGACCGACTAGGTTGCAAACTAGTCGGTCAGCTGTTGTTCTTCAACCGACTAATTCTTGTACAGTCTTTTCTACAGTAGTTACTGTATATTTTTAGTCGGTTAAGAGTTGCTCTTCAACCGACTAGTTCTAATTCTCATCATTTAGCTTTTGGTTGCCTTCTAGTCGGTCAACGTTGGTCAACCGACCGACTAGTTCTTAAACTAGTCGGTCACCAGTTGTGCTTTGACCGACTAATGTAGTAGCCTACTGCTTAGCCTTTCCGCCATCTTTGGTTGGAGTTCACGACGTCTTCCATGTGTCGCAGCTTCGTCGTTATGTTAACGATCCGTCTCACGCTGTAGATTTCTCAGAGATCACCGTTCGCCCTGATCTGACGTATGGACAGCTACCAGTTCAGATTTTGGACAGGCGTCAGAAGTCACTTCGGAACAAGACCGTAAATCTTGTGAGGGTGATGTGGCGACACGGCTCGCCAGGAGAGTCTACTTGGGAGAGGGAATATGAGATGCGTGAGCGCTACCCACTTTTGTTCCCTGACACGTGAGTGTTAGGAAATTTCGAGGGCGGAATTTTTCTTAAGGTGGGGAGGATGTAACGCCCGGTGTTTGTAATAGCTATTTTATATGTATGATATTGAATTTCCCCTCCTAGTATGTTTTCTCGATTGAATCCTCACATTTTAGCTTAATAACACCGTAATTCTAGAGTTAGAGCGATCCTAGAAGCCATAGAATCTTTCCCGAAGCTTCGCGCTTCGTTTCGGCACTTCTGGTACATCTTAGTTGGTTCACGAAGGAGAACCAACCGACTAGAATGAGATCTAGTCGGTCGGCAATCCTTCATGGACCGACTAGTTCAACATTTTAAAAATAGCTGAGTTACTGTTTGTCGTTAGTCGGTCTAAGTTCAACCTTCGACCGACTAGTTCTCAAACTAGTCGGTCAAGCATTGTACTCAGACCGACTAATTCTGAGTTTCACTAAACAGTAGAGTTACTGTTTGTCGTTAGTTGGTCTAAGAATGATTTCCGACCGACTAGGTTGCAAACTAGTCGGTCAGCTGTTGTTCTTCAACCGACTAATTCTTGTACAGTCTTTTCTACAGTAGTTACTGTATATTTTTAGTCGGTTAAGAGTTGCTCTTCAACCGACTAGTTCTAATTCTCATCATTTAGCTTTTGGTTGCCTTCTAGTCGGTCAACGTTGGTCAACCGTCGGTCACCAGTTGTGCTTTGACCGACTAATGTAGTCGACCTGTACCAAAACCTATTCTCGGTTTGCCTCTTAGTCGGTCTAAGTTAGACGACCGACCGACTAGTTCTTAAACTAGTCGGTCAACCACTCTTCTTTGACCGACTAGTTGACCCAGAAACCCTAGATCTATTTTCCAGCCGTCATTTTATTTTTATTTAATCCGTCGATTCCTTCATTCTTCATTCATTCTTTCTGAGCCAAGATCATTCACAAATCATCCCTAAACTTCCCCAAATCATTTCTTTCATCCTTGGAGGTTCTTGCTCGCCGTATCTCGCGTCGGATACCGATCTAGGTCGCCGAGATCCCGTTTTCGGCCATAGTTTCCCAGGATCGTTCTTCGTCACCAAATCAAGATCCGTTTTGGTGTCTTCCATCTGCTACTCTACGGTTAGTAATCCTAATCCCTTAGTCGCTTTTAACCCACACCGTAAACTAGAAACCCCAAATTAAAAAAAATGGATTATTAGACATATGATTTCAATGCAAAACGATTTAGAACTTCCGTCTAATCCTTATTTTACCATAAACAGCGAATTCATCTACCGTAGGACATCGTTCTCGTTACTCACGTCGATCACCAATTCGGTACCAGGCAAGTGAAACTTCCCAACCCTTCTTTAGGCAATGTTTTTAGGCCAATTCTTGTACTAGCGTGAAAGAGACTAGATCGTGAAATGATAGCGATCTAGGCACAACTTTGAGATCTAGCTTGACAACAAAGCTAGATCCGACACCTTGCCATATCATTCATGCATAGATATCTGTCATGTTTAAATTCCTTAACTGTACGCATTTGAATTGTTAACTGCCATGCATTGCATCTTACATGTTACCCTAGTTAAACTTGCATCGTAGCACACGCTACACTACATGTACCAAATCCGTGTTTCCGTGTTACCGGCTAGGCACCCGTTATGCGGGCATAACCCTATGCCATCCGTGTTAAAAACACTTCCTGGCTCGTGATCCAGAAGCGAGCATTCCGTGTTCGGGGGTAATGCCCTGGCTCGACACACGTGGAGGGGTAGGGATAAACGATCACTTGAGCGTAAGAGTTGGCCCGTACAGCCACTCTAGCCAAAGGGCGGAATCTCTGTGCACGACGTGATTACAATTCCAGTACTTGTCTTTTACTTGTTTACTTGCCTTGCCATGTCATTCGCCATGCTATATCATGCCATACTTTACTTTAGAACTGCTAGGTTGCTTTACTTTCATAGTTGTCATACTTTACTTTAGAACTGCTAGGTTGTTTCCTTTTATAGTTTCCTTGCACAAGTCTTTTTAGACTTGCTGACATGTGCCCCTTCTCTTTGGGTGACGCATGTTAGTTGCTGAGCCAGAGACAGTTGCGGAGGGTGACGAGTTCGTGGAGTTCGTGCCCGAACCTGTTGGTGACGTGGAGTACGAGGACACCGGTGATCAATCTTAGAGATCTTCCGTACTCTTCTTTTGTTAGCTGTGGTTGTCGGTGAGTAGCACCGTTTTGTTAGATTCTGTTGGCCATGCTAGGCCTTTTGCTTTTGACTCTTTTGTTGCCTGGTGGCATTTCTGGTTGTTGGACTTTTGTTGGACTATGAGTTGGAATAATGTTATATTATTGTCTCTCTTTTCCTATTATTGTTATTGTTGTTCTGAGTCACATTACAGGGACCTGCTACTTCGTTTTATTTGACGCTTATCGGACTTGCGGCTTTGCAGCTTCAAGTCCGTGCGGACCTTCTCACGCTTCGCCTCCATGTTTTTGGGAAGCGGGGCGTGACAGGTTTCTTTGGTGGCCCATGCAGGTCCATTTTTTCTGTAACTGTGACTTAATCGGAATAACAATAAGAATTATAGAAAGTTCAATAAACAAAAATTCAACACCGTGCCTTAGGCTAAGATTCTGATCTGTTTCGTTTTCCCGTGTCAATAGATGGCTGGGAGACGGAATATCCGTGCTGGTGGTGGTGTGCCCCCTAACGACCAGGAGCCGGACCGGGAGCCCACTACCGGGGAGATGATGAGGATGATGCATCAGATGATGCAGGTGCAGCAAGGAATTCTGCAGACTGTCCGGAATGTTCTGCCTGCTCGTGCAACACCGGTTGTTCAGGCTGCCCCTCGCTTCGAGCCCGGAGCGAAGCAATTTCGGGAGCTGGGTCCCGCTTACTTCGATGGGACCGAGGGACCCCTGGCTGCAGATGAGTGGATCAGGAACATGGAAGACAATATGAAGATGTCGAAGGTCGACCCGACTGGATGGGTTGATCTGGCGAAGCAACAGCTGAAGGATAACGCGCGGAACTGGTGGGATGCCGAGGAGGAGTTGCTGGAGGAGCCTATTACTTGGGCTACCTTCAAGTCCAGATTTGACGCGGAATATTTTCCTAAGGCCGCCAGGAGGGAGATGGCTCAGCGCTTCATTGACTTGAAGCAGGGGAATTTGACGGTGGACCAGTACCACCAGGAATTCACGAGGCTGAGTCGTTTTGCACCGAAGATGGTGCAGGATGCTGATGAGAGAGCCCAGAGGTTTCTGCAGGGGCTTTCGTTCGATCTGCAGAGCTATGTCACGTCTTCTGATGCGGAGACTTACCAGAAGGTTCTGATTGCGGCCAAGAGGCAGGAGAGGATTGTGAATCAGAAGAGGGGACAGTTTTCTGGCACTGGGAATAGGCCTATGGAGCAGGCCAGAGCAGTGATGAGACCGGGGCACGGGCCCAACCAGCCTGTGCAGTTCAAGAGGCCCGGAGGACCTTTTACTTTGAAGACTTGCAATTTCTGTGGCAAGACTGGGCATGTCAAGGAGCAGTGCCGGAAGATGCTGGGGCAGTTTCTGGTTTATGGAGATCCTGCGCATACCATGAAGGATTGCCCGAGGTCGAAGCAGCCGTGGAGGGCACCTGTTGCAACTCAGCCGTTGCAACAGAGGGCACCTGTTCCTGCTGGACGTGGAGCGCCTCTCGTTCCTCAGAGGCAGGCCTTTCAGCAGGCTGTCCAGCCGAGACGACAGGCGTTTCTGATGACTGCTGCTGAGACCGAGACACTGGATGAGGTAATTGCAGGTAACTTTCTATCCAGCTGTTTCTTTCTTAGTCAGTTTGGTTGTTAGATTTGATTAGTTGTTTGCATATGATTGTTTGCTAGAATAGAATTTGATTGTTAGACTGTCTGTTAGGTGTGATCTTGGTCTGCGCTTTTCTTGCACGAGTTCTCTTTGACTCTGGTCCATCCATGTGCATCATTTCTCGGAGCTTCGTAGAGAGGCATTCCTTGTCGACTTCCTCTCTTCCCCAGAGTTGGAACATCGTCACAGGGAATGGTGTGATTTCGGTGCATCGTGGGTGCAATTCTTGCCCGTTGGTGGTCTGTGGACACGAGCTGTATGCTGACTTTATTGTCCACGACATCATCAACTACGATGATGTGCTTGGGATGGATTGGCTTACGAGCTTCTATGCTACGATCGAATGTCGGAGGAAGAAGGTGGTGTTCGAGATTCCCGGACATCCTATGTTTGAGTTCAGTCGTGGTAGCAGTTCGCTTGGTCCGGTCAGGTTTCGGGCCAAGCCGGTGGAGGCTGTGGCTATGCTGATGGAGCAGGGTAGGCCTGCTGTGGTGCGTGATTTTGATGACGTCTTCCCCGAGGAGATGTCTGGTCTACCGCCCGATCGAGCTCTGGAATTTTCTATTAACCTGATTCTGGGAGCGCAGCCCATTTCGAAGGCACCTTATCGTATGGCTCCAGCGGAATTGGAGGAGTTGCGGAAGCAGCTGGATGAACTTTTGCGGAAGGGTTACATTAATCCCAGTGTGTCTCCATGGGGAGCACCGGTCCTGCTGGTGAAGAAGAAGGACGGTTCGCGTCGCATGTGCCTGGATTATCGAGGGCTGAATGCGGTGACTGTAAAGAATAAGTACCCGTTGCCGCGGATTGATGATATTTTTGATCAGCTAGGAGGATCGAGGGTATTCTCCAAATTGGACCTGAGGAGTGGATATCACCAGCTGAAGGTGAGGAAAGAGGATTTTCCGAAGACGGCTTTCAGGACGAAGTATGGTCACTACGAATTCATGGTTATGCCTTTTGGTGTGACCAACGCGCCCGCAGTGTTTATGAACCTGATGAACTTGATCTTCTATGACTATTTAGATAAGTTTGTCGTTATCTTCATTGACGACATTCTGATCTATTCTAAGTCAGAGGAGGAGCATGCGTCGCACTTGAGGACGGTATTAGAGATTCTGAGGAGGCATCGGTTGTATGCCAAGTATTCAAAGTGCGAGTTCTGGCTGGATAGAGTGGATTTTTTGGGGCATGTGGTGACTGGTGATGGGATTTCGGTGGATCCTGAAAAGATTCGGGCTATCAGAGAATGGCCTATTCCGCAATCAGCGTCTGAGATCCGGAGTTTCCTTGGACTTGCAGGTTATTACCGGCGATTCATCAAGGATTTCTCCCGTATTGCCGAGCCGATGACCAGGTTGACGCGGAAGGATGTATCTTTTGATTGGTCCGTTGTATGTGAGGAAGCTTTTGGTATTCTGAAGGAGCGGTTGACGTCTGCCCCTGTTCTTGCTGTGCCCGATCGGAGTGGAGGATTCGAGATCGTTTGCGATGCTTCTGGCAAAGGTCTTGGATGTGTGTTGCATCAGCATGGGCACGTGGTTGCGTATGCTTCTCGTCAGCTTAAGGCTCACGAGAAGAATTACCCGACGCACGATTTGGAGTTGGCTGCTGTCGTGTTTGCACTGAAGATTTGGAGGCACTTCCTGCTGAGTGAGAAAGTGAAGATTTTCACCGATCACAAAAGCTTGAAGTACATTTTCACGCAGAAGGAGCTCAACATGTGACAGCGTCGGTGGTTGGAGCTCATGGCGGACTATGAGATCGAGTTGCAGTATCAACCGGGTAAAGTGAACGTGGTTCCTGATGCGTTGAGTAGGCTTCCAGCGGTGATGTTGCTGACTTCACAGTGGAGATTGCAGCAGGATTATTGCGAGTCTGGAGTTGAGGTGGTTCTGCCTGGAGAGACTTCTTCGTTGATGTGTATGCAGATACAGTCGACGATCGTGGATCGGATCAAGGCTGGGTAGAGTGGTGACCCGAAGTTGGTAAAGATTCGAGAGATGGTGGAAGCGGGTCTGTGGACTGATTTCGTGATTCACGAGGATGGCTCGCTGAGGTTTGGAGCCAGGTTGTGTGTGCCTGCGGGAGATATCAGAGAGGAGCTGTTGGTAGAGGCAAACAGTTCGCCGTATTCTGTGCATCCTGGTGGGACCAAGATGTACAAGGATATTCGTTTGAATTTCTGGTGGCATGGGATGAAGAGGAGCGTGGCTCGGAGTGTGGCCAAGTGCTTGGTTTGCCAGCAGGTTAAAGCGGAGCATCAGCGTACGGCGGGGTTGCTACAACCACTTCCGATTCCGGAGTGGAAGTGGCAACACATCACTATGGACTTCGTGACTGGACTACCTCGGAGTCCGAAGCAGAATGACGCGATTTGGGTGATCGTAGACCGATTGACCAAATCCGCGCATTTTATTCCGTTCCGAGTAGGACAGTCCACTGAGGCGCTGGCGAGGAGATATATGGAGGTAAACTCTTTTACTTTCCATTTTAATTTTCTTTCCTAGAATAGTTAGTGATGTAACGTGTTCGTGCAGGTGATCGTTCGACTGCACGGAGTCCCTGTGAGTATCGTGTCGGACAGAGACACGAGATTCACGTCTCAGTTCTGGCAGAGTCTGCAGAGGAGTTTGGGTACGAGTCTGAGTTTCAGCACGGCGTACCATCCGCAGACGGATGGCCAGTCCGAGAGGACGATTCAGATCTTGGAAGACATGCTGAGGGCGTGTATGTTGGATTTTAAGGGTTCGTGGGAGGACCATCTACACCTGGTGGAGTTCTCTTATAATAACAGCTTCCAGGCGAGTATTGGCATGGCACCATTCGCTGCGCTCTACGGAAGGAAATGTCAATCGCCACTGAGTTGGGATGACGTTGGAGATCGGGAGCTGTTGGGACCTGAGATGATCGTGGAGGCTGTGGATGTTGTCAGAAACATACGGGAGCGGCTGAGGATTGCTCGGGACCGTTTTAAGCATTGGGCTGATGCGAAGCGGCGTCCGTTGGAGTTTCAGCCTGGTGACCACGTGTTTCTAAAGATTACCCCGAATCGAGGAGTGATTCGCTTTGGGAAGCGCGGGAAGCTGAGCCCGAGATACATTGGACCGTTTGACGTTCTGGAGAGGGTTGGCGAAGTAGCCTACTACTTAGCCTTTCCGCCATCTTTGGTTGGAGTTCACGACGTCTTCCATGTGTCGCAGCTTCGTCGTTATGTTAGCGATCCGTCTCACGCTGTAGATTTCTCGGAGATCACCGTTCGCCCTGATCTGGCGTATGGACAGCTACCAGTTCAGATTTTGGACAGGCGTCAGAAGTCACTTCGGAACAAGACCGTAAATCTTGTGAGGGTGATGTGGTGACACGGCTCGCCAGGAGAGTCTACTTGGGAGAGGGAAGATGAGATGCGTGAGCGCTACCCACTTTTGTTCCCTGACACGTGAGTGTTAGGAAATTTCGAGGGCGGAATTTTTCTTAAGGTGGGGAGGATGTAACGCCCGGTGTTTGTAATAGCTATTTTATATGTATGATATTGAATTTCCCCTCCTTGTATGTTTTCTCGATTGAATCCTCACATTTTAGCTTAATAACATCGTAATTCTAGAGTTAGAGCGATCCAAGAAGCCATAGAATCTTTCCCGAAGCTTCGCGCTTCGTTTCGGCACTTCTGGTACATCTTAGTTGGTTCACGAAGGAGAACCAACCGACTAGAATGAGATCTAGTCGGTCGGCAATCCTTCATGGACCGACTAGTTCAACATTTTAAAAATAGCTGAGTTACTGTTTGTCGTTAGTCGGTCTAAGTTCAACCTTCGACCGACTAGTTCTCAAACTAGTCGGTCAAGCATTGTACTCAGACCGACTAATTCTGAGTTTCACTAAACAGTAGAGTTACTGTTTGTCGTTAGTTGGTCTAAGAACGATTTCCGACCGACTAGGTTGCAAACTAGTCGGTCAGCTGTTGTTCTTCAACCGACTAATTCTTGTACAGTCTTTTCTACAGTAGTTACTGTATATTTTTAGTCGGTTAAGAGTTGCTCTTCAACCGACTAGTTCTAATTCTCATCATTTAGCTTTTGGTTGCCTTCTAGTCGGTCAACGTTGGTCAACCGACCGACTAGTTCTTAAACTAGTCGGTCACCAGTTGTGCTTTGACCGACTAATGTAGTCGACCTGTACCAAAACCTATTCTCGGTTTGCCTCTTAGTCGGTCTAAGTTAGACGACCAACCGACTAGTTCTTAAACTAGTCGGTCAACCACTCTTCTTTGACCGACTAGTTGACCCAGAAACCCTAGATCTATTTTCCAGCCGTCATTTTATTTTTATTTAATCCGTCGATTCCTTCATTCTTCATTCTTTCTTTCTGAGCCAAGATCATTCACAAATCATCCCTAAACTTCCCCAAATCATTTCTTTCATCCTTGGAGGTTCTTGCTCGCCGTATCTCGCGTCGGATACCGATCTAGGTCGCCGAGATCCCGTTTTTGGCCATAGTTTCCCGGGATCGTTCTTCGTCACCAAATCAAGATCCGTTTTGGTGTCTTCCATCTGCTACTCTACGGTTAGTAATCCTAATCCCTTAGTCGCTTTTAACCCACACCGTAAACTAGAAACCCTAAATTAAAAAAATGGATTATTAGACATAGGATTTCAATGCAAAACGATTTAGAACTTCCGTCTAATCCTTATTTTGCCATAAACAGCGAATTCATCTACCGTAGGACATCGTTCTCGTTACTCACGTCGATCACCAATTCGGTACCAGGCAAGTGAAACTTGCCAACCCTTCTTTAGGCCATTATTTTAGGCCAATTCTTGTACTAGCGTGAAAGAGACTAGATCGTGAAATGATAGCGATCTAGGCGCAACTTTGAGATCTAGCTTGACAACGAAGCTAGATCCGACACCTTACCATATCATTCATGCATAGATATCTGTCATGTTTAAATTCCTTAACTGTACGCATTTGAATTGTTAACTGCCATGCATTGCATCTTACATGTCATCCTAGTTAAACTTGCATCGTAGCACACACTACACTACATGTACCAAATCAGTGTTTCCGTGTTACCGGCTAGGCACCCGTTATGCGGGCATAACCCTACGTGTAACGACCACTTTTCGTGGTGCGTTGTTCGTGCACGTGCTTTTGACCGTGCACGTGTTTGTTTTAGACTTTGTTGTTTGTGAACACTTTCGTGCGATATGCCGTTGTGAACGTCCCTGAGAATATTAAATAGTGGCACTATTTTGGAACGACGTTCTCGAGTCGTTTTCCCACAATTTAAACTTATTCGATGAGACGTGGCGATTTTCACTTTTGACGGGAGACGTTTCTATTTTTAGTTTCGTCGTCCGACATCAAACTTGAGATCCGTCTTCTTAGTTAGCTCACATTCGTCATCACGATCACCCCGATATTTATTTTATAATTTTTGGAGTTTATTTGACCACTTATATATTTTTAACAAGTTTTATATTATTTTTAATAATTAATTTTTAAATTATTTTCGGCCAAATAAAATTTATTTGAGTTTAAAACGTTTTAAAGAATTTTTGAGCCAATTTCCAGCTCATTTGGACCAAGTCAAATCCTTGGGTGAGTTGGAGAAGTTGAGATTTAAATTTTAAATTATTTTAAACTTCTAATCCTATTAGATTTAGCCCTAGACCAAGTCAACCCATCTACACTATATAAACAACCCCTAGGAAGACCTATTTTCGCAAGAAATTAGCCCTAGCCTCTTCCAAAACTCATATTGGACGTTGCGACGATTCGTCGCAACGTTGCGACGAACTTCCCCCGCTCAGACCGAGAGAACGGCCACTTTTTCCCCGCTCTGACCGGCAGCACCACCCGCATCCTAGCCGCTCCGCATCGCTGCAGCAGCCATCGCCCGCTTCTCCGTGCCTGACCGAGAGATTCTCTCGGTCAGGCCGATGGCCGCCCCCGCTGTCGCCGCATCCCCGCTCCGCACCAACCCTCCGCACCGACCCGCTTCTGTCGCCCGCTTTCCTCCGTGCCTGACCGATGCTCTCGCCCGCATCGCTGCATCTCCGCAACGTTGCAACCATTGCAATGTTGCAGCGCTGCGCTCCCCGCATCCAACCCGCACGACCGATGGCCTCCCCCGCTTCGACCGAGAGAACCAAGCGCTCCCCCGCACTGCTGCACACCCCAAGCGTCGCACAAGCCCGTTCCCCCGCAGCGACCGATGGAGCTCACCGCACTGAGGCTGTACGACCGATGGCCATACGTCGCAACCCCGCACCCGTCGCACCGCTTGCCACCGTGGGCCCCCCAAGTTCTCCAGAGTTATTGTGGGTCCCCCAAAGGTCCCTAGGACTACTGTGGGCCCCATCTAGGTGCTTTCTCTCCGACGATTCGCCGTGCACGACGTTGCGACACGTCGTAGCCCGTCGTCGCACGTGCTAGCTTTGGAATCTGGAACCGTCGCTCCGGTTGATGCTCTGAACTTTCCAGCGAGGAAACTATATTGGAATCTGGACTTGGAGCGCGATCTATTATTCCAACCCCCGGTGTCGCTACACGACGCCGGTGTAGCTTTCGCGTCGTGTTGAGGTAACGCTTTGCACCCCTAGGACCCCCAACCCAATGCATGCTAATCAAGACTAAAATCAGTATTTTAAAAGTATTTTAAATGTTTTAAATTCACTAATCAAGATTAATAATATGGACTTTAGGCCGGTGGACTTGTGCACGTAGGATAATTGTGATTTTTGGACTCATTGGACAGTGTGCTCAGACGTCGGACTTGCAGGCAAGTGAAACTTGCCAACTCTTGTGTAGGGCCATGTTTTTAGGCCACTTCCTTGTTCCTAGCGTAAAAGAGACTAGTCAGTGAAATGATAGCTGGCTAGACGCCTACTTGATCTAGTTTGACAACGAAACTAGATCCGTCACCTAATTGATCTAGCTTGACAACGAAGCTAGATCCACCCCTTTAAACTTGTTGTTCATGCATACTAAACTGTCACGTTTACTTTCCTTATCTGTACGCACTTTTAACTGCCATGCATTGCATCTTACATGTCATCCAAATTGATTGTTGCATCGTAGCACACGCTACAAAATACTTGTACAAATCCGTGTTTCTGTGTCCCTGGCTAGGTGCACCCCTAGGCCATACTTGTTAAAAACACTTCATGGCTCGTGATCCAGAAGCGAGCATTCCAAGTTCGGGGGTAAGGCCCTGGCTCGACACACGTGGAGGGGTAGGGATAAACGTTCGCTTGAGCTTAGGAGTGGCTTGATCAACCCTCTAGCCAAAAGACGGAATCTCTGTGCAAGAGGTGCTTACTTTTCTTCTCTTGTACTTGTCTTGTGAATGTCATGCCATGCTCGCACTTTACTTCGCTTTACTTTACCTGTTGCACTCATTACTTTAACTGCCATGTCATTGCATCATGCTAGAACTTTTAGGTTGCTTTTACTTGTACTTTCAGTTTCCTTGCACAAGTCTCTTGTAGACTTGCTGACATGTGCCCCTTGCTCTTTTGGGTGTCACATATTAGACCTGAGCCAGCGACCGTTGCTGAGTACGTGGTGTTTTGCTGACGCTGAGCCTGAGTCCATGATTGCCCAGGAGGATTTTGGTGGGCACCGGTGACCATTCTTTGGGTCTTTGTTGAGCTTTATTTTGTTTTAGGCCTTTTGTTAGTTGTTGGTGCGTAGCACCGTTGTTTTGTACTTGTACCTTGTTGGCCATGTTTGGGCCTTTAGTCTCTTTTTCTTTTAGCCTGGTGGCTTTTCTGCGAAGTTGGAATTTATATTTATGGATATTCTGAGATTATTCTTTTGTCTCATTTCATTATTATTATCTTGTTTCGCTCACGTTGCAAGGACCTGCAGTTTTAAATCTGATTGACGCTTATCGGACTTGCAGCTTTGTAGCTTCAAGTCTGAGCAGACCTTCTCACGCTTCGCCTCCATATTTTTGGGAAGCGGGGCGTGACAGGTTTTGTTGGTGGCCCATGCAGGTCCAGTCTTGCAATTGCGAATTAACGAAACAACGATAATGACGGAATGTCCATTAAATAAATTGCAACATTCGAGTCAGAAGCCATGAGTCTTGTCGTTTTCTTACGACACTAGGTGGTAAGAAGACTTAGTTAGACGTCCGTGCTTGCTAGTTAGAGGCCCATGATTGATAGTTAGGCTCCCTGTCAGCAATTGATCGCCGTAGGAGTTACCCTAGTGGTCCTTGCCTAACCCTGACCATATTAGACTTCTAGAATTTCCTTCCGTCGTTCGCTTGGGTTCATCGATTTCGGACCGGGCTGAACGCATTTCATTACCGTCTAGCTCCTTAGAAGTCTTAGCGCTTAGTTTTTAATCTTTAGTTGGTCGACCGTAGGTGTTTCCGTAGACTTCCTGATTCATATCCTAGGAGTATGAATGTTCTGATCATCCGACTAATTTCCTTGCCTCGATTCACGAGATCGCCTCATGACGATCGTCGTCAATCTTCGAACCGCTCCATTACAAACCTTGAACCTCCTGAAAGTATTTTTCGACTTCCTCCTTCCCGAAGTTTAACCTTGTTCCAAATCTTAATGCATATGTACTTATACTTCATCCTCCTTCGTTGATTTAAAATTTTAAAAACCTTTTGTCAGAAATTTTGAACTCTAGCTTATAATATCTTTCCAGCTTATATCTTTCGTACTTATGTAAATGTGTCGTTCTTTCATATATTAATTTTACCTTGAACCATACTTTTACCTTGCCCAATTCGATTTATAATTTTCCCTCTTATTTGTGTTAGTCGAATGATACGTCGTGTTTACTTTAATATACTTTCAAGTCACATGGAATTTCAGCTTGCAGCAAGTTGGTTTTGCTCGCTATTTCAGATTTTTGCAAAATCACTATTTTCATAACCACTTCCTGATTTAGACCCTCCATGATTTGATTTTTAAGACTTGCTATTCGATTTCGATAATTCTACTACTAAGTTAATATTATTTTCCGTGCACCATACATACTTTCAACTATTTTTATATCCGTGCCAGACTTGTAGTGCTCGTATATTAAGAACTTTATGAAAATCAGTTTCTCATTTTTGGCAAACCCTGGTTCTCTAAAAAGAAGTTTCAAAATTGATTATTTTAATTCTTCCGTAGCCTAAAAGTTTTGAAAGCATTTAATCTGAGTTTAAATTTTTCCGTTACTTGATTTCATTCTTCGACTTTCCAAACCCTTTTGACAACATTATATTAAATTGCTGACGTATAAAACTTTCTAAACCATGTCCTTAATATTCGACTTTCCAAACCCTTTCTTGATGATTTGCGATAAGCCAATAAAACATTTCCCCTTATCATGAATATTCGACTCAAACTTATTTTGAACAACTCGTTTTATCGATCCCCAAATATTTCTTTTCAGACGAGGATTTTAATTTTGAAGAACAACAGTTTTCAGATTTCACGTATTTTAGCTTGTGCTACTTACCACATTTTCTTTTTCCTCTCCTATATAAGCATCACTACATCTCCCTTTTCCCTTAACCTAAACATCACCATTGAGTCAATGTTTCGTCTAACCAAGCTGTCTCCTTGTATTCGTCCTATCTGAACTCGTGCTTATCGATCCTTCCCTCGTCACGCTCTCGACCTCTCTTTATTGATTAGGCCTTAGGGTCCTTCAATGTCTGTGTCAACTCTTAGTTGTTAGTAGACCCTTGGACCATTGTGAGGTTGTCGTGGTGCACGTACCTAAGTTGTGTGCATGGGCTTGAATGAGAATTCCCATAGTATATTGGTGCTTGCCTATTGTGTGATATATATATACATATATATATATATACTCGGAGTTATTCGTGATAGTATGAAGTTGTTGTGTGTTAGTAGTTATAGATTTTTGTGTGGATAGCTATACTATACTAGGGATGCCTGTGTATATAAGAGTTAGTGTTGAAATATCTAAGTTATGTATGTAGTAAGAGATACTTATAATGGTTGAAATAAATGATTGGTAAAGCTATGTGTATGTTAGTAGTGATAATAATAAGAGTACGTATGGTTAAGAGGGTAGGCCTATTATGTGACCTATATGTTAGCACGTATGAGGGTGTGCTCGTATATGGGTATGTATTGTGTTTAGACGTAAGTAGTTATGTTTTGTTGCCTGAGTATATAGGTGATATACATATGGAAGTAGGAGTATGATTTTGATTGATATTGCTTGCTTTTCGGGATGTTGCATGCGTGCATACCGTGAGGTATACACGACTATTGCACATCTTAATTATGTATGTGTGGATGTGTTAGTATACTAATTATAAGTAGTAGGCTATGGTGTGAATATATACATTATTTATGTGTGACTATACGGTGAATGTTGTACAAGAGAGGGTATTATAAATATGTGTGTGCTGATGTCTGTAATGTTATTATTATGGTATATAATTAGATTGAACTATGTGAGTATTGCCTGACTAAATATTAAGTGTGATTGATTTATGGAATGTATATGGTTGTATTGGTAGATGTATATATATGAGAGTGGTATTGGTATAGGTATGAATGTCGTGTTACGTATATAGAATATTCTGTTATATGTACCGAGTCTCACTCAAGCTTGAGTGGGTATACTCTAAGTATATTGAATGTATGTTGGTAGTTCGAATATAGCAATGTTTGATGTATGTATAGCGATAGGAGTGTTTGTGCCTGGTTGTGCTACGCACATGATTGTGGGTCGCTACGCCAGTATATAGTTATAGGTGCTGGTCTTGTGGTATAGTTATTCACTAAGGACTTGCTCGTGTGAACGTATGTGTACTAGCTAAAACTAGGTGTGTATGTGTGCTGGTTATATAATGGTATGATTGGTGTATGTAAATGAGATGTTAGCGTGTATGGGTGTGCACCATGCACGGGTAAGTATGTGCTTAGTTATAAGTATTGATGACTATGATATATGTGGCGTGTCGTAAATGCAGTTATAGGACCGTACGTGATGTGAATATATGGTGAACTATTCGCATGTATTTGAATGACTATATATTGTGAAACTATAGTAGTGGTGAATATATATATAGTGAAACTTGATTAATTATGGTATGGTGTGACTGCTTATGTGGATGTGCTTAGTATTGGATGTATACTGGGAAATATTAGAGGGTAGTATACCCTTGATGTTTGTGCATAGGTAGCTATCTATACGTAGGGCAATGATTGTATTTGCTAGTATGAGATCATACCTATATAAGTATCTGAACTATTGTTTTGTGAGTAGCAATTATATAAGGGATGTATGTTTATATACCTGATTGAAATACATGTATGAAATTGACTGACTATAATAGGTATAAGTGTATACGTATATATATACGTGTTGGTAGAGTTAATGTTTGACTGCCTAGTGCGTATATGAGCACCTGTAATGACTAAACCTGGTTTGAAGTATAAAGTGACTTGATTGGGGTAGTTACTAGAGTGACTAGCTATATTAGAAAGTCCGAGGACGGACTTTATTCTAAGGTGGGGAGAATGTAACGACCACTTTTCGTGGTGCGTTGTTCGTGCACGTGCTTTTGACCGTGCACGTGTTTGTTTTAGACTTTGTTGTTTGTGAACACTTTCGTGCGATATGCCGTTGTGAACGTCTCTGAGAATATTAAATAGTGGCACTATTTTGGAACAACGTTCTCGAGTCGTTTTCCCACAATTTAAACTTATTCGATGAGACGTGGCGATTTTCACTTTTGACTGGAGACGTTTCTATTTTTAGTTTCGTCGTCCGACGTCAAAATTGAGATCCGTCTTCTTAGTTAGCTCACATTCGTCATCACGATCACCCTGATATTTATTTTATAATTTTTGGAGTTTATTTGACCACTTTTATATTTTTAACAAGTTTTATATTATTTTTAATAATTAATTTTTAAATTATTTTCGGCCAAATAAAATTTATTTGAGTTTAAAACGTTTTAAAGAATTTTTGAGCCAATTTCCAGCTCATTTGGACCAAGTCAAATCCTTGGGTGAGTTGAAGAAGTTGAGATTTAAATTTTAAATTATTTTAAACTTCTAATCCTATTAGATTTAGCCCTAGACCAAGTCAACCCATCTACACTATATAAACAACCCCTAGGAAGACCTATTTTCGCAAGAAATTAGCCCTAGCCTCTTCCAAAACTCATATTGGACGTTGCGACGATTCGTCGCAACGTTGCGACGATTCGTCGCAACGTTGCGACGATTCGTCGCAACGTTGCGACGAACTTCCCCCGCTCAGACCGAGAGAACGGCCACTTTTTCCCCGCTCTGACCGGCAGCTACACCCGCATCCTAGCCGCTCCGCATCGCTGCAGCAGCCATCGCCCGCTTCTCCGTGCCTGACCGAGAGATTCTCTCGGTCAGACCGATGGCCGCCCCCGCTGTCGCCGCATCCCCGCTCCGCACCAACCCTCTGCACCGACCCGCTTCTGTCGCCCGCTTTCCTCCGTGCCTGACCGATGCTCTCGCCCGCATCGCTGCATCTCCGCAACGTTGCAACCGTTACAACGTTGCAGCGCTGCGCTCCCCGCATCCAACCCGCACGACCGATGGCCTCCCCCGCTTCGACCGAGAGAACCAAGCGCTCCCCCGCACTGCTGCACACCCCAAGCGTCGCACAAGCCCGTTCCCCCGCAGCGACCGATGGAGCTCACCGCACTGAGGCTGTACGACCGATGGCCATACGTCGCAACCCCGCACCCGTCGCACCGCTTGCCACCGTGGGCCCCCCAAGTTCTCCAGAGTTATTGTGGGTCCCCCAAAGGTCCCTAGGACTACTGTGGGCCCCATCTAGGTGCTTTCTCTCCGACGATTCGCCGTGCACGACGTTGCGACACGTCGTAGCCCGTCGTCGCACGTGCTAGCTTTGGAATCTGGAACCGTCGCTCCGGTTGATGCTCTGAACTTTCCAGCGAGGAAACTATATTGGAATCTGGACTTGGAGCGCGATCTATTATTCCAACCCCCGGTGTCGCTACACAACGCCGGTGTAGCTTTCGCGTCGTGTTGAGGTAACGCTTTGCACCCCTAGGACCCCCAACCCAATGCATGCTAATCAAGACTAAAATCAGTATTTTAAAAGTATTTTAAATGTTTTAAATTCACTAATCAAGATTAATAATATGGACTTTAGGCCGGTGGACTTGTGCACGTAGGATAATTGTGATTTTTGGACTCATTGGACAGTGTGCTCAGACGTCGGACTTGCAGGCAAGTGAAACTTGCCAACTCTTGTGTAGGGCCATGTTTTTAGGCCACTTCCTTGTTCCTAGCGTAAAAGAGACTAGTCAGTGAAATGATAGCTGGCTAGACGCCTACTTGATCTAGTTTGACAACGAAACTAGATCCGTCACCTAATTGATCTAGCTTGACAACGAAGCTAGATCCACCCCTTTAAACTTGTTGTTCATGCATACTAAACTGTCACGTTTACTTTCCTTATCTGTACGCACTTTTAACTGCCATGCATTGCATCTTACATGTCATCCAAATTGATTGTTGCATCGTAGCACACGCTACAAAATACTTGTACAAATCCGTGTTTCTGTGTCCCTGGCTAGGTGCACCCCTAGGCCATACTTGTTAAAAACACTTCATGGCTCGTGATCCAGAAGCGAGCATTCCAAGTTCGGGGGTAAGGCCCTGGCTCGACACACGTGGAGGGGTAGAGATAAACGTTCGCTTGAGCTTAGGAGTGGCCTGATCAGCCCTATAGCCAAAAGACGGAATCTCTGTGCATGAGGTGCTTACTTTTCTTGTCTTGTACTTGTCTTGTGAATGTCATGCCATGCTCGTACTTTACTTCGCTTTACTTTACCTGTTGCACTCATTACTTTAACTGCCATGTCATTGCATCATGCTAGAACTTTTAGGTTGCTTTTACTTGTACTTTCAGTTTCCTTGCACAAGTCTCTTGTAGACTTGCTGACATGTGCCCCTTGCTCTTTTGGGTGTCACATGTTAGACTTGAGCCAGCGACCGTTGCTGAGTACGTGGTGTTTTGCTGACGCTGAGCCTGAGTCCATGATTGCCCAGGAGGATTTTGGTGGGCACCGGTGACCATTCTTTGGGTCTTTGTTGAGCTTTATTTTGTTTTAGGCCTTTTGTTAGTTGTTGGTGCGTAGCACCGTTGTTTTGTACTTGTACCTTGTTGGCCATGTTTGGGCCTTTAGTCTCTTTTTCTTTTAGCCTGGTGGCTTTTCTGCGAAGTTGGAATTTATATTTATGGATATTCTGATATTATTCTTTTGTCTCATTTCATTATTATTATCTTGTTTCGCTCGCGTTGCAAGGACCTGCAGTTTTAAATCTGATTGACGCTTATCGGACTTGCAGCTTTGTAGCTTCAAGTCTGAGCGGACCTTCTCACGCTTCGCCTCCATATTTTTGGGAAGCGGGGCGTGACACTACGCCATCCATGTTAAAAACACTTCCTGGCTCGTGATCCAGAAGCGAGCATTCCGTGTTCGGGGGTAATGCCCTGGCTCGACACACGTGGAGGGGTAGGGATAAACGATCACTTGAGCGTAAGAGTTGGCCCGTACAGCCACTCTAGCCAAAGGGCAGAATCTCTGTGCACGACGTGATTACAATTCCAGTACTTGTCTTTTACTTGTTTACTTGCCTTGCCATGTCATTCGCCATGCTATATCATGCCATACTTTACTTTAGAACTGCTAGGTTGCTTTACTTTCATAGTTGTCATACTTTACTTTAGAACTGCTAGGTTGTTTCCTTTTATAGTTTCCTTGCACAAGTCTTTTTAGACTTGCTGACATGTGCCCCTTCTCTTTGGGTGACGCATGTTAGTTGCTGAGCCAGAGACAGTTGCGGAGGGTGACGAGTTCGTGGAGTTCGTGCCCGAACCTGTTGGTGACGTGGAGTACGAGGACACCGGTGATCAATCTTAGAGATCTTCCGTACTCTTCTTTTGTTAGCTGTGGTTGTCGGTGAGTAGCACCGTTTTGTTAGATTCTGTTGGCCATGCTAGGCCTTTTGCTTTTGACTCTTTTGTTGCCTGGTGGCATTTCTGGTTGTTGGACTCTTGTTGGACTATGAGTTGGAAAAATGTTATATTATTGTCTCTCTTTTCCTATTATTGTTATTGTTGTTCTGAGTCACATTACAGGGACCTGCTACTTCGTTTTATTTGACGCTTATCGGACTTGCGGCTTTGCAGCTTCAAGTCCGTGCGGACCTTCTCACGCTTCGCCTCCATGTTTTTGGGAAGAGGGGCGTGACAGGTTTCTTTGGTGGCCCATGCAGGTCCATTTTTTCTGTAACTGTGACTTAATCGGAATAACAATAAGAATTATAGAAAGTTCAATAAACAAAAATTCAACACCGTGCCTTAGGCTAAGAGTCTGATCTGTTTCATTTTCCCGTGTCAATAGATGGCTGGGAGACGGAATACCCGTGCTGGTGGTGGTGTGCCCCCTCGCGACCAGGAGCCGGACCGGGAGCCCACTACCGGGGAGATGATGAGGATGATGCATCAGATGATGCAGGTGCAGCAAGGAATTCTGCAGACTGTCCGGAATGTTCCGCCTGCTCGTGCAGTGCCGGTTGTTCAGGCTGCCCCTTGCTTCGAGCCCGGAGCGAAGCAATTTCGGGAGCTGGGTCCCGCATACTTCGATGGGACCGAGGGACCCCTGGCTGCAGATGAGTGGATCAGGAATATGGAAGACAATCTGAAGATGTCGAAGGTCGACCCGACTGGATGGGTTGATCTGGCGAAGCGACAGTTGAAGGATAACGCGCGGAACTGGTGGGATGCCGAGGAGGAGTTGCTGGAGGAGCCTATTACTTGGGCTACCTTCAAGTCCAGATTTGACGAGGAATATTTTCCTAAGGCCGCCAGGAGGGAGATGGCTCAGCGCTTCATTGACTTGAAGCAGGGGAATTTGACGGTGGACCAGTACCACCAGGAATTCACGAGGCTGAGTCGTTTTGCACCGAAGATGGTGCAGGATGCTGATGAGAGAGCCCAGAGGTTTCTGCAGGGGCTTTCGTTGGATCTGCAGAGCTATGTCACTTCTTCTGATGCGGAGACTTACCAGAAGGTTCTGATTGCGGCCAAGAGGCAGGAGAGGATTGTGAATCAGAAGAGGGGACAGTTTTCTGGCACTGGGAAGGGGCCTATGGAGCAGGCCAGAGCAGTGGTGAGACCGGGGCACGGGCCCAACCAGCCTGTGCAGTTCAAGAGGCCCGGAGGACCTTCTACTTTGAAGACTTGCAATTTCTGTGGCAAGACTGGGCATGTCAAGGAGCAGTGCCGGAAGATGCTGGGGCAGTGTCTGGTTTGTGGAGATCCTGCACATACCATGAAGGATTGCCCGAGGTCGAAGCAGCCGTGGAGGGCACCTGTTGCAACTCAGCCGTTGCAACAGAGGGCACCTGTTCCTGCTGGACGTGGAGCGCCTTTCGTTCTTCAGAGGCAGGCCTTTCAGCAGGCTGTCCAGCCGAGACGACAGGCGTTTCTGATGACTGCTGCTGAGACCGAGACGCTAGATGAGGTTATTGCAGGTAACTTTCTATCCAGTTGTTTCTTTCTTAGTCAGTTTGGTTGTTAGATTTGATTAGTTGTTTGCATATGATTGTTTGCTAGAATAGAATTTGATTGTTAGACTGTCTGTTAGGTGTGATCTTGGTCGGCACTTTTCCTGCACGAGTTCTCTTTGACTCTGGTGCATCCATGTGCATCATTTCTCAGAGCTTTGTGGAGAGGCATTCCTTGTCGACTTCCTCTCTTCCCCAGAGTTGGAACATCGTCACAGGGAATGGTGTGATTTCGGTGCATCGTGGGTGCAATTCTTGCCCGTTGGTGGTCTGTGGACACGAGCTGTATGCTGACTTTATTTTCCACGACATCATCAACTACGATGCTATGCTTGGGATGGATTGGCTTGCGAGCTTCTATGCTACGATCGACTGTCAGAGGAAGAAGGTGGTGTTCGAGATTCCCGGACATCCTGTGTTTGAGTTCAGTCGTGGTAGCAGTTCGCTTGGTCCGGTCAGGTTTCAGGCCAAGCCGGTGGAGGCTGTGGCTATACTGATGGAGCAGGGTAGGCCTGCTGTGGTGCGTGATTTTGATGACGTCTTCCCCGAGGAGATGTCTGGTCTGCCGCCCGATCGAGCTCTGGAATTTTCTATTAACCTGATTCTGGGAGCGCAGCCCATTTCGAAGGCACCTTATCGTATGGCTCCAGCGGAATTGGAGGAGTTGCGGAAGCAGCTGGATGAACTTTTGCGGAAGGGTTACATTAATCCCAGTGTGTCTCCGTGGGGAGCACCGGTCCTGCTGGTGAAGAAGAAGGACGGTTCGCGTCGCATGTGCGTGGATTATCGAGGGCTGAATGCGGTGACTGTAAAGAATAAGTACCCGTTGCCGCGGATTGATGATATTTTTGATCAGCTGGGAGGATCGAGGGTATTCTCCAAATTGGACCTGAGGAGTGGATATCACCAGCTGAAGGTGAGGAAAGAGGATTTTTCGAAGACGGCTTTCAGGACGAAGTATGGTCACTACAAATTCGTGGTTATGCCTTTTGGTGTGACCAACGCGCCCGCAGTGTTTATGAACCTGATGAACTTGATCTTCTATGACTATTTAGATAAGTTTGTCGTTATCTTCATTGACGACATTCTGATCTATTCTAAGTCAGAGGAGGAGCATGCGTCGCACTTGAGGACGGTATTGGAGATTCTGAGGAGGCATCGGTTGTATGCCAAGTATTCGAAGTGCGAGTTCTGGCTGGATAGAGTGGATTTTCTGGGGCATGTGGTGACTGGTGATGGGATTTCGGTGGATCCTGAAAAGATTCGGGCTATCAGAGAATGGCATGTTCCGCAGTCAGCGTCTGAGATCCGGAGTTTCCTTGGACTTGCAGGTTATTGTCGGCGATTCATCAAGGATTTCTCCCGTATTGCCGAGCCGATGACCCGGTTGATGCAGAAGGATGTATCTTTTGATTGGTCCGTTGGATGTGAGGAAGCTTTTGGTATTCTGAAGGAGCGGTTGACGTCTGCCCCTGTTCTTGCTGTGCCCGATCGGAGTGGAGGATTCGAGATCTTTTACGATGCTTCTAGCAAAGGTCTTGGATGTGTGTTGCATCAGCATGGGCACGTGGTTGTGTATGCTTCTCGTCAGATTAAGGCTCACGAGAAGAATTACCCGACGCACGATTTGGAGTTGGCTGCTGTCGTGTTTGCACTGAAGATTTGGAGGCACTTCTTGCTGAGTGAGAAAGTGAATATTTTCACCAATCACAAAAGCTTGAAGTACATTTTCACGCAGAAGGAGCTCAACATGCGACAGCGTCGGTGGTTAGAGCTCATGGCGGACTATGAGATCGAGTTGCAGTATCACCCGGGTAAAGTGAATGTGGTTCCTGATGCGTTGAGTAGGCTTCCAGCGGTGATGTTGCTGACTTCACAGTGGAGATTGCAGCAGGATTTTTGCGAGTCTGGAGTTGAGGTGGTTCTGCCTGGAGAGACTTCTTGGTTGATGTGTATGCAGATACAGTCGACGATCGTGGATCGGATCAAGGCTGGGCAGAGTGGTGACCCGAAGTTGGTAAAGATTCGAGAGATGGTGGAAGCGGGTCTACGGACTGATTTCATGATTCACGAGGATGGCTCGCTGAGGTTTGGAGCCAGGTTGTGTGTGCCTGTGGGAGATATCAGAGAGGAGCTGTTCGTAGAGGCACACAGTTCGCCGTATTCTGTGCATCCTGGTGGGACCAAGATGTACAAGGATCTTCGTTTGAATTTCTGGTGGCATGGGATGAAGAGGAGCGTGGCTCGGAGTGTGGCCAAGTGCTTGGTTTGCCAGCAGGTTAAAGCGGAGCATCAGCGTACGGTGCGGTTGCTACAACCGCTTCCGATTCCGGAGTGGAAGTGGCAACACATCACTATGGACTTCGTGACTGGACTACCTCGGAGTCCGAAGCAGAATGACGCGATTTGGGTGATCGTAGACCGATTGACAAAATCCGCGTACTTTATTCCGTTCCGAGTAGGACAGTCCACTGAGGCGCTGGCGAGGAGATATATGGAGGTAAACTCTTTTACTTTCCATTTTTATTTCCTTTCCTAGAATAGTTAGTGATGTAACGTGTTCGTGCAGGTGATCGTTCGACTGCACGGAGTCCCTGTGAGTATCGTGTCGGACAGAGACACGAGATTCACGTCTCAGTTCTGGTAGAGTCTGCAGAGGAGTTTGGGTACGAGTCTGAGTTTCAGCACGACGTACCATCCGCAGACGGATGGCCAGTCCGAGAGGACGATTCAGATCTTGAAAGACATGTTGAGGAAGTGTATGTTGGATTTTAAGGGTTCGTGGGAGGACCATCTACACCTGATGGAGTTCTCTTATAATAACAGCTTCCAGGCGAGTATTGACATGGCACCATTCACTGCTCTATACGGAAGGAAATGTCGATCGCCACTGAGTTGGGATGACGTTGGAGATCGGGAGCTGTTGGGACCTGAGATGATCGTGGAGGCTGTGGATGTTGTCAGAAACATACGGGAGCGGCTGAGGATTGCTCGGGACCGTTTTAAGCATTGGGCTGATGCGAAGCGGCGTCCGTTGGAGTTTCAGCCTGGTGACCACGTGTTTCTGAAGATTACCCCGAATCGAGGAGTGATTCGCTTTGGGAAGCGCGGGAAGCTGAGCCCGAGATACATTGGACCGTTTGACGTTCTGGAGAGGGTTGGCGAAGTAGCCTACCGTGTAGTGCCCTAGGAAGCCACTGCACATGTACTAGAGGGGGGGTGAATAGTACTTTTAAATAATAAGGCGTGTTATTCCTAATTATCGTGCAATAAACAAACAACGATGTGGAATAACTACAATCAAGAAATAATGCAAACGTAAACACAATGGTTTAATGGGTTCGGATCCACCCAAGTCTCCCCGACTTGTTCCCGGTGATCCTATGTCCCAACCACCCGGATCCCTTCCGGATACTTGAGTTAGAAAACCTCTAACCCAAGATTTCCAATATTAACACTAGCGAAAACCTCACAAGTGCAATCGACCTACAATCGATGACCGTGACTCCCACAACCCGGGATCATGCAAAACCTCTCACAACCGAGAGTATACAATTCAAATATAACTGAAATAAAATGCTTACCAACAAAATACCTATGCCTTGAGATTTCTTACCAAATTAGGGCAAAGAGGATTTTGATGGAGGAAGAGTCACCAAATCCTAGCTTCAAGAAGATGACCAGCAATGGAAGCCTAGGGATGAGATGGATGACCTAGAATCAAGCCCTTGGCTTGGAAGGCTCACAATCAATGAATCTCTCTTGAGGAATAAGAGTGAGGGAGAGATTCTTGAGAATGGGAGAGCTTGAAGATGAGAGTTGAAAGCTTCTCTTTTTAATCAATAGAACTCTGAAAATAGCAGCCTTGGATCCTATGAAATAACCCCTCCAGGTATTTAAAGGATCAAGGGAAAAGAGAGAGAGAAACGTCACTTTCAAATCTCCAACGGCTCTAATCTGAAGCAGACTAGTCGGTCTAAGAAGGATCACAGACCGACTAGTTCATCAACTAGTCGGTCGGTGATTCAACATGGAACGACTAACAGCTCGACAGCCAAAAGAGTGATTTCCAGGCAACCTGAACTAGTCGGTCTAAGAAGACTTGCCAACCGACTAGTTTGCCAACTAGTCGGTCGGTGAGTGTTCTTTGACCGACTAAGAGTGAAATGCACGAAGCTGAATACAAGTTACACTAGTCGGTCTAAGAACAAATGCTGACCGACTAGTTTCACAACTAGTCGGTCGATGAATGTTCTTGGACCGACTAACTGTAAACAGTAATTCAGGCTGTACAGAGGCAAGATCAACTCGTCGGTCTGAGAAGGATTCCTAACCGACTAGATCGTCATCTAGTCGGTCGGTGAACCTTCTTTGACCGACTAATTGATCGACATGGCTGAGCTGAAATGAGTTAGGACATCTAGTCGGTTCATGAAGAGTTGCCGACCGACTAGATCATCATCTAGTCGGTTGGTGACTCTACTTGAACCAACTAAGATGCACTAGAAGCCGAGGGAAGAAGCGATAGGCTTTGGGAAAGTTTTTAATGGCTTCTAAGATAATCCTAGCTCTAAGATATGAGCGATATGAAGATAGACATGTAAGAATTACTCAAGGCTTAACATTCTATAAATCGAAGCTAAAAGACTATGAATAAAACCTTAAGGAACGGTCTTCGAAAGCTTCGATCAAATCTTCATGACTTCCAAAAAGGTCCAAAAGCTTCAACGAAGCTTTAGGCATTGAATACGAGCTTTGAGAAGTCTTAAGATGTCGCTTTGAGTGTTCTCGTGAATTTGGCGACGATCTCCATAACTGCGCTCACAAATTGTTAGTTCATGATATATTTATGTTTGCTCATCATCCAAAACCAAATCCGGGGAGTCCAATAGTCAACATTCTCCCCCTTTTTAGTGATGACAAACCAACATAAATAATAATCGAAAATAATGAACTAAATGGAATATACTTACTCCCCCTGCATTGATGACACATTAGGTCCATATGAAATAATAAGCACATACATCAAGCACACGAGGAAAGTAAAAATTCAAATCCAATATTTGAAATTTAGGATTTGAAATCCATTTTTATATCTTAACTCCCCCTGAATCTAACATATCAAATTAGATTCATGGTAAATTATCATTTAGCACATGCCATTATTATATCTCTCCCCCTTTGGCATAATCCAAAAAGAGCGGGAGGAAGCCAATGACAATACATCATGGCCAAATAATTCATTAAGCATGGGAGTCTAAGAATACGACCACGTTTCATATGACACCAAAATAAAATTCGAATAAAATCAAAGCGTGTCAATGAGACCATAGTCGAAAATCGAAAACTTAAATCATCAAAATATCAAATGTAAATTCACTTATTGATGAAATGAATTTACTCTCCAATATCAACATTTATAGCTATTTTAGTGCATGGAAAACAATTCTATGTTTTCATACAACTAAAGCTATTGAATCAAAATAAATCATCGAGAGACGAAATCAATATCAGAGACATACATAAAATATGCACAAAAGAATGAACCATCAGAAGAGTGGTGCACATCATAGAATATCAAATGTCACAATATCGATCGAAAATGAACATAAAGTAAAAGCACATCAAAACTAAGTGAAGTGTGCGATGAGAAGTGACAAGGTGATAAAAGTAATACGAAAATCATCATAATAACTTTTAAAACATGTCATGCCAAAAATAGATATGAATTTCAAAGCATTTATGGCATTCACAATTCTATCATGCTAGGAGAAACAAAATGATACCAATGTAAAGAAATAGATTCTAACCAAGCATGCATTCAACCCTCATGGATACCAAATGTAATATCGTATTTACAACATTAAGCTCCCCCTACATTGGTGCATTACCTAAGCACCATCAACTCCGTTTGAATGAAAGTCTTCGCAAATTGAGGAGTTGGTAGGGTTGGTATCCCACGGTGGATTGAACCTAGAAAACTTCATTTTGGTATCCAAAAACCCTTTTGGATCCAATGGGTTAGACAACAAATTTGAAATACGAAATTAAAATAATTGTAACCCATGAGTTAATGTAATCAAAATCAATTTTATAATCAAATGCCTTGGTACCCATAACATGATCATAAACTCATGGTACCAAGCATTGAAGAGTTAAAGGAACTAACCCTTCGGAAACCAAGTCCAAGAGGAACTTGACTTTCCAACATAATCATCATTCGAAATAACATCATTAATATAGGATTGCACATAAACATTCATATCATGATTGCTAGTGTTCTTGGTGCATGTGGCCTATGTGGTGCATGCACAAAAGGTTGAGTTCTATGTGGTGCATGTGGCCTAAGAGCATGAGATCTAGCAATAGCATTATGATGAGCATGAGATCCATGATGTGGTGTAGCATACATACGTGGATAAGCATGAGGTGTGTATGCATGAGGATGATTATGAGAGAAGGCATTCACATGTGGATTAGATGTGTGAACATAAGCATTAGGATGTGCATGAGCATGATTACGTGCATGTGGGTGTCTCATATGAGTGTTTGCACGTGCTCGTGGGTGCGGAGCATAAAAATCATTATTTGCATGCACCGGTGGAGTAGGATGTGTGTTCCTACGTGGCATAGCATGTGAGTACAAAAATGCATGACCCCTCTTTGGAGGTCTACCCAAAGTGGGTTTCTTTCCAATCGGGGGTGTGTACGAAGTGGAAGCACTATTGGTAGGAGAACTATCAATGGGGTGTTTGCTCCCACTCGTCGAGGCATCGGATGTCGGCCTAACAAAGGTGGTAGGCGATTTGGATGAGTCTCCCATCTTATACCCCAAGCCAATGTGGTGTTTGGCCGGAAGTAAGTCATTTAGGATATTATCCAAATGGCCCTTACCTTTATTGAAATCATTGATACGGCCTAACGTGCACTCATACTTCTCTTTGAGAGAATGCAAAGAAGCATCCAAAGTGGATACTTGCGATGTGAGTGCATAAACACGTGATTCGAGATTCTTATTCTCAATACTCAAGGTTGAGTTTTGAGACGTCAAATCCGCTATCACATGTTCATCCGAATCCTCAACAAGGACATGCTCAAGTTGAGATTTGAGGGACTTCACCTCATTTCTCAACAAGCCATTATGAGTAAGCAAACTTGCTTTCTCATTGGCGAGTGTCTCAACAATGGTGTCATTGTTGGTGATGGTAGACTTAGGAGAGGTTTGGAGGCTAACAAGTTCATCTTTGGTCTTATTATATCTATCTACTAATTTAGTAAATTTAGACCAAATTTCTTGGTTTGCTAACCTCATTTCATCAATAGTAGGTTCTCCACTTTCATCCTCGCTACCATCCTCGCTTTCATCCTCGCTATCATCGAATGAGGACTTTTGATATTTTGCCTCATTAGCCATGAAGCAAAGTTTTGCTTTCTCCACATGTCCAACATCCGACTCTCCACTTGAGGAATCCTCCTCGGAGTCAGTGAATGTGCCAACAAGTCCTTTCTTGTACTTTCTCGACTTGTCGTACTTCGATGCTTTCCCCTTCTCCTTGTGTTTGTAGAGAGGACAATCCGGTTTGATGTGTCCTGGCTTGTTGCATTTATAACACACGGGAGTAGAAGCATTAGTCGAACTAACTTTGGATTTATTCAAAGATATACCTTCTCGGAGGAATCGATCGAAATTCCTTGCCATACGGGCAATGGATTCCATGTCCAATTCGTCTTCCGATTCTTCATCATCGGTAGATGGAGCGGCCTTGAAGGCAATCGCCTTTTTCTTTGGCTCATCTTGCTTCAAGTACGCTTTCATCTTTTCCTTCATTCGGATCTTACTATCCTTGCGTACCTCGTAAGACAACAAGGTACCCATTAGTTGTATGACGGTATATTTATTCATGTTGTTACCTTCCTCGATGGCGAAGGTACGCTTTTCCCAATTTGATGGAAGACCGTCGATAATCTTCGCGACTTTCTCCTTTTGGGTATAGACCTTCCCAAGAGCTTCCAAGTCGTTTGATATATCCACGAAGCGAGCGTAATATTCCTTCATGGTTTCGCCCTGCTCCATATGAAACAACTCAAATTCTTTATTAGCAACGACGAGTTTAGAATCTTTTACCGTACTCGATCCTTCGTGCAATATGAGGAGTTGGTTCCATATTTGATATGCACTCTTACATGTGCATATCTTGTTGAAGTCCTCGGGCTCCAACGCACAATTCAAGGCATTCATTGCCTTGGCATTGGCTACTTCCGCGGTGACCTCCGCGGGAGTCCACTTCGCGAAATCTTCTTCGGAAGGCTCGACATACTCCGTCATGGTGGCTCTCCATAGTGAAGCGCTTCGGAGGAAAATTTGCATCCGGCATTTCCAGTACCCATAGTTGGTACCGTTGAAGTGTGGAGGCCTGACTGAGGATATTCCTTCCATAACAGAAGAAGCTCCATCGCGGTTCTTGAAGACGTTGTAGTCGTTGTTCGTCATAGCTTTGAACTTTGGCTATGTGTAGCTTTGAACCTTGGCTCTGATACCAATTGTAGTGCCTTAGGAAGCCACTGCACATGTACTAGAGGGGGCGTGAATAGTACTTTTAAATAATAAGGAGTGTTATTCCTAATTATCGTGCAATAAACAAACAACGATGCAGAATAACTACAATCAAGAAATAATGCAAACGCAAACACAATGGTTTAATGGGTTCGGATCCACCCAAGTCTCCCCGACTTGTTCCCGGTGATCCTACGTCCCAACCACCCGGATCCCTTCCGGATACTTGAGTTAGAAAACCTCTAACCCAAGATTTCCAATATTAACACTTGCGAAAACCTCACAAGTGCAATCGACCTACAATCGATGACCGTGACTCCCACAACCCGGGATCACGCAAAACCTCTCACAACCGAGAGTATACAATTCAAATATAACTGAAATGAAATGCTTACCAACAAAATACATATGCCTTGAGATTTCTTACCAAATTAGGGCAAAGAGGATTTTGATGGAGGAAGAGTCACCAAACCCTAGCTTCAAGAAGATGACCAGCAATGGAAGCCTAGGGATGAGATGGATGACCTAGAATCAAGCCCTTGGCTTGGAAGGCTCACAATCAATGAATCTCTCTTGAGGAATAAGAGTGAGGGAGAGATTCTTGAGAATGGGAGAGCTTGAAGATGAGAGTTGAAAGCTTCTCTTTTTAATCAATAGAACTATGGAAATAGCAGCCTTGGATCCTATGAAATAACCCCTCCAGGTATTTAAAGGATCAAGGGAAAAGAGAGAGATAAACGTCACTTTCAAATCTCCAACGGCTCTAATCTGAAGCAGACTAGTCGGTCTAAGAAGGATCACTGACCGACTAGTTCATCAACTAGTCGGTCGGTGATTCAACATGGAACGACTAACAGCTCGACAGCCAAAAGAGTGATTTCCAGGCAACCTGAACTAGTCGGTCTAAGAAGACTTGCCAACCGACTAGTTTGCCAACTAGTCGGTCGGTGAGTGTTCTTTGACCGACTAAGAGTGAAATGCACGAAGCTGAATACAAGTTACACTAGTCGGTCTAAGAACAAATGCTGACCGACTAGTTTCACAACTAGTCGGTCGATGAATGTTCTTGGACCGACTAACTGTAAACAGTAACTCAGGCTGTACAGAGGCAAGATCAACTCGTCGGTCTGAGAAGGATTCCTAACCGACTAGATCGTCATCTAGTCGGTCGGTGAACCTTCTTTGACCGACTAATTGATCGACATGGCTGAGCTGAAATGAGTTAGGACATCTAGTCGGTTCATGAAGAGTTGCCGACCGACTAGATCGTCATCTAGTCGGTTGGTGACTCTACTTGAACCAACTAAGATGCACTAGAAGCCGAGGGAAGAAGCGATAGGCTTTGGGAAAGTTTTTAATGGCTTCTAAGATAATCCTAGCTCTAAGATATGAGCGATATGAAGATAGACATGTAAGAATTACTCAAGGCTTAACATTCTATAAATCGAAGCTAAAAGACTATGAATAAAACCTTAAGGAACGGTCTTCGAAAGCTTCGATCAAATCTTCATGACTTCCAAAAAGGTCCAAAAGCTTCAACGAAGCTTTAGGCATTGAATATGAGCTTTGAGAAGTCTTAAGATGTCGCTTTGAGTGTTCTCGTGAATTTGGCGACGATCTCCATAACTGCGCTCACAAATTGTTAGTTCATGATATATTTATGTTTGCTCATCATCCAAAACCAAATCCGGGGAGTCCAATAGTCAACATACCGCTTAGCCTTGTCGCCATCTTTGGTTGGAGTTCACGACGTCTTCCATGTGTCGCAGCTTCGTCGTTATGTTAGCGATCCGTCTCACGCTGTAGATTTCTCGGAGATCACCGTTCGCCCTGATCTGACGTATGACCAGCTACCAGTTCAGATTTTAGACAGGCGTCAGAAGTCACTTCGGAACAAGACCGTAAATCTTGTGAGGGTGATGTGGCGACACGGCTTGCCAGGAGAGTCTACTTGGGAGAGGGAAGATGAGATGCGTGAGCGCTACCCACTTTTGTTCCCTGACACGTGAGTGTTAGGAAATTCCGAGGGCGGAATTTTTCTTAAGGTGGGGAGGATGTAACGCCCGGTGTTTGTAATAGCTATTTTATATGTATGATATTGAATTTCCCCTCCTTGTATGTTTTCTCGATTGAATCCTCACATTTTAGCTTAATAACGCCGTAATTCTAGAGTTAGAGCGATCCTAGAAGCCATAGAATCTTTCCCGAAGCTTCGCGCTTCGTTTCGGCACTTCTGTTGCATCTTAGTTGGTTCACGAAGGAGAACCAACCGACTAGAATGAGATCTAGTCGGTCGGCAATCCTTCATGAACCGACTAGTTCAACATTTTAAAAATAGCTGAGTTACTGTTTGTCGTTAGTCGGTCTAAGTTCAACCTTCGACCGACTAGTTCTCAAACTAGTCGGTCAAGCATTGTACTCAGACCGACTAATTCTGAGTTTCACTAAACAGTAGAGTTACTGTTTGTCGTTAGTCGGTCTAAGAACGATTTCCGACCGACTAGGTTGCAAACTAGTCGGTCAGCTGTTGTTCTTCAACTGACTAATTCTTGTACAATCTTTTCTACAGTAGTTACTGTATATTTTTAGTCGGTTAAGAGTTGCTCTTCAACCGACTAGTTCTAATTCTCATCATTTAGCTTTTGGTTGCCTTCTAGTCGGTCAACGTTGGTCAACCGACCGACTAGTTCTTAAACTAGTCGGTCACCAGTTGTGCTTTGACCGACTAATGTAGTCGACCTGTACCAAAACCTATTCTCGGTTTGCCTCTTAGTCGGTCTAAGTTAGACGACCGACCGACTAGTTCTTAAACTAGTCGGTCAACCACTCTTCTTTGACCGACTAGTTGACCCAGAAACCCTAGATCTATTTTCCAGCCGTCATTTTATTTTTATTTAATCTGTCGATTCCTTCATTCTTCATTCATTCTTTCTGAGCCAAGATCATTCACAAATCATCCCTAAACTTCCCCAAATCATTTCTTTCATCCTTGGAGGTTCTTGCTCGCCGTATCTCGCGCCGGATACCGATCTAGGTCGTCGAGATCCCGTTTTCGGCCATAGTTTCCCGGGATCGTTCTTCGTCACCAAATCAAGATCCGTTTTGGTGTCTTCCATCTGCTACTCTACGGTTAGTAATCCTAATCCCTTAGTCGCTTTTAACCCACACAGTAAACTAGAAACCCTAAATTAAAAAAATGGATTATTAGACATAGGATTTCAATGCAAAACGATTTAGAACTTTCGTCTAATCCTTATTTTGCCATAAACAGCGAATTCATCTACCGTAGGACATCGTTCTCGTTACTCACGTCGATCACCAATTCGGTACCAGGCAAGTGAAACTTGCCAACCCTTCTTTAGGCCATGTTTTTAGGCCAATTCTTGTACTAGCGTGAAAGAGACTAGATCGTGAAATGATAGCGATCTAGGCACAACTTTGAGATCTAGCTTGACAACGAAGCTAGATCTGACACCTTGCCATATCATTCATGCATAGATATCTGTCATGTTTAAATTCCTTAACTGTACGCATTTGAATTGTTAACTGCCATGCATTGCATTTTACATGTCATCCTAGTTAAACTTGCATCGTAGCACACGCTACACTACATGTACCAAATCCGTGTTTCCGTGTTACCGGCTAGGCACCCGTTATGCGGGTATAACCCTACACCATCCGTGTTAAAAACACTTCCTGGCTCGTGATCCAGAAGCGAGCATTCCGTGTTCGGGGGTAATGCCCTGGCTCGACACACGTGGAGGGGTAGGGATAAACGATCACTTGAGCGTAAGAGTTGGCCCGTACAGCCACTCTAGCCAAAGGGCGGAATCTCTGTGCACGACGTGATTACAATTCCAGTACTTGTCTTTTACTTGTTTACTTGCCTTGCCATGTCATTCGCCATGCTATATCATGCCATACTTTACTTTAGAACTGCTAGGTTGCTTTACTTTCATAGTTGTCATACTTTACTTTAGAACTGCTAGGTTGTTTCATTTTATAGTTTCCTTGCACAAGTCTTTTTAGACTTGCTGACATGTGCCCCTTCTCTTTGGGTGACACATGTTAGTTGCTGAGCCAGAGACAGTTGCGGAGGGTGACGAGTTCGTGGAGTTCGTGCCCGAACCTGTTGGTGACGTGGAGTACGAGGACACCGGTGATCAATCTTAGAGATCTTCCGTACTCTTCTTTTGTTAGCTGTGGTTGTCGGTGAGTAGCACCGTTTTGTTAGATTCTGTTGGCCATGCTAGGCCTTTTGCTTTTAACTCTTTTGTTGCCTGGTGGCATTTCTGGTTGTTGGACTTTTGTTGGACTATGAGTTGGAATAATGTTATATTATTGTCTCTCTTTTCATATTATTGTTATTGTTGTTCTGAGTCACATTACAGGGACCTGCTACTTCGTTTTATTTGACGCTTATCGGACTTGCGGCTTTGCAGCTTCAAGTCCGTGCGGACCTTCTCACGCTTCGCCTCCATGTTTTTGGGAAGCAGGGCATGACAGGTTTCTTTGGTGGCCCATGCAGGTCCATTTTTTCTGTAACTGTGACTTAATCGGAATAACAATAAGAATGATAAAAAGTTCAATAAACAAAAATTCAACACCGTGCCTTAGGCTAAGAGTCTGATCTGTTTCGTTTTCCCGTGTCAATAGATGGCTGGGAGACGGAATACCCGTGCTGGTGGTGGTGTGCCCCCTCGCGACCAGGAGCCGGACCGGGAGCCCACTACCGGGGAGATGATGAGGATGATGCATCAGATGATGCAGGTGCATTAAGGAATTCTGCAGACTGTCCGGAATGTTCCTCCTGCTCGTGCAACGCCGGTTGTTCAGGCTGCCCCTCGCTTCGAGCCCGGAGCGAAGCAATTTCGTGAGCTGGGTCCCGCTTACTTCAATGGGACCGAGGGACCACTGGCTGCAGATGAGTGGATCAGGAACATGGAAGACAATCTGAAGATGTCGAAGGTCGACCCGACTGGATGGGTTGATCTGGCGAAGCGACAGTTGAAGGATAACGCGCGGAACTGGTGGAATGCCGAGGAGGAGTTGCTGGAGGAGCCTATTACTTGGGCTACCTTCAAGTCCAGATTTGACGAGGAATATTTTCCTAAGGCCGCCAGGAGGGAGATGGCTCAGCGCTTCATTGACTTGAAGCAGGGGAATTTGACGGTGGACCAGTACCACCAGGAATTCACGAGGCTGAGTCGTTTTGCACCGAAGATGGTGTAGGATGCTGATGAGAGAGCCCAGAGGTTTCTGCTGGGGCTTTCGTTGGATCTGCAGAGCTATGTCACTTCTTCTGATGCGGAGACTTACCAGAAGGTTCTGATTGCGGCCAAGAGGCAGGAGAGGATTGTGAATCAGAAGAGGGGACAGTTTTCTGGCACTGGGAAGAGGCCTATGGAGCAGGCCAGAGTAGTGGTGAGACCGGGGCACGGGCCCAACCAGCCTGTGCAGTTCAAGAGGCCCGGAGGACCTTCTACTTTGAAGACTTGCAATTTCTGTGGCAAGACTGGGCATGTCAAGGAGCAGTGCCGGAAGATGTTGTTGGAAGCAACGATCTATGAACTTGGTTTGATGATGACAAACGTGTCGGTATATCTAATGTGTGTGCTCAGTGTGTTTCAGGCTTGGCGAAACAATGTATTCTCAGTATTTGGCGAAATTGCTATTCGTATAGCACATTATGAGAGATGGAGCGTGTGTGCACAAAGAAGTTTGTCTTGGTCAATGAAGAGCAAAATTTGGACTTGGTCCAATATGGGATGAGATGGGGATGAGATGGACTTGATCAAATCTTTTAGTAAGATTTACAAATATTTGAATTCTTCCTAATCCCATTAGTATTGCTATAAGATCAAATAAGAATCCCAAATTGATTGACTCAACACTATCACTAGCCAATTTCAAAATTCCTAGTTGGTTGTGTCCTCATCCTAGCCAAACTCTATCACATTCAAATTCCCTATCCCTTGCCATCTTGCAAACCCTAACACTACAATATAAATATCATTGTGAGGGGCTACAAAATGGGTGGTGTGCTACAATCAAAAGAGGGGGGCTACCATTTTTTTGTACGACCAAATTCATATAAACAAAAACCTTACTAACATCTGATCACTCCTTATTTTACACCTTTTTTCCCGCATTTTTGCATGCCATTTAGATCGCCCAAATCATGTTTTTCATGATATATCGACGATATTGCGATGCTTTTCACGATTTGTTGTTTTTGTCGCATTTCAGGTGATTTGTCGCGATTTGGAGTGATCTCGAGATGCGCTTACTCCAGAGGGTCACCGACGACCTCCCCGAGGGGTATTTTGCTGTTGGAGAGGAGCGGAAGAAGAACGGACGTCGCAGGAGCGACGAGGAGGCCAAAATAAGCAGATTGGGCATGTTTAGTGTCCCACTCGGCCGAGTGGAGGACCCACTCGGCCGACCAGCGAGACACCGCTCGGCCGACCAGATCAGACACGATTCCTATGTGCACTTGGCCGAGCGACGGAGACCACATCGGCCGAGTGAAGAGACCACGTCCGCCCGAGTGGCGCCCAGACGAAGCCCTTCAAAAATCTCCAAGTTTCTGTTTTTCGGCTGCCTGAGCTTCAGAAGACCCACTCGGCCGAGTGGAGAATCCCGTCCGCCCGAGTATAATGAAGCCATCGGCCGAGTGACGACAACTCACTCGGCCGAGCCGCCCCCGAAGTAGAGACCCCTGAAGGCCCCGACTTACTGGAAAATTACAGGGTTTCTCACTCGGCCGAGCGACTTTTGTCACTCGGCCGAGTGCGACGCGCTGCCTGTAGCAAAAATTGCGGAAAACAGGCTGCGCAGGGGTATTTTGGTCACAGTTTTTGGACGATTTTGGGGGTATTTAACCCCTGTTTTTACCCTAGTTTTGGAGAGCTTCTCCTTAGATTTTTTGCAGTTTTTTATATTAGCTTTTTAGTTTTATTCTTGAGATTGGAGAGGAGGCAAAGTTTGATTTTTGTTGGATTAATTGAAGAACTCCATTGGTTTGTCTTTCTCTTCCCCAAAAATTCTATTTTTATTGCATATCTCAATATTGTGATGAATTCTATTGCTTATTTCATTGCTTATTTTTGTGATCTTGCTATGAATTGTGAGTAGTCGCCACGTCTTGGGGCGTGGGGATGAACCCTACAAGCCCAACTTCATATTTGTGATGAATTAATAGAAATTTTGCTAGAATCGATATCTAGGGATTAGATTGGGATCAATTTACTACGATTAGCTAGGAGTTCATACCGATCGGGATTTGCAAGAGATTGGATCCCGATTCGATAGGAAACCCTAGAAATCCGAATTGGGTTGGAATCGAATTTCCGTAGTATCGGTTTGCAAGAGATTGGACCGATACTAGGGTTTCCGGTTGCAATTCCGTGCCAATACCCGTTTGCAAGAGATTGGACGGGTAGGAACTATCCCAATCTAGATCGCGAGCCGAGTTTGCAAGAGATTGGGCTCGGTGTGCGATTGGACGATGATGTTGACCCTAATGCTAGCTTTCCTAGGCTAGGGTTTGCAAGAGATTGGACCCAAACCTAGGATAGCTATAGACCGGCAACAGCGCGAGAGCGTGAGCTTGGTTCTACATTCAGTTGCAACTAGTCCATCCAAAATCTCAATCTAGCAATTTTGAAACCGACGAACCACATTTATGAGATACGGTGAGTAGCGGGGATTCCCCATTCCCTAGACGTTCTTTATTTGATTCGATATTTCCGCATTTTGTCTGACGATTGTGACAGGATCGCCAAAGGCAAATCTTTCTTCTTGAATAGCCAGGGTGATTGGAACAAGCACGGTCATTCGTCCTCCCTGTGTTCGATATCCTGCTCACTGCTACACCGTGCACTTGCGGTAAAACTACAACCGTTCTTTAGGGTTACGTCCCGGAGCGATCAAGTTTTTGGCGCCGTTGCTGGGGAGGGCGTTTAGACGGTGTTCGTCATATACCACCCGGTTACTTCTTCTTTCTCTCTTTCTTTACTTTCTTCTGTTCGCACATTCTCCTTGTATTTTGCATAAGGCCTTTGCAGGAAGAATGGAGAATGCAATGTCAACAATAGAACTCAGTCAGGAAGACTATGACTCCTTCACAGACCTCCTTAAGGAGCTTGTCGATGAGGTCCACGCTACCGGAGCTTTTGCTATCGACGTCAAGGACCCTGACGAACAACTGTTTGCTAGTTTCGTGATGGACCAGATCTCCCCGGAGGGGACTATCGGGGGCAATGTCAGAGTTGACGTGATCGACGACAAATTATATTTCGAAAACGGTGGAACAAGTGTCGAGGATCACCATACTCCGGGAGGATCTTCAGAGCAAACCAGCTTTCAGGGAGTTACACCCCATGACACTTACTCTTGCTTCTATGAATCGTCTGATGTGTTTCATGATTCCAGGGACGAACCGGAGCCGAGTGAAAGCTCTAATGAAGCTAGCGCAGAATCGGAGAGCGCTTATTTCGATGCATCATCCTCACTAAGTAGTGAGTCTGACTCTTCACAAGAGAGCGCGCCACCTGAGCACGAGCTAGACCCGGATGGCAAGGAAGGAGCGAAACTCATGCGAGCCGATGAAGTAGAAGGAGAGGCGCCTCTTCAGGTAGAACTTAAACAATTACCTCCAAATCTAAGGTGCGCCTTTTTGGGTAACAAATTAACTTTCCCGGTGATAGTAAACTCCCACCTCGCGCCAGACCAACTTGAAAAACTCCTAGACGTTCTTAGGAGCCATAAAGATGTCCTGGGATACACTATCTCCGATCTAAAAGGGATAAGCCCTAGGCTTTGCATGCATAGGATCCATTTGGAGGATACCGACGCCACCTCCATAGAGCCTCAAAGGCGGTTAAACCTGAACATGAAGGAGGTGGTTAAAAAGGAAATCCTAAAATTGCTAGAAGCCGGTATAATCTATCCTATCTCAGACAGTAGATGGGTTAGCCCAGTTCACGTCGTCCCCAAGAAAGGGGGGATGACTGTCATAAAAAATGAGAAAGGTGAGCCCATATCTACGCGCACCGTCACGGGATGGCGAATGTGCATTGACTATAGGAAACTCAATAAAGCCACCCGAAAGGACCATTACCCATTGCCCCATTGATCAAATGCTTGAACGCCTCGCAAAACATAAATACTTTTGCTATCTAGACGGGTATTCGGGATTCTTCCAAATCCCTTTGCACGAAGATGACCAAGAGAAGACAACTTTCACTTGCCCCTATGGCACCTATGCCTACCGTAGGATGCCGTTTGGCCTTTGTAATGCTCCCGCCACCTTTCAGAGGTGTATGACATCCATATTTTCCGATTACATTGAAAATATTATGGAAGTCTTTATGGATGATTTCTCGGTTTATGGAAGTGAGTTTGACTCTTGTTTGGAAAATCTTACTAAAGTCCTAAAAAGGTGCCAACAAAACAATCTCACTCTCAATTGGGAGAAGTGTCACTTCATGGTCACGGAAGGTATAGTTCTCGGACACCTAGTCTCTTCGAGAGGGATTGAGGTAGATAAAGCAAAGATTGAGGTAATCGAGAAACTCCCTCCTCCTATTAATGTCAAGGGCATTAGAGGCTTTCTTGGTCACGCGGGGTTTTACCGCCGCTTCATCAAGGATTTCGCCTCGATTGCCCGACCACTTACCTCTTTGCTCGCTAAAGATATTCCTTTTATTTTTTCAGGTGAATGCTTACAATCCTTCAACGCCTTGAAAGAAGCACTAGTCTCCGCGCCCATCATACAACCGCCGGATTGGAGCCTTCCTTTTGAGCTAATGTGCGATGCTAGCGACCAAGCCATTGGAGCGGTATTGGGACAAAGAAAAGATAAGAAGCTTCATGCAATATACTATGCGAGCAAGACATTGGATGACTCGCAGAAAAACTACACAACTACCGAAAAGGAGCTTCTAGCGGTCGTCTATTCCACAGAGAAATTTCGCTCCTACCTCCTCGGTTCCAAGGTGATTGTCCACACCGACCATGCGGCATTGAAGTATCTTTTAAACAAGAAGGAGGCCAAACCTCGGTTGATTAGGTGGATACTCTTGTTGCAAGAATTCGACTTATAGATCAGAGATAAGAAGGGTATGGACAATGTCGTGGCGGATCATTTATCTAGGCTCATGCGCGACAAGGAGGACAAGAGTTTACCTATCGACGACACATTCGTGGATGAGAGGCTATATGCCATAAGGACCGGTGAAGTACCTTGGTACGCGGACTTCGTCAACTACTTGGCTTGTGGAATCAAACCGCATGGGATGTCTACGCAACAAAAGAGGAGATTTCTGCATGAGGTCCGTAGCTATTTTTGGGAAGATCCCTACCTTTTCAAGATATGCAAAGATAGTGTCATTCGTAGGTGTGTTTCTAAAGAGGAGGCGACATCCATCATTTTGCATTGCCACGGTCTACCATGCGGAGGACATCATGCCGCCTCTAAACCAACCGCTAAGATCTTGCAGAGCGGATTCTTCTGGCCAACAATGTTTAGGGACACCCACGCTTTTGTGAAGGGGTGAGATAGATGCCACCGGACCGGGAATATCTCCAAGCACAATGAGATGTCGATGAGACCCATCCAAGAAATCGAGCTTTTTGATTGTTGGGGAGTAGACTTCATGGGGCCATTTCCGTCGAGCAATGGTAACAAATACATCCTATTGGCCGTTGACTATGTCTCCAAATGGGTGGAAGCAATTGCCACCCCTACTAATGATGCAAGGGTCGTCTCCAAGTTCTTTAAGCAAAATATCTTCCCACGCTTCGGAGTGCCTCGTACCTTGATAAGCGACGGGGGAAGCCACTTCATAGAGAACAAGTTTGAAGCCATGCTAAAGAAGTACGGGGTAAATCATAGAGTTGGCATGGCATATCACCCCCAGACAAGCGGCCAAGTGGAAGTCTCAAATAGAGAAATTAAGCAAATTCTCGAAAAGACGGTGGATCGATCTAGAAAGGATTGGTCAATGAAGCTAAACGATACTCTATGGGCATATCGCACGGCCTTTCGCACTCCCATAGGCACCACACCGTTCCGGCTCGTTTATGGGAAAGCTTGCCACTTACCCGTAGAGTTGGAGCACCGCGCGTATTGGGCCATCAAAACCTTTAATTATGATTACAAGAGTGCGACGGTGAGGCGACTCTTGGACATCAACGAGCTTGATGAGATAAGAAGAGACGCCTACGAAAGCTCAAGAATTTACAAAGAAAGGACCAAGATTTTCCACGATGCCCGCATAACCGTCACGGACTTCAAAGTAGGAGACAAGGTCTTGCTCTATAATTCCCGGCTCCGACTATTTCCCGGTAAGTTGAGGTCACGTTGGTCCGGACCTTTCACCATCAAGCATATACAACCGGGAGGAGCTTTCGAGTTGGAGAGCAAGGACGGTTCCACGTTCAAAGTAAATGGTCAGAGGCTCAAACACTATTCCGAGGGAGTCCCGACGGGCGAAACCAATAGAATATATTTGCTTAAGGTACGGCCGGATGATCTTTCATACCTCCTTGATGAGGTAATTGAGGAGGCGATCCCCTACTCTATTGGCGCTCTATTCGATGAAGATTTCGAGGAAGGCCCGGATTTAGGCCAAAATGAGAAGAAAGATGATTCCCCCGACCTCTCCGCTGAAGATGATGAAGGCGACGCTGATGTCGCAAGGATTCGAGAGCTCTGTAAGCTCTCGAAATTAAAGTCTCCAAAGAAAGCTCCGCCGGTACGGAAATCGGCATCACCGGTGAAGCCGTTGACCGGAGCAAATGCTAGCTTGGGGGAGCCTTCCCCCAACACTATTCAAGATGGGAGACCACCGAGGGAGAACACGCCGCCACGTCCAAATCCAAGCGCGCTCCCCGGAAAGTTTGATGGGTGCATCTCATATGCACCAAACATCCCACATTGATTGAAAATTATAGGGGGTCAAGCTCACGACCTTAAACGAGCGCTTGTCGGGAGGCAACCCGACGGTTTTTGCTTTATTTTTACTTTTTCTTTATTTTCGTTTTAGAAATTTTTAGTGTTTTGAGTCGTTCGCCCAAAAATTTTGTGATAACGGGTCCTATTTTTCTTGACAGGAGAGGAGATAGGTAGATCCATCATGAGGAGGATGAACGCGACGACGAGGAGCGCCCCAAGAAGGCGCTCGACGCTTAGGAGGAAGATGGAATCGACTGGAGGAAGAAAGACGGAGTTTAGAGCCCAAACGAAGACAAACAGCAGAACACAAGGCTCACTCGGCCGAGCATACTAGTCACTCGGCCGAGTACAGAAGTTCGTCCGGCCGAGCCGCTCACGAACGAGGGAAGTCTACTGTACCCAACTCTCTGTTTATTTTCCTGATTTCAATATAACTACTACTCGGCTGAGTATATATTCCCACTCGGCCGGGTAAAACGGATACCCTCCTAGGGCGAGTCATGCCGAGTAGCTTGAGCCACTCGGCCGAATGGACTTACTCCACTCGGCCGAGGCTGGTAAGGCCACTCGGCCGAAGCGTAGGCGAGGAGGAAATTTCCATTGACCTCGCTCGGCCGAGTGACCACGTCACTCGGCCGAGTCGTAACTTTTATTATATAAGGGCCGAGGGGGGGCGCGATTTTCGAAACGCAAAACCCAATCGCACCCCGACTCTTCAGCTCCCCTCGCCCGACTCCCCTCGCTCACGCCCCCACTCACCCGACCGGCCACCTCGCGCCGCCGCTCGGCCCGCCACCGGCGGCCGAGCACCCGCCGACGCCTCGCCCGAGTCGCCGCCGGCGGCCGCCGCTCCGATCGCCTCCGGTTGTTTTTAGGAGCTTAGGGGAGCCCAGGGGAGCTTCTTGGGACTGATTCGGGCTTCGTGGAGGCGCTGTCTTTGCACGCTTCCATTACTTAGCACTCGCGGCGTGTCGGGGTACACTCTTTCCTTTATTTTGCACACGCCGCACTTTTTACACTTTTTTGGCGCGCGCTCGTGGCCGATATGCCGCCCCGGACACGGCCGCGGACGAGGAGACCTTCCGCCAAGCGGAAGCGATCGGATGATGCCGGCCCCTCCCACGAGGTGGAAGGCTCTCCTCCTCCTTCTCCCACACACACCGTCCACCCAGCACAGCCTGCAGGCCCCGCATACCCCACACAGCCTGCAGCGCCCGCACAGCCCGCACAGCCTCTCCCTGCCGCTCCACAGCCACCACCACCGGCTCCACTGGTCGGGCTGCTCGGGATTACGTTCCGAGATGACGCACACCGCGCCGTCTTCGAGCGTATCTCCCAACGCTCGATCGTACCCTCCAGGTTTGCACACCTTGCTGACCTAGGACGCCTGGGGGTACTAGAGGGGATGCTCACGTTGTACGACAACGTGGGCTGGCGAGATTTCTTTCAGGTGTCGGCGGATACGTTTATCCGCCCGACACTTGAGGTTCTTAGTTCGATCGCCCGGACCGACGAGGGATGCTCGTTTCGGTTCATGGACCGGGAGTGCCAGGTCGCTCTCGATATGATGAGAGCGTTTTTCTCGTGGCCAGCTGTCCCCGGAGCCGATCGCGGTTACGGCCCCACCCATATCCCCCCACCTTCCTTCGACGTCGGTGCCTTCTGGGCCCGGATTACGGGTCTTCACGCTGCCTTTGACCCTAGTAGGGCCAAGGCCTCGGCCATTGTCCATCCCTGCCTCCGTATTGCTCAGCGCCTTATGGCGACGACCTTTTTGGCCAGATATGAGCCGGGCACGATGTCTACGCCAGAGCTCTACATGCTCTACGCGATGACACGTCCCAGAGCTCTATCTAGGGATGGCGATGAGCTTGTCCCCGCCGTCGTGATCGATATCGCGGCATGGTTTTTAGACCGCATCATCGTATCGGTGGGCACTCACTCACCGATATGCTGCGGCGGCCTGATCACCTTGCTTGCTCTTATGACCGACGAGGATTTCCCCAACGACCTGCGACGAGTATCGGGCCCCACTTCTTTGTCGATCGATGTTATGGCCCGGATGAAGATGCTTCGTCCGCACGGTGAGCGTCACTGGGTCTGGTTGCACGGCCCTTACGGTGTCGATTACATGATTCTTCCGAGCCCAGCTCGGACTCAGATTGCACCAGCCCACGTTGACTGGCTCCCTGCGATGGATGTTCTCATCCCCGCTGCTTACGTGCTCGAGGCCGAGGAGGCCGAGCAGGCCCACGCTGCCCCTGTAGACCCTGTTGCCCCTGCCGAGCCTGTCGCCGAGCCTGTTGACCCTGTGGCCCCTCAGCCCATACCTGATGTTTCCGCTGCTCCTGACACCTCTGTCAGTGTCGGGAGTACCTTAGCTGAGACCACCCCCACTGCTTCCGAGGCTGTCACCACCACTCCCACCGCCACCACCGGCCCTCTGTCCGTCGAGCCTCTTTGCTCCGCACTCCCCGAGCGCCCACCGACCTTTGTTGAGAGTGGAGAGCCCTCGTTTGCCGCGGTCGTGGAGACCATGGCTAGCATGGTCTCCGCTGGGGTTGCACCTTTTGGACCACACACTTCCACCCCAGCGGTAGTCACCTCTGTCTCCACCTCTGCTGTATTTTCCGAGAGTGTCGTGGCGTCTGTCCACACTTCTGTGCCACCGACCTCTCTGGCTGCCTCGCTGCCACTTTTGCACTCTTCTTTCGCTGCTGCTGCCTCCACTTCTCACCAGTCTGTGCCCCGGCCTCGCACTGAGGCCAGGCCCACATTTGCGAGTGCAGCACCTTTTGTTCCCTTCCCCGCTGAGCCAGTCACATACGCGACCCGAGTACGCCGGCCACGCCCTGCACAGCCCCGCCCGGTGCGTCCCTCTACACCACCTCCCCCTGACACTGTACTTCAGAGCATTCGTGCTCTAGAGGGGGCGGTGAGTGGCCTCAGAGGTGACCTTAGGACTCTGTCCTCCACCGTCTCTGTGATGGCTGGCCGCTTCGAGCTGCTCCCGCAGATTCACTACTGTCTTACCCAGGTTCTGGAGCGTCTCCCGCGCGTACCCATACCCACCCAGCAGGTTCCCACCCACACTCCCACACACACTCAGCCTGCTACCACTTCCACACCCACCCCCGCTCAGCAGCCTGTCCAGCCACCACCACGACCTCCGCCTCAGGACGGAGACGGTGCAGCACCACCTTCTTAGGCACCCTTGATGCCGTCGTTTCTTTTTGCCGTTGTGCTGCCCGTTTCTGCTGGGTCCTGATGCCTTTTTGTCCACCCCCCCTCCCCTCACTTATTTTAGACAGACTCATTTTGATCGTATCCTTATATATCTTTTTGGGAGAGAGGGAGAGTTTTGGTGCCACATATATATCTGTATCACTCCTATCTTTGCATGCATCATGTCCGCATCATATTTTTCATTTCTTTATTTTTATCTTTTTACTTCCTTTTTTTTTCTTTTCATGCATGCACCCTCACTTGCCCCTCACATTTCTTGTCTCTCAGTGTGCCACACTTTGCACATTGAGGACACTGTGCCATTTAGCTTGGGGGAGTGAGTTCTCACGTTCTTTTTCGATTTGTCACCTTTATTTTTAGTTTTTCACGCCACTCTCTGCTTTTGCACTTATTTTTCATCATTTTTCTTTTATTTTGCCATGCATCACGTTTTTCTTATTTTTTCTGTGTGCCGCATTGTAAATAGTTCTTTTTTCCCTTTATCTTTATTTCTTTTTCATCTCATGCTAGAGATGACTTTTCTATGATGATGATGACGTTGGATTTAGCTTACTCTATATGCATGCTATATTTATCATGACTTAGACTTTATTTCTGATAACATATGCTATGACTTGCCTTGCATCTAGAGATAGTAACCCACACTTTTGCCACATGAAATTGGATGAAATTCTATTATTAGCTGAGTCTGAATATTCATATGTATGCTATCACAGAAAACACACCAAGATTCACGCATTGAATGCTTATATCTGGAGTACTGATTTCTTTTTCCTATATCACTTCTATATGCATGAATTGTACACTTCACTTCAGGATGATTGAATGATGTTAGCTATGATAAATCTGGATTAGTTAGCTTTTTTTGTGATCGAAACTGAGTAGATTCGATTACCCTGCTGAAGTTGTCGTGCATGTCTTATAGAGTGAACCGAGAGTTATATCTATTTCTTTCTCCACAAATCTTGAACATCATTTCTCTACTTTTAAAATCATTAGTGAATCTCCCCTTAGCGATTCTATTTTATGGCATTTCCCCCGCTACTAATTCCTAGCTCCAAATCTCTTATTCTCTAAAAAAAGAGAGAAAAACATTCTTGTACATCATTATCTCTCTTCGAGTTGGGATCGTTGTGTATATATGCTATATTGAAAAAAAAAGAAAAAAAAAACAACAACAACAACAAAAAAGAGAGAAAAGAGGAAAAATCCTCAATAAAAGATCCCATCTCACTTTCTTCCTTTCTTCTTTCTTCTTATTACCTTTGGAGCTATATAAAAATGGGGATGTGAATATTTTTTATGTCACCACGCTTATAAATAAGCTTGGGGGAGGGGATCCATTGATGTGTGAGAGAGTGACTACTTGACGTTGCACGACAACCTAGGCTAAGTAATATTCTATACTCGGTGAGATTATTTCTAGCTTTACGAAATCCAGAAATCTAAGCCTAGCGTTCATTTCATGAAATCCATACTTTTCTATTCTCTCTATTCTATTGTGTGATACTCTTATACTCCTGATAGAAAGCATTCAATTGAAAAGTGTGTGATCTGTGATTTGTATACCGCTTTAAATGATTCAGACGATGTTAATTTTAAAATTATTCTGTTTTTCATGATTATATCGTTGTTCGTGGGTTTTCCATTTCTATTTGCACTATTATACTATGATATCAAAATAAAATCTTTTGACATGAGTTTTTCATTCGGTGCATGCTATATGAGTAAGTGAAACCCCCGTCCTGAGAAAATGATCTAGTAGCTTACCTCTTCGCTTCTTTCTCTCTTCTTTATTTTCATTTCGTTTTCCATTCTTCTCCGTTTTTCATTTTTCATTTTTCGCCATTTTCGTTTTCCAATTCCACCGGGTTCGCCATTTACTTATCTTCCTCGAGGACGAGTAAGAGGCAAGCTTGGGGGATTTTGATCACTCCTTATTTTACACCTTTTTTCCCGCATTTTTGCATGCCATTTAGATCGCCCAAATCATGTTTTTCACGATATATCGATGATATTGCGATGCTTTTCACGATTTGTTGTTTTTGTCGCATTTCAGGTGATTTGGCGCGATTTGGAGTGATCTCGAGATGCGCTTACTCCAGAGGGTCACCGACGACCTCCCCGAGGGGTATTTTGCTGTTGGAGAGGAGCGGAAGAAGAACGGACGTCGCAGGAGCGACGAGGAGGCCAAAATAAGCAGATTGGGCATGTTTAGTGTCCCACTCGGCCGAGTGGAGGACCCACTCGGCCGACCAGCGAGACACCGCTCGGCCGACCAGATCAGACACGATTCCTATGTGCACTCGGCCGAGCGACGGAGACCACATCGGCCGAGTGAAGAGACCACGTCCGCCCGAGTGGCGCCCAGACGAAGCCCTTCAAAAATCTCCAAGTTTCTGTTTTTCGGCTGCCTGAGCTTCAGAAGACCCACTCGGCCGAGTGGAGAATCCCGTCCGCCCGAGTACAATGAAGCCATCGGCCGAGTGACGACAACTCACTCGGCCGAGCCGCCCCCGAAGTAGAGACCCCTGAAGGCCCCGACTTACTGGAAAATTACAGGGTTTCTCACTCGGCCGAGCGACTTTTGTCACTCGGCCGAGTGCGACGCGCTGCCTGTAGCGAAAATTGCGGAAAACAGGCTGCGCAGGGGTATTTTGGTCACAGTTTTTGGACGATTTTGGGGGGTATTTAACCCATGTTTTTACCCTAGTTTTGGAGAGCTTCTCCTTAGATTTTTTGCAGTTTTTTAGATTAGCTTTTTAGTTTTATTCTTGAGATTGGAGAGGAGGCAAAGTTTGATTTTTGTTGGATTAATTGAAGAACTCCATTGGTTTGTCTTTCTCTTCCCCAAAAATTCTATTTTTATTGCATATCTCAATATTGTGATGAATTCTATTGCTTATTTCATTGATTATTTTTGTGATCTTGCTATGAATTGTGAGTAGTCGCCACGTCTTGGGGCGTGGGGATGAACCCTACAAGCCCAACTTCATATTTGTGATGAATTAGTAGAAATTTTGCTAGAATCGATATCTAGGGATTAGATTGGGATCAATTTACTACGGTTAGCTAGGAGTTCATACCGATCGGGATTTGCAAGAGATTGGATCCCGATTCGATAGGAAACCCTAGAAATCCGAATTGGGTTGGAATCGAATTTCCGTAGTATCGGTTTGCAAGAGATTGGACCGATACTAGGGTTTCCGGTTGCAATTCCGTGCCAATACCCGTTTGCAAGAGATTGGACGGGTAGGAACTATCCCAATCTAGATCGCGAGCCGAGTTTGCAAGAGATTGGGCTCGGTGCGCGATTGGACGATGATGTTGACCCTAATGCTAGCTTTCCTAGGCTAGGGTTTGCAAGAGATTGGACCCAAACCTAGGATAGCTATAGACCGGCAACAGCGCGAGAGCGTGAGCTTGGTTCTACATTCAGTTGCAACTAGTCCATCCAAAATCTCAATCTAGCAATTTTGAAACCGACGAACCACATTTATGAGATACGGTGAGTAGCGGGGATTCCCCATTCCCTAGACGTTCTTTATTTGATTCGATATTTCCGCATTTTGTCTGACGATTGTGACAGGATCGCCAAAGGCAAATCTTTCTTCTTGAATAGCCAGGGTGATTGGAACAAGCACGGTCATTCGTCCTCCCTGTGTTCGATATCCTGCTCACTGCTACACCGTGCACTTGCGGTAAAACTACAACCGTTCTTTAGGGTTACGTCCTGGAGCGATCAACATCTCCGAGCAGCAATCAAAGCATCTAAAGCCAAAAGAATCCCCTTGAACACCTCTGTGCCGCATCAATAAAGGAGAAGAGCCTTCATCACCCATCTTCGTCAGCAACCGCAGCAACCTCCATCCTCCTTGCAAGAAGAACTTCACCGAAGCCATCGTCGGAGAAGTAGGAGCAGCTGCCATCTCCATCATCATCGAAGTCGCCATCTGCTCGCCATCGAAGCCCGCCCTCGAAGTCGCCGCTGTGTCGCTCGGAGAAGACGAGAGGAGTCGCTGCTGTATCATCTGAGAAGTAGACGCCGGTGCCAAATAAGAAGCCGCCTTCAATGTCCAAGCTCTCGTCGCCGTCGAGAGCTGCTGAGTCGAAGTTATTGCAATCGTCGTCGAAGCAAAGTCGAAGTAGTCGCCGTGAAGAGGTCACCGTCGACGACGATCGAAGAAGATCCGCTGCCACTCATCATCCGCTCGCTGTCGTGGAAGCTCGTCGCCGTTCTTCCACCGGAGAAGACGATGCATCCCCGTCGACAGAGAAGGCCGTCGTCGTCGCCATTAAAAGCCTCGCCGCTGTCGACAGCAAAGTAACGACGAAGACATCACCGCTACTGCAACTTTGCTGCACAACAGAGGAGTTGAAAATGAAGTCGTCGTTCGCCGTCGCCATCGGTGCTGAGTCGAGGAAGCCGCAGTAGCCACCGTCGATCATCTCGAAGCTCCACCACCGCCGCTGAGCATCGTCGCTGGTTCGCCGCTCGAAGAAGACATTGGAGCCGTTGTCGAAGCAGTTCACCGCCTGAGAAGTCCACGTCGCCACCGTCCGCTTTGCATTCGCCACTCGAACGACGCCTGCATACCCTAAGCTGAGATCTGAGCTCGTTCGCTGACGAGGCGGGGTTGTGTGAATCAACGGCGGAGAAGGGGAGACAGTAATTGCATCAACGGCTCAGATTGAAGGAAGTGGATCACATGCCCCGCATCGAAACGAAGCCATTCGATTGTTGCTGACGTGGGAAGGCAACCGCGTGAATTCTAAATCGCAAAAAGGATGCTGACGTGGCGAGAATTTTAATTGGGGATTGCTTTGCGCATCGACCGAAGCTTAAAAAGTTGAATTGGATCTGCTTTGCACACCGACCACATTATTTAAGGGAGTTACTGAGCGCACAGCCTGCTGCCTTATAAGGATTTGAACTGCAATTGCTTTACACACAGACCAGTGTGTATTTTGCAATCCAGGAGTCGGATTGAGACACTGTTTGCGTCAGATTGGAGCTGACGACGTGCTGATTGACAGAGACGCCTACACAGACACGAACTGAGCATTTCTAAACCCTAAACTCCTTTATTTGTGTCTTAGTGTAACGTTCTCTGTAGGGGAAACTTTTACCTATTTTTGTGGACTATTTTGGCACTTGTCTAGTTGGGACTAGACAAGTGGGACCCAGCTAGTTTGGGACTAGCTGGTAGAAAGCTTTGCTAGGATTGATAGTGAGAGGAAACACTGTGTGTGGGGTACTGAGAGTCCGGCGAGTGTAGAGACGTAGAGGGTGCTCTGAGCGTGCTCTAACTTGTGACTTTGTACCTATTGCACTATTCAATCTAGTATTAGCTTTGGGGGCTGGAGTAGGTCGTTGGGACGACCGAACCAGGGTAAATCTGCTGTGTACTCTGTGTCTGCTTTTCATTACTCTGGTTGTGCTTTTAACTGCGTGTGATTTCTCGTGGGTTGCACGAGAATTTTTTATTAGCCTATTCACCCCCCCTCTAGGCTAGGATCCAGATCCAACAAGTGGTATCAGAGCCAGTTTAGTAGATCTAGCCTAGTTTGACCATGGACCACATTGATAGTGCTTTTGCTGAGGGTCAGTCTATTTCCCGACCACCTAGATTTAATGGAGTAGACTATGCTTATTGGAAAAATCGTATGAGAATCTACTTGATTTCTATTGATTATAAAGCTTGGCAAATTGTTGAAAAAGGCTATAAATCACCTGTTATTAAAATTGAAAATACTGAAATGCCTAAACCTGATGATAAGTGGGATGATAATGATTGGAAGCTTTATTCTCTTAATGCTAAAGCCATGAATGCTCTTATTTGTGCATTAGATAAATCTGAATTCAATCGTATCTCACATTGTCTATTTGCGCAGGAAATATGGCATACTTTGGAGGTGACGCACGAGGGAACGTCACAGGTGAAGGAGTCTAGACTTGCACTTCTGAGCACGGAATACGAGGGATTTCGCATGCTACCATCAGAGACGATATCAGAAATGTTTGCGAGGTTCACCAACATTGTCTACAAGTCTAGTTCGCTCGGTAAGCCATATTCTAGCCTTGAGCAGGTGAGAAAGATATTAAGATCACTGCCAAGCTCTTTCAGGTCTAAAGTCACTGCCATCCAAGAAGCAAAGGATCTATCGTAGATGAGGGTGGAGGACTTGATAGGTAATTTAATGTCCCACGAGCTTGAATTGCAAAACGTGGATAAAAGGGAGAAACCTGAGGAAAAAGAAAAAGCTACCAAGCCACTTGCTCTGAAAGCTGACGAAAGTGAAGATGATGATGATGACATAGTGCTAATGGTCAGAAATTTCAGAAAGTTTGTCCAGACCAAGCAAGGAAGAGCAAAAATGGCACCCAGGTTTAATCGCTCTAACTTTTTTCAGTCTTCTAAGCAAAATTATGATCAGAATACTACTAATAGAATGACTTGTTTTAAATGCAAGAAAAGAGGACATCGAATGAGGGATTGCCCACATGAGACAGCTCAGGTAGCTAAAGAAAAGGGAAAATCCAAGGTGCTTACTTGGGACATGGATAGCGAAGCTGAGAGTGAGGAGGAGGAACACGAAGCCCATTCATGCATGGCATTGATGGGAATACACAATGAGGTAACTTCTGGTAGTAAAACTGAACTTCTTACTCTTTGTAAAGAAATGCAAGATAAAATAGTAGAGCTTGAATCCACTATAGATGATTATCAAAATGAGAACTTTGAAATGCAACAATCTGAATATGAAATGTCTAAAGAGATTGAAAAAACTCAAAATTGATATTGCTGCACGTGACTCTACTATTAATATTCTGAAAAAGGAAAAATCCAGTTTTAATGATAAAGCACCTTGTCTCTCTTGCCCTTCCTTGATGAATAATATTAGCATGCTTAAACTTGATTTGATTAAGCTCGAAACTGAAAAAGACTATGTTATTAGAGAGCTTAATGATAAATTCTGCATGTTGGATAATGATTTTAAAAGAAAAACGGTTGAATTTGAAAAGAAGGAAGAGGAAAACAAGAGAGCTTTTATAAGTAAATCCACATTGCTTGTGGAAGAAAATAGATTGTTAAAATCCAAAGTCTCTAAACTTGAATTAGCCATTAAGAAATTCTCTATGGGAAAACAATCGTTGGATACTATTTTAGAGAATCAATTATATGGCAATAATAGAAGAGGACTTGGATTTGGTTCAAAAAACGTTGAAAAGTCAAAATTCAAAAAATTCCACAATGCACCATCTATTGCAAAGAACTTATATGAAAAGTGCTTTACTTGTGATAGTGTAGGCCATACTTCATACTATTGTAAATTTAGGAACACAAATATCAAGTTTAAACAAGTGTGGGTTCCTAAAACTATATTGGCTAACACTAGTTGACCTTGTTGGATTCCAAGGTCACACTTAACACCTTTCATGTAGGAGAGATGAAGTTTGGCGAGGAGCAATAAATTAAATGTCTCATTCTTTTAGCTCCTTCGTCAAAAGGCGACGAGAAGGTATAATTTTCTATCCCTCTTTGCACTTCATTGCATACCTTCATAGATTTCTTGTGTGTGCTTGATTTATTTTGTTTTGTGTGCTTGCATGGATGATTTTTAATGTTTTTATTTCTGAAAAAAAAATTGAAAAAAAAAATCAAAAAAAATAAAAAAAATGTGCTTATTGAATCTCCGCTTATGAATCTCTTAAGTGGTATTGTATGAATGATCAATTATATCCCTTGTAGAAGTCAATTCATTATTGTTGTAGCTACATGAACATGATGTTATTCTTTTTAGTAGCCATGACATGTCTCTATAATTTTCAAACTTGACTTCTACACCTACATTTGCACTTTCACGATGTTTGACTTTTTAGTGCTTTTGGAGATTCTTTTGAAGAATAATGGAAAGTGAATGTAGGGATGATTAATTTCTGAATTTTTCTAAGGGATATGATGTGTTTAGCCATGAATTAAAATTGAGCACAAAAGAATGAAGAAAAAAAACGATATTTGCTCCGTATGAAAAATGGATACACTTCATGGCTAAAACACAACCCACGAGTATCCAACTTGTGCTACATGGGTAATCATGAGCGTTGGTGTATATAACTCGTCAAGCAATGCCAATCCCACATTTAAAAGTCCTTTTAGGCCATGTTTTGGGATTCGGTAACGAGAACTCATCTTTGATGAGGTGGGAAAAGTCAATCCTAGCGATATTCATGAAAACTGGAAAATGTGGGTTGATTTGGTTGAATATTTGAAATTGAATCTCCTCTTGTACTTTATTGTCTATATCATTTCACTTACACAAAGGTGGAGAAGTCTTGGTATGAAATTCTATGAACTTGACTTGTCTATTATTTGGATTACTCATGCAAATTACACGCTACATCTAATAATGACTTATTTTTGCATGTGATATTTTTGTGACTTCGTTAATCCACTTTTGGTGATTACAAAGGGGGAGAAAGAAAAGATGTTGACAACTTGATGTTGATATTATTTGTTGAAGGGGGAGCTTGAAATATACTTGAATACTTGTTGAAGGGGGAGCTTGAGAGAAGGGGGAGCATGCTATTGTATTTGTTATTAGTTTGTGCATGCCATGTTGTAGTGCGTGAATATTCATCTCATGATTCATATTGCATTACACCCTTCAACACACTTCACACACACATACTTATTGCTCAAATCTTTTATGGGTTAGTCATCACCAAAAGGGGGAGATTGTTGGAAGCAACGATCTAGGAACTTGGTTTGATGATGACAAACGTGTCGGTATATCTAATGTGTGTGCTCAGTGTGTTTCAGGCTTGGCGAAACAATGTATTCTCAGTATTTGGCGAAATTGCTATTCGTATAGCACATTGGGAGAGATGGAGCGTGTGTGCACAAAGAAGTTTGTCTTGGTCAATGAAGAGCAAAATTTGGACTTGGTCCAATATGGGATGAGATGGGGATGAGATGGACTTGATCAAATCTTTTAGTAAGATTTACAAATATTTGAATTCTTCCTAATCCCATTAGTATTGCTATAAGATCAAATAAGAATCCCAAATTGATTGACTCAACCCTATCACTATCCAATTTCAAAATTCCTAGTTGGTTGTGTCCTCATCCTAGCCAAACTCTATCACATTCAAATTCCCTATCCCTTACCATCTTGCAAACCCTAACACTACAATATAAATATCATTGTGAGGGGCTACAAAATGGGTGGTGTGCTGCAATCAAAAGAGGGGGCTACCATTTTTTTGTACGACCAAATTCATATAAACAAAAACCCTACTAACATCTCCGAGCAGCAATCAAAGCATCTAAAGCCAAAAGAATCCCCTTGAACACCTCTGTGCCGCATCAATAAAGGAGAAGAGCCTTCATCACCCATCTTCGTCAGCAACCGCAGCAACCGCCATCCTCCTTGCAAGAAGAACTTCACCGAAGCCATCGTCGAAGAAGTAGGAGCAGCTGCCATCTCCATCCTCATCAAAGTCACCATCTGCTCTCTATCGAAGCCCGCCCTCGAAGTCGCCGCTGTGTCGCTCGGAGAAGACGAGAGGAGTCACTGCTGCATCATCTGAGAAGTAGACGCCGGTGCCGAAGAAGAAGCCGCCTTCAACGTCCAAGCTCTCGTCGCCATCGAGAGCTGCTGAGTCAAAGTTATTGCAATCGTCGTCGAAGCAAAGTCGAAGCAGTCGCCGTGAAGAGGTCGCCGTCGACGACGATCGAAGAAGATCCGTTGCCACTCATCATCCGCTCGCTGTCATGGAAGCCCATCGCCGTTCTTCCACCGGAGAAGACGCTGCATCCCCGTCGACAGAGAAGGCCGCCGTCGTCGCCATTAAAAGCCTCGCCGTTGTCGACAGCAAAGTCACGACGAAGACATCGCCGCTGCTGCAACTTCACTGCACAACGGAGGAGTTGAAAACGAAGTCGTCGTTCGCCGTCGCCATCGGTGCTGAGTCGAGGAAGCCGCAGTAGCCACCGTCGATCATCTCGAAGCTCCACCACCGCCGCTGAGCATCGTCGCTGGTTCGCCGCTCGAAGAAGACATTGGAGCCGTTGTCGAAGCAATTCGCCACCTGAGAAGTCCACGCCGCCACCGTCCTCTTTGCAGTCGCCACTCGAACGACGCCTGCATACCCTAAGCTGATATCTGAGCTCATTCGCTGACGAGGCAGGGTTGTGTGAATCAACGGCGGAGAAGGGGAGACAGTAATTGCATCAACGGCTCAGATTGAAGGAAGTGGATCACGTTCCCCGCATCGAAACGAAGCCATTCGATTGTTGCTGACGTGGGAAGGCAACCGCGTGAATTCTAAATCGCAAAAAGGATGCTGACGTGGCGAGAATTTTAATTGGGGATTGCTTTGCGCATCGACCGAAGCTTAAAAAGTTGAATTGGATCTGCTTTGCACACCGACCACATTACTTAAGGGAGTTGCTGAGCGCACAGCCTGCTGCCTTATAAGGATTTGAACTGTAATTGCTTTACACACAGACCAGTGTGTATTTTGCAATCCAGGAGTCGGATTGAGACAACGTTTGCGTCAGATTGGAGCTGACGACGTGCTGATTGACAGAGACGCCTACACAGACACGAACTGAGCATTTCTAAACCCTAAACTCTTTTATTTGTGTCTTAGTGTAACGTTCTCTGTAGGGGAAACTTTTACCTATTTTTTTGGACTATTTTGGGACTTGTCTAGTTGGGACTAGACAAGTGGGACCCAGCTAGTTTGGGACTAGCTGGTAGAAAGCTTTGCTAGGATTGATAGAGAGAGGAAACACTGTGTGTGGGGTACTGAGAGTCCGGCAGTGTAGAGACGTAGAGGGTGCTCTGAGCGTGCTCTAACTTGTGACTTTGTACCTATTGCACTATTCAATCTAGTATTAGCTTTGGGGGCTGGAGTAGGTCGTTGGGACGACCGAACCAGGGTAAATCTGATGTGTACTCTGTGTCTGCTTTTCATTACTCTGGTTGTGCTTTTAACTGCGTGTGATTTCTCGTGGGTTGCACGAGAATTTTTTATTAGCCTATTCACCCCCCCCCTCTAGGCTAGGATCCAGATCCAACAGATCCTGGGGCAGTGTCTGGTTTGTGGAGATCCTGCGCATACCATGAAGGATTGCCCGAGGTCGAAGCAGCCGTGGAGGGCACCTGTTGCAGCTCAGCCGTTGCAACAGAGGGCACATGTTCCTGCTGGACGTGGAGCGCCTCTCGTTCCTCAGAGGCAGGCCTTTCAGCAGGCTGTCCAGCCGAGACGACAGGCGTTTTTGATGACTGCTGCTGAGACCGAGACGCTGGATGAGGTTATTGCATGTAACTTTCTATCCAGCTGTTTCTTTCTTAGTCAGTTTGGTTGTTAGATTTGATTAGTTGTTTGCATATGATTGTTTGCTAGAATAGAATTTGATTGTTAGACTGTCTGTTAGGTGTGATCTTGGTCTGCGCTTTTCCTGCACGAGTTCTCTTTGACTCTGGTGCATCCATGTGCATCATTTCTCAGAGCTTCGTGGAGAGGCATTCCTTGTCGACTTCCTCTCTTCCCCAGAGTTGGAACATCGTCACAGGGAATGGTGTGATTTCGGTGCATCGTGGGTGCAATTCTTGCCCGTTGGTGGTCTGTGGACACGAGCTGTATGCTGACTTTATTGTCCACGACATCATCAACTACGATGCTGTGCTTGGGATGGATTGGCTTGCGAGCTTCTATGCTACGATCGACTGTCGGAGGAATAAGGTGGTGTTCGAGATTCCCGGACATCCTGTGTTTGAGTTCAGTCGTGGTAGCAGTTCGCTTGGTCCGGTCAGGTTTCGGGCCAAGCCGGTGGAGGCTGTGGCTATGCTGATGGAGCAGGGTAGGCCTGCTGTGGTGCGTGATTTTGATGACGTCTTCAACGAGGAGATGTCTGGTCTGCCGCCCGATCGAGCTCTGGAATTTTCTATTGACCTGATTCTAGGAGCGCAGCCCATTTCGAAGGCACCTTATCGTATGGCTCCAGCGGAATTGGAGGAGTTGCGGAAGCAGCTGGATGAACTTTTGTGGAAGGGTTACATTTTCATGGATTTCGGAAGCAGCTGTGATTTCGGGGCGTGACATTTTCATGGACGATTTTTTCGTCTATGGAACTAAGTTTGACTCGTGCCTCAGCAATCTAACTAAAGTCCTGGAGAGATGTCAAGAAAAGGGATTAGTCCTGAACTGGGAGAAATGACACTTCATGGTCCAAGAAGGGGTTGTGCTGGGTCACGTCATCTCTTCGAGGGGAATCAAGGTTGATAAGGCTAAAGTTGATGTGATTGAAAAGCTTCTGCCACAGCTCAACCTTCGAGGAGTCTGTGGTTTATTAGGACATGCGGGATTTTATTGCCGCTTCATAAAAGACTTCTCGAAGATTTCCAGGCCACTGACCCAACTCCTCGTGAAGGACGCGCCTTTCGTCTTCAACGAAGAGTGCATGGAAGCCTTTCGCACCCTGAAGCAAGCTTTGATTTCCGCGCCCATAATACAGCCACCGGACTGGAATCTACCCTTCGAGCTAATGTGCGACGCTAGTGATTATGCGGTCGGTGCCGTCTTGGGGTAGAGGAAGGATAAGAATCTACATGTCATATATTATACGAGCAAGACCCTTGACGCCGCCCAAAGAAATTATACTACCACGGAAAAAGAATTGCTAACGGTCATCTATGCCATGGACAAGTTCCGGCAATATCTCGTGGGTGCTAAGGTGATCGTGCACACAGATCACGCGGCTCTCAAATACCTATTGAGCAAGAAGGAAGCTAAGCCGCGGCTCATTAAATGGATTCTCCTCCTCCAGGAATTCGACCTGGAAATCCGAGACAAGAAGGGGACGGAGAATGTAGTTGCCGATCACCTGTCCAGAATGTCTACCCTCGATTTAAACGCTACTTCGATCGATGATTCGCTCCCTGATGAGCATCTTTTCTCCGTATCTTCCGCCTGGACCCCTTGGTACGCCGACATCGCAAATTATTTGGCTTGTGCCATCGTCCCCCACAATGTGAGCTACCAACAAAAGAAGAAATTCTTCCGAGAGGTCCGCAAATTTTATTAGGATGACCCCCATTTGTACAAAACCTGCAATGATGGGGTGATACGGAGATGCATCTCTAAAACTGAAACGACCTCTATAATTTCCCATTGCCATGGTCAGCAATATGGAGGGCATGCGAGCACCTATAAGAAGACTGCGAAGATTCTCCAAAGCGGATTCTACTGGCCAACCCTCTTCAAAGACACACATGCTTATGTCCAGGCCTGCGACAAATGCCAAAGGACGGGGAATATCTCCAAACGGAATGAGATGCCTCAACACTACATCCTGGAGGTAGAAATCTTCGATGTGTGGGGAGTGGACTTCATGGGATCGTTCCCTTCCTCTTCAGGGAACCAGTATATCTTGGTAGCCGTGGACTACGTATCGAAGTGGGTTGAAGCGATAGCCAGCCCAACCAATGATTCCAGAGTGGTGGCCAATTTCTTTAAAAACAACATCTTCCCGTGGTTCGGTGTACCTCGAGTCCTGATCAGTGATGGAGGGAGCCACTTTATAGAAAAGAAATTCGAGGCTCTCTTGAAAAAGTACGAAGTACAACACCGGGTGGGGCGTGCCTACCACCCGCAGACTAGCGGTCAGGCGGAAGTCTCTAACCGGGAGATTAAAAGCATACTAGAAAAGACGGTGGCCAACTCTAGGTAGGATTGGTCATTAAAACTTCCCGACGCGCTTTGGGCATGCTGGACGGCATTTAAAACTCCGATCGGCACTACCCCCTACCGGCTAGTCTATGGGAAGGCTTGCCATCTGCCTGTGGAATTGGAACATAAGGCATTTTGGGCAATCAAGAATCTAAACTTTGACGCCAAGGAGGTAGGAGGGCATCGGCAGTTACAACTTAACGAGCTCGACGAGATCCGGCTCAACGCTTATGAGAATGCCAGGATTTACAAGGAGAAGCTGAAGCGGTGGCACGATAAGCACATCTTGAAGAGGGAATTCAAGGAAGGGGACTTAGTTCTCCTATTCAACTCAAAGCTGAAGCTTTTTACTAGAAAGCTCAAGTCAAGGTGGTCGGGACCATTCCGCGTCACCAAGGTTTTCCCGCATGGAGCTATTGAGATAATGGGAAGGGTTGAGCCATTTAAAGTCAACGGGCAGCGTCTGAAACACTATGTGGTAGGAGAACCAGAATTCTCTCCGGTCGGATTCTCAGCGACCGAAGACTCTTCCTCAAACCCTTCGGACCCCAATTGACCACAATATGAGGCGTCGAGCAAACGAAGTTAAACAAATGCGCTTCATGGGAGGCAACCCATGTTCTATACTCTCACCCTTGTTTCTAGACTCATTTTTCTTAATTTTATTTTATCTATTTTAATAATTGAATTCAGCCGTGAGATCATTCGTCGAGAAACTTAGGCCATTCGTGAATTTCTGCAGGAAACAAGCCCTCACCCGATTGGGTGACTCCTCAACCAATCGGGTGAGATGCATCAGACGATATCTGAATCTACCCTCCTTGCGAACCGGTCGGGGTGAAGCATCGCGTGACCGGGTGGTAGACCGTGCGAGAAGGGCCGAACTCTCGGGAAATTTAGGGGATATACCAACCGATCGGTTGGGTGAAACCGCTGTCGTGTGGCTAACCGAGCGAAAAATTGCAGACTTGCGAGAAGAATTGAGATGCGGTCAACCGATCGAGTGAAAACTCACCCGATCAGTTCACCTGTAGCTGTTGGCCGACGGAAAATTTTCAAAACTTATCCACCCGATCGGGGGAGAACTCGCCCGATCGGTTCATTTTCGCCCCTATAAATACCCCTGTCGCACGATACCCTCCACCCGACCCCCAAACTCCCCTTCACGCGATCTCCGACCCTCCAACTACCGAATCGACCTCCTCCATCCACCCTACTGCCTCTAGATATTCACCCCCACTCATTTCCATACTCCCCCACCCTCTCCACCTCGCCATCATCAACATTCTCTCATCAAAACATCCAAACCCTAACCCTAAACCCCAAATTTTCAAAAATTTCGATTCTTGTCGGATCAGCGAGCGGCGGCTTCCCAAATTTCTTTCCTATATTGCGTGGGGTCTTTCGGGTACTTGATCTCACAACGTCGATGGGTAACCTCTTTCCACTCTTCATATTTATTTCATTTTATATAATGACTTGAATTTGTTTTTGAACACTTTATCTGCTTCTTCATTTTCATAGATTCCATTTCCCGCTCCATCATCTTTCCCCTCGCCATCACCATGTCTGGAAAGGGAAAGGAAAAGGCCTCGTCGTCACGCAGACATCCCCTTTACGGTCCTTTCTCCCCATCTTTCCTCGGCATAAACCCTTCGTTCGAGAGCAATCTGATCACTTGCAAGCCCTCCTTCATCGCCCAATGCGACCTACTCTTTTCGTCGACTTCCCCACCCTACAATCTCTTGGACTATTTAGGGGCGTCTGTGCACTTTTTCGCTTCATAGGTTGCGACTATCTTCTACGGACCCAAGCCAATACACACTGGAATCTCACACTTGAATTCATCAGTTCTCTTGAAGTGTCCGATCATGGTTTCACCTTTCGAGCCTTCAATTGTGATTTTTCCATGAGCTTCAACACGATTAATGACATTCTATTCTTTCCTCACCCTGATCGCCATGTTGAATGCTCAACTCTTGATCGATCTGACATCTTTTCTCGCTTTCGGGCCGATGGCGCTTGGCAACGATTCACCCGATATACCACGTTTCCTGCAGTAGCCCTCGCCTCCTACATCATACACCCATGCTACCGTTTCGCCCATTGCTTCCTTGCCAACACCATTTTCACCCGCGTAGATGTATCCACGGTGTCTAGGGACTAGTTGCTCTTTCTTTATGCCATGTCCCATGACCGGGTTCATGGCAACATCCCTTTACCCTTAAACACCGCCCATTGGATCATCCACGAGATCCTATCCGTTAGCCGCGCAGCTTCCGGCTCTATTTGCTGTGGGGGAATGATCACTCTTATTGTCAGCTGTGTCTTGAGGATGCCGCCTGACCTCCCTATTGTCCCGGGTCGTAGCCGTATCGATCACGATTACTTGATCTCTATCGGTATGCTTACCCCTTTGGGGAGGATCGTGCAGCCTACCTCTATAGTCCTGCCTACACTCCTTTTGCCATCCTCCCACCCTCATCTCCGGAGCGTTTCCCCTTACGCCTTACACACCTACCCTGGGAGTTCTACCCAGATCCTTGGTTAGCTTCCCTCGTTCACTTCCCACCCTTGGATCCTCCCGATTGGCACCCGTATGTTGATCCACCCTGTCCCACCATCATTCACCACGATCCACCGATGTATCCCGATCCTCCGATAGTCTTGCCTGTTGCTCCTCCTTCTCCTATTCGCACACCTTCTCCTTCGTCCTCAGAGGATTCCTTCTACCATTATTCACCACCTTCTTCGTCGTCTCCTTACCATTCTACCGCTAGCGACTCCGATTGACCCCCCCTTGCATATCTCTGCATTGTCACGGCCACATCATCTTGCTAGCACTGTCATGACTAGCTTGGGGGAAGTCAATTACTGTAGAATCTTGTTTTTCTCTGTGTGTTTGTTTATTTCTCGTGTCGTATGATTTTCATTCTTTCATTTATTTTTCTTTTCTGTTTTTTATGTCGTGAGGTGTGCTTTTTTTATTTCTTATTTTCAGTTCCGTTTGTATGATTTTCTTGTCTTTCGGGTGTTTTTGTGTTTGTGCATATTCCCCCCTTATTCATTGCCCTTTCCGTATTTAATTCTATTGCATTGAGGGCAATGCAAGTTTCAGCTTGGGGGAGTCGCACTTCGTGCGTCATTTTTGTCGTTTTTTCTTTGTTTTTGAGTCGTTTTCCATTGTGTTTTTCTTTTTATTTTTCTTTTGATCTCTTTCTCCTTGAGATGAACCCTATGATGAATTGCCACAAAATCTCACACACCTAGCATGGCATCGATAATCACATTCACTAACCCTAGGATATCAAGTCCTCTTGCATTTCATGCATCATGGGTCCACATAGCTTTTTGTGAGTCGTGCGTCGTGCCTAGCTGTGTGGTGTACTTCTACTTTGTGATCTTACTTTATATACCTGTCCAGGAATGACCCCTAGATTATCATGCTTCGATTTGATTATGCGGTATTTGCTTCTACTGTCTGCTTCTTCTGCATGCTATATATATATCGTGTACTTCATTTCGCATGTGTCGGGATTCCACAATTGAGGACTAGGGTAACCCATTTAGCCCATGCTCTAATTAGCGAGAATAGTTTCCTTTGCCCAAGTGTTTAGATTCCGATTTCTTTTTTGTTTTACTTGGTGCAAATCCCCTCGTCGTGTACCGTTCTCCCACTTGGGAGAGTACACATGTGTATAGCCAAAAACCCAAAAATTTAAAAAAAAAGAGAAAAGAAAAGAAAAACCCAAAAAGAAAAGAAAAGAAAAGAAAATTGTATAGCCAAAAAGCCAAAAAAATACAAATACCCAAAACCCAAAAAAATTCACGTGTGAATATTTTCCCTTCTTGTCGAGAATAAAGGGAAGGCGAGAATTTGCACCGAGTGTTCTACTCCACATCATCTCAACCCCCATCGGTTTCGAAAACACTTGGCTTAGGAATTTTTTAGCTGTTATCTAGGCTATAGTGTGGTGATTTCCTTAACCCTAGTTGTGGAGTCCCTGACGCATGATATGTTTCGATTCTCTCTCTATTCTCATGCATGCTTGAACTACTTATATTCACCGCTTTGTTCAATTCGAATCGATATTTGGGTCATTTCCTGAATTTGTGTATATCGAGCTTTATCGCACATCATAGATAGTGACACCGTCTGCTAGCACACGGCCACACTCACTCGCGCTTCACCGCGTGGGCCCACGGCACTTGTCTGGACTCGTATTCCTTGGTTTAGTGATGTGATTTGGCGTTTGCTTGCTTGGTGTGTCGTTTTTGATTTTGTTGGCCCTGACGGGCGATCTAGGATTTAGAGTTTTCTTTTTCTCTCTTTCTCTCTATTTTCTCTCTCCGAGCTCCTACTCTCACTCGTCTTCCTCGAGGACGAGGAAGAGTTCAGCTTGGGGGATTTTGACGTGCGTTTATATTTTATATATTTGCGCATGTTTTCTTCCATGTTTTTCCGTTATTTACCGTCGTCTTATATTCGTTTTCTAGTGTTTTCTTGTTTTCTTTCACTTTTCCGTGTTTTTCGTATTTTGCAGGATTTTACTGGCATAGGGGACATAAAACGACGATATCATGAGTCCCCGGAGCAACGGGAGGAGTCACGCGTGATCCAGGGTGTCAAACGACAAAGATCGCATCTTTCAGCCCCTCACCCGACCGGTTGGTCATTTCCAACCGATCGGGTGATGCACGCGTGCACCACCCGGACACAAGTTGGAGCGGCCAAGAAGTCACCCGGTGGTTCAGTGACCGGTTCAAATGCCCCAACTCTCTGGAATTCTGACGCTGAATGCCAACCGATCAGTTCACCTGTAGCCGATTCTCCGAAGCCACGACACTGAGAGATCAACCGACCGGTTCACCCGACAGCACGAAGATCCAACCGATCAGCTCATAACTCAACTGACCGTGCCATGGTGACCGGGTGGGATCCTATTTTGCGCTGCCGAAGAAACGAAGCAGGTCACCCGATCGGGTGACTTTTCACCCGATCGGGTGATTTCGTATTCTATAAATAGAACCCCTAGGTTTTCCAGAAACGGGAGTTGTTATTTTTTGCTGTTTTTTCTCTCTCTTGACGGCTGTAATTTTTCAGATATTTGTAAGTTTTCCGATCTTTGTCAAACTTTAATATAGTGTTATTAGCATTGCTCTTACTGCTTTTCAATCGCCCGATCATGTTTCTAACGGTCGATTTCTATTTAGATCGCTTTTTACTTAATATGTGTGAGTAGTTCCCAAATCTGGGATTTTGGTGGAAACCCCTTCGTGGGCTCTTCCCGATGCATCCATAGGACTAGGAAATCGATAGGGATTAGGAATCTAACGGTTACGCTGGGTGTTTTATTGTCATCGGTGGGAAAAAGACCACCTTTGACCGTGGGGCCAGGGGGGAATAAACTTGGCGGTTGACTCCCTAGTCATAGCTCACGCCCTTAGCGTAGATGTCGAATCCTAGCGCGCGGGAGCGGCAGGATGAGACATTGGGAGTTATCGTTGCGAACTTAGTGCTCCCGGAGTCGATCAGTGTTAATGGACACGGGAGTGCCCACTGACCGAACCCGGGAAGTCCGGCGTATCATCCTGGGCACCGATCGGAATATCGGGCCCATGGGACGCTGGTACAACTTTCAGAGGCAACGTCTCACCATTGGACCCTAATTCCGATCGTTATCCTACCGGTAGGCCATATCGGCGAGAATCGTACGATAGGGTGGAAACCAAAGTCCCGGGTTTGTTTTCCCTTATATTGTCTATACCTTGCATTCCATTTACCGTGACAACCCATCACCGATTCGGGCTAGCTCGCCCATGGGGTGATTTTGATCCTACTTGACACAAGCACATCCATGCCTCCCTGAGTTCGATCCCCAAGCCACACTACAACACCGTGCGCTTGCGGTTACAAATATTTAAACCTCACGACCCCAATCATATCATTGCACACATCAAAAACACGCAAAAGCGGGGGACGTCAAGCATAGTTTACTGATATAGAACAACATATAATATATACAAATATGAAGATATTCAAGATCTAAACTAAATTATCTATCCCACATTCGGTTATTGAGATGGAAATCGACGTTATATACGAATCAAAGATGAATTATTGTCATATCATGGTAAATGAATCAATCAAGAAAGTGGCCCTCACAACACGTTATCGTTCTTTGATTCATGGGATTGCTTGCATCATTCATAAGTGAAATATTTTCTCAAATTTTTTTCTTTTGAACCTTAGATTATTTGTTAAGGAGCATTGGGTTAATGACTCCCAGATCAAATAATATTAGGGCATTGGGCCAAGAAGGACCTCTTGGACATACTATCTCAAACCAACTAGGAATTTTATTTTCTATTGTATGTACTCCCTCAAACTACACCTTTCGATGTGAATTCCTAATGCTTCATGAGGCACGAGGACCCGGCTACTTAACATAACTGGAAGAACGAGCCATACCTATTCCCATATTTTTTCTTTCATATATATTTTTTCTATTCTCTATTTTTTTCAAATATGAATGAGCTAGGCAAACACCATTCCTAAGTACTGGAATAAGCATGTTGTTATCCAAATCCTATTAGATTAAGACCATGTAATACAATTAAGACTTTTATGATTCATGAATTAGGTGGTTTTTCTAATCAAAATATAACCTAAGTCGTTTCAAGAAAAAGAAAACTGCGAAACTCATGGAGCTAAAGAATTAGGCATAAGATGCATGGGAAAATGAAAAAGAATAATGCATAAGAAAATTTGAAAAGAAAGTGAAAATGTAACAGCCACTTTTTGTCGTACGTATTTCATACGTACTTTATTGATGTATTGGATTATGCGAATATTTGCATTATGATTTTATTTATTATCTTCCATAGCTTGAACTCATGATCGGACCCCGTGTTCGCGATTCACACGACTTCTCGATCGCGTTGTTATTAATTTTATCATTTTTGGCTAACGTTGAGCCCATGGGCGATATCGTAATAATTAAAATATTTTAATCAAACCTAAATTTAAACCCAAATAAATCTAAATAATTTAACCATTTTGATTTATCCTAATCAAATCTAATCCTAATAATTAAAAATTGTAACTAAATTAATCCAATCCTAATAAACCGAGTTATCCTAACTAATAAACTAACCTATCTTGTTTTAAGGGTTAGTGGAATCTCTCCCCACGATTCATCTCCACAAAATCTCAATGAGATCCACACGACCTCTTCTCATTTCCGCAAATCCCATAGTCTTATTTCAAAAAAATCAAGCGGAACAAAAAAAATCAAACCAGCACACTCACTCATGTACTCTCCCTCTCTCCTTCAAAAAGCATGGCAGACCCCCCTCACAGCAAACCCAAGCCCGTAAACACAACCCTCACCGATCTCCTCCTCTACCGATGCCCACATCACCAACCTCCGACCTCACCCTCAACTGCGAAACCCCACGCCAACCCTAACTCCGACCACCTCCCCTCACAACCCTAACATGAAGGCCACCCCACAACCTCCTTTCCTCCTACAGCCCCAGCGACCCCACCTTCCACTCGCCATCCGTCAACCTCCCTCAAGTCGCTGCAATGAAGTCCACTGCCTCGCCTCCCACTGTCGAACCCTAGCCATGTCGTAATCTCCTTCCTCCGCCCTCAGCCCATAAACCACCGATGACCTCGATCCTTCGACTACGACTGTAGTCCGATCAGCCACTGCCAAATCCACCTCACAGCCAGCATCGCCCTCCGACGACAAAATGCAACCCCGACCTCCTCTCATCACCAGCAGCCCGACCAAGCTTCGACTGCGTGGCGACCACTCGAACTTCGATGACACCACTGCAGCTGCACCGCAGACCCTCGAGCCGCACCACCAACAACTCCAATCGCGAAGGGAAGACTCGTAAGGATAGTTCCACTGCTACCTGAGCCCGTCGCCGTTGCTGCCTGATCTCACCACTACCGGTACCCGCCTGGACCTCCGTCATCCGTCGCTTCCCATGTCATGACCCCCTGCAAGCAAATGTAAAACGAAGGAACGTGATACGTTAGTTGATATTATATAAGTTATAATATATAAATTTATTATATACACCACAGTTATATAAGTTAGTTTATATACAATTATATATGATAGTGGTTTATAACCGTGCATATATATTTTTTAGTGTAACAGTGTGTTATACTAATATTATTGTGAGTGTATTATATGCTGCAATCAGTAAGTTAAGTATTATGCGTAAGTTTATGAAAACAGTATAATACCATATGATTAGTGTAATATAAGATTAGGGTTAATAATGCTTTAAATGGTTAAAATTCTGTAGCTTGATATTAAAATCCATGATGCAGATAAATCACGCCTCTCGCTCGATCGTCGTAACACCCAAATTCGCCTCTATCAGGCAAGTATTTTATCGTATACAAATTTTAAGATGTAATGTTCTGATCTGAGCGGCTGAAACTATCAAATACTATTAATATAATGGAAAATATCAACTGTTATTAATCACGTTACATCAACACACTTATGACAATGTTAAAGTATAGTTTGAAATTTGTATAATTGTGGCATTATTCCAGTACGTTTGTCAACTTTAGCAGCTGAAATTATACATCTTTCATTGTGTTGGTTGCTATCTGATTATCGTTAATTAATAACAGTGGACACGATATGTTAATGTTTTGATGAACTTTCTTTAAGTTTTGTTGAAACAGTTTATTATCCATCTGTTATCAAAATTAAACCATATTGGGCTGAGAGAAGGACATGACTCTCGGGGCACATATGTGATACCATCGAATACAGATAGGATGACCTTGTCGATGACTAGACAGACACTTTGGGATGGGGTTGGTTCATGTAGCAGAGTTCGTAAGTGTGGCTTGAATATCTTACGGCTACCTCCATACCAAACTAACGGATGCAAGCATCTTGGCCATTTTCCAGGTTAGAGATGGCAAGAAGCGTCACGGTAAACCCCCGATGATATGGTGTATCAAGAACATTGTACCTACTCGGACATGAACTTAGTTACTAACACAGACAACTGAATATACTCAACTTGCAAACTATCATGATCTCATTGAAATGCATATCAAACGTTAATTTTCAACATGCTCATATTTTTAAGTTATGCACATGTTTTCCCCTTAAATGTGTTCTGACGCTCTTATGTTTCCTTGTTCAAGTTAATACTTTAATTAATTTAAAAAACTTATCAAGCTATCGCTGACATATATTTCAAATGAATTATGAAATATATGTTGGGTTCAGAGATAGAGTACGTTGAGGACCTTACTGTTGAGGATCCCAACCTAGAGGAAGACCCCGCAGATCAGAGTTATGAGGATGTTGTGGTCCTCCCTGTTGAAGACTAGAGAGCTGTTGTTGTCTTTATTTATTTTGTCGTATTATTGTTTTCAGGTGTGTTGCATTCAACAATAAATTGTACGTCCATGCTAGGCCTTAATTAATTTGTGTACGTTGTCAAACGATGGAATAATTGTAATAAATATTTATGCTTCTTCTGAGAACATCACATGCAAGAACCTGGATTGCTACAAAACGCTTATTGTGCTTAAGTCAAAGAAGAAAGAAAAAAAGGTATTGCTTCTTTGCTTTAAGCACATGCGGACCTGCTCATATTTTCGCTCCTATGTACAATGAGAAGCGGGGTATGACAGGTTTTAGTGGTGGCTCATGCAGGTCTCTTGCATTCTGCAAAATATTTCAGAAACAGTATAGATATCATTACTAACTAGATCGTTTAAATTACCTTGTACACGAATGTTTACTTTGTTTCTTTTTCAGCACGGCAAAAAGACCGTATACTCGCAACGGGAATGGAGCCAACGGGAATGGTGCTCCCGACATCCAAGAACTTATGGGTGTCATAAGAGGAATGCTGGAAATTCCACAACAGCTGATCCAGCAGGGACAACAGCCTGTGCAAGCTACACCACCACCACCTCGAGCTGAACCTGGAGCCAAGCAATTTCAGGAGCTAAACCCGAAAAGTTTCTCTGGAAGGGAAGGGCTCCTGGAAGCTGAAGAATGGCCCCAAACTAATGAAGACGGTTTGAGCCTCTCCTGCATTGACTAGGCAGGCTGGATGGAAGTAGCTAAGAAACAGCTGACTGAAAATGCTCAAAACTGTGGGATGCTGAAGAAGCGTGTGTGGTTAAGCCTATCAACTGGGCCATCGTCCGAGAGAAATTTGATGCCCAATACTTCCCCAGATCAGCTAAGAGGGAGCTATAGCAATGTTTCGTCAATCTAGTCCAAGGCACTCGGATGGTTGATGAATACGAAGTAGAATTTTCGATGCTTAGTCGCTTCGCCCCCCACCTGGTGGAAGATCTCGAAGAATGTGCATATCAGTTTCTCCTGGGCATGGACCTGGAAATTCAAGCTTTGATATCTTCGACGAATCCGACTACACATCAGGAAGTGTTGGATGCTACTAGGAAGCATGAGAACGTCATGAAGCGTAAGAAGGCGCTTCAGATTGGAGGAAATAGACGTCCATAGGAGCCACCTAGGAGCAATCTCTGGCCTACTCAGACTGCACAATTCAAGAGGCCTGCTGCTCCTGTCAACAGCCGATCACAGATGGTGTGCTTCCACTGCAAGCGAACTGGACATGTCAAGAAGGACTCCCGAGTGCTGCTGAATCAATGTCTCATATGCAGAGCATCTGCATATGCTATTAGAGATTGCCTTCGCCACACCAAAAAACCAACCGTTGGGTCCTTTGAACCTACTCAGCGTGGACCACCTCTGGCTCCACAACAGAAGGCTTTTGAACAAGCGAGGCAAACTCAGCCGAGGCGACAGGCATTCACCATGACAGCCGCAGAGGCTGAGACTGATGAGCAGGTAATCTCTGGTAATGCCTAAACCCTTCTTCTATAATGTCTATGGTATATATATGTGTTTGATTGGTTACTGTTACGAGGTGGAACTCGCGTATAATGAATTTGTATTATGGGGAACCAAGGGCACGGTGGTTATATGGAAATGTGGGGTTAGGTAGGCTGTTTTACAAGTGATTAGTGGGATGAAGAGATTGGATCCGTTGCCGGTGGAGCTCACAGGATCGTATCTCGTCGGACGTAGCTGAGGAAGGTCAGACGGCGGGAGGCTGACGCTGACTTTGGCCAAGGGGCGGGCTCTCCTGCAGCACGAACAACTCGTCAGAAGGGCGGGGTTGGGGTCCAACCCTTAGCCCCTCCGATGCCTAAGTCAGTAAAAGGGCTTAAATGGGGGGCTGGACACGCCGGCCGGACTAACTGTGTGTCCGCCTCGCGTGACGAGCTATAGGTGGGAGAACAAAGATATGGAGGACCTTTGCTCTCGTGTGTAAATGATAGAAGATGAGAGAGTTTTTCTAACCTCTTCTCCGTAAGAGGAGAGGAGGTATTTATACCTGACGGGTGATGACTAGGCGTGCTGAGCTGGCTCGGGTGTCAGCGGAGGCTTCGGACAAGGACATCGGGAACAGGAGTTTCTGACCTGCCTCTATCAGGCGGCGCAACGGCCCAGGGGTGCTTTTGTCGGGGTGTCAGGGCCGAAAGCACTAACCGCCGGTCAGGTCAGCCGCCTGCGGGTGCTTTGTCAGGCGGTCAGGCGACGTATGTGTCAGTCGTGTCCTTATCCTAGGCTGTTTGTCGTTGGCGTCGAACTAAAGGTCTGGCTCGCTTTTGGCGCCGCGGTTCGCGGGAATCGGACGGGCCGTTCTGGTCGGGGGTTGTCCGGCCCGGCCGCGCCCGTCAATAGGCTTGGCCTAGCTATCCGAGCGTCCCCTAACGCGCTCCCCAGGTGGGTCGGGCGGCTGCGGTTGTTCGCCTCGGCCGGCTACAGTTGTTCGTCTCGGCCGTTTCGGGGAGCGCTGTAAGGCGTGCCTATCTCCGTGATGCCCCGGGTTTTCGGGGCGGCGGCCCTAATTGTTAAATGGTGAGCTAAAGGGGTATGTTAGCGGATCCGGGCTGGAGTTGGGCTACTACGATCTTTAGGTCGTAACAATTGCCCCTGGCATTCGAGTGCGAAGCGGAAGCCCGGTTCGGCTCGGATGGCGTAACGTTACCGTGATACTACCTTTTACTTGGGATTCGGACCGGGATCTCGGCTCCGGGGGGTGACGCCGGCCCCGCGGGATGTGTCCCGCTATAGCGGGGTCATGAAGTCTCTCCCTGACTCCGAGCTAAGCGGGGCGTTATCTGAAAAAAAGAAAAAAGGGAAATTATTATGCACCAATCTTTATCGGAAATCTCGGCGATATTTACAAGACTTAGGAGAAGATGTGTGGGACGGAGTGCGGTCCACATTTGTTGTTCGTTTTGCCGGGAGGAGCAGATCCCTGCGTCAGGGCGGTCTTCCCGTATGTCGATTACTGAATTCCTACCGCCACTGTCCAAGGGTGAGCCGAGGAGCCGACCCACGGTCACAGGAGGGGATCCTCTCCTTTTCCCGTTCTTTGCTTCCTCACGTTTTGCCTTGCTGTCGCCGCGCTGGGGGGTTGCGCGGCCTCGTCGGGGACCCCGCACACCGAGGGGGAACCCCCGGGTGGCTGAGGACGAGGTGGCGGTGGTGGCGCCGCTGGGCGAGCCGTTGAGGGGTTTCCCCTCCCCGGCACCCTGTGGGGATCGCCGAAGGTGGCGGCGTTAATTAGGGTGTTGCGGCCCGCGGCCGACTATCTGGGCCCTCCTTTTGATATAGTAACAAGCAGGAGGAAGGCTGGCTGGCGGTGCCTCCCATGTGTAAGGGGAATATCCAGTTGGAGGTGGTGGGGCATTTGGGGCCGTTTTGTGCCCGGAGTGAGGGTATGGGAGTCCCTTGCATTTCTCTTTTTCCCCCCCTCCTCCCCTGGCCTATGGAGGGGGGGTATTTATAGCGAGGTTCTGCGGAAGGGTTTCTCTTGAGTAATGCGGGGGGTTAGCGTTTCTAAGGGGCTCCGCGGAGTCACGTGCTTTGGGAATCGCTTTTCCCCGGAGGTATCCGGTACTCTGGCCTCTCGGGGATCGTGTTACTGCTGACGGCGCGTCGACCGAGCGACCTTTCGTTATGTTGAGTCGCATCGCGGCACTGTTCTGACGAGACAGGGCACTGCCTTTTCAGGACTGGGCGCCTACTTCGCGGCCTCTGCCTCGGGACCCTGGTCATGTTGCACTGCCTTTTCAGGACTGGGCGCCTACTTCGCGGCCTCTGCCTCGGGACCCTGGTCATGTTGTTTTGGCATCTTGCGGAAGTTACGCAATTACCTATCATGCCCCCAACATTCCCGTGTCCGAGATCGCGAGGTCTGGGGGAAGGGGATGTTGTTGGCTTGTGTTGCTTTTAGGCGGGGTGGGGGGTCGGCGGAGTGGCTAGGGGCGATTCCCGCTATCCTATCGTTATTCAATCTCGGGTCGACCCTGTTACGCGGGGCGGGTTCCAGTGCCTCTCTTTCCCCCTGGAGGGAAAGGTGTCGGGGACTTTTGGTGAGCGGGGGTCGCGCTGCAGGCGTAGATTTCCCGGAGGTCCTATGCCAGTTAGGAGGGGTAGTGCGGTGCTAACCCAGAGCGTGGCGGGGGATAGCCATTCGCTATGGTGTTCTCCGAAAAATCTGAGCGTATAAAGAAGAGCATTTTTATTTAGGTTTGTAAAGGCTGATCTACAGCTTGTACAGGAGTTCTTAGTTTATCGCCCGTTGCGGGGTCCGATCCGGCTGGGGGGGCCATAGAGCTGTCCTCTCCTGCGGTTTAATGACCTCCGGATCGGGATGTCGCTGTGGGCTGGGTGGGCCCTTCGTAACTTGAATTGAGCTCGGCGTGGAGGAGAATGGCCGCCTTCCGTGCTGAAGTGTTGCAAGGTCTCTTTGGCGATCGTGCCACCTTCCCTCCGTTGCTTCGTCATCTCTTTCCGCGGAAAGGGTTTTCCTCGGTCCGGAAGAGGCGCCGAGGGGGGGAAGCCGCCTTGCTGCGGCTTGCTCCTTGGGGAGGTTCCTTAGCATAGGGCCGTCCCCCGCCGCCCCGTGTCTTGCCGCTTCGGTTTGAGAGTGGCGCTCAGCGCGCGGCGGTGTATGGGCGGGCCGACACGCCATGACTCGCCATTTGGGGTCGTCGGGGGTGCAGCCTTTCCGAGGACCTCGCCCGTAGGTCGACGGTGCGGAGGTACTGGCCGGCCAGTGCTGGGGGCTCTCGCCTGCCCAACCGGCTTTGAATGGATGCCATTCTTTCTCCGATCCGTCGTTGTTCGGGGAGGACGGAGGCGTGAAAGGTGGATTTCCCTTGTGTAAGGGGAATACCCTGTTTGCGATCCGTTTGTAAGGGGAATACCCTGTTTGCCGTCTTGCCGGGGCGTGCGCCTTGGGGAGGTTCTTGAGCATAAGGCCGTCCCCTGCCGCCCCATGTCTCGCGGCTCCGGTTTGAGGGGGGGGTTCTGATCGCGCCCTGGATACACACCCGAGGCGACGGTTGTAGTTTTACCGCAAGCGCACGGTGTAGCGACGAGCGGGATATCGAACACAGGGAGGACAAATGACCGTGCTTGCTCCTAATCAACCTGGCTACTTAAGAGAGAAATTTGCCTTTGGCGATCCTGTCACAATCGTCAGACAAAACGTGCAGAAATATCAAATCGAATAAAGAACGTCTAGGGAATGGGGAATCCCCGCTACTCACCGTATTTCATAAATGTAGTTCGTTGGTATCAAAATTGCTTGAATAAGAATTTGGATGAACTAGTTGCAACTGAATGTAGAACCAAGCTCACGCTCTCGCGCTGTTGCCGGTCTATAGCTATCCTAGGTTTGGATCCAATCTCTTGCAAACCCTAACCTAGGGAAGCTAGCATTAGGATCAACATCATCGTCCAATCGCACACCGAGTCCAATCTCTTGCAAACTCGTTCCACGATCTAGATTGTGATAGTTCCTACCTGTACAATCTCTTGCAAACGAGTATCGGCATGGAATTGCAACCGGAAATCCTAGTATCGGTCCAATCTCTTGCAAACCGATACTTCGAAAATCCGATTCCAACCCAATTCGGATTTCTAGGGCTTCCTATCAAATTGGGATCCAATCTCTTGCAAATCCCAATCGATATGAATACCTAGCCATCCGTAGTAAATTGATCACAATCTAATCTCTAATTATTGATTCTAGCACAATTTCTACCAATTCATCACAAATACGAAATTGGGCTTGTAGGGTTCATCCCCACGCCCCAAGACGTGGAGACTACTCACAATTCATAGCAAGTTCACAAAAATAATCAATGAAATAAGCAATAAAATTCATCACAATATTGATATAAGCAATAAAAATAGAATCTTTAAGGAAAAGAGATGCAAACCAATGGAGTTCTTCAATTGCTCTAACAAAAATCACAAACTTGTCTCTTCTCCAATCACAAGAATAAAGCTAAAAACTAATCTAAAAAGCTGCAAAAAATCTAAGAGAGAGGCTCTCTAAACTAGGGTAAAAACATGGCTTAAATAGCCCTCAAAATCATCCAAAAATCGTGACCAAAATACCCCTGCACAGCCTGTTTTCCGCAATTTTCGCTACAGGCAGCGCATCGCACTCGGCCGAGTGACAAAAGTCGCTCGGCCGAGTGAAAACCCTGTCATTTTCCAGTAAGTCGGGGGCTTCAGAGGTCTTCAGTTTGGGGGCGGCTCGGCCGAGTGAGTTGTCGTCACTCGGCCGACGGCTTCAAGGCACTCGGGCGGACGTAATAATCCACTCGGCCGAGTGGGTCTTCTGAAGCTCAGGCAGCCGAAAAACAGTAACTTCGATGTTTTGGAAGGGCCTCGTCTGGGCGCCACTCGGGCGGACGCGATATCGTCACTCGGCTGATGTGGTCTTCGGTGCTCGGCCGAGTGCACATAGGAATCGTATCTGTTCAGGTCGGCCGAGCAGTGTCTCGCTGGTCGACCGAGTAGCTCCTCCACTCGGCCGAGTGGGACACAAAAAATGCCCATTCTGCTTGTTTTGGCCTCCTCTTCGCTCCTGTGACGTCCATTCTTCTTCCGCTCCTCTCCAACAGCAAAATACCCCTCGGGGAGGTCGTCGGTGACCGTCTAAAGTGAGCGTATCTCAGGATCACTCCAAATCGCGCCAAATCACCTGAAATGCGACAAAAACAACAAATCGTGAAAAGCATCGCAATATCGTCGATATATCGTGGAAAACATGATTCGGGCGATCTAAATGGCATGCAAACATGCGGAAAAAAGGTGTAAAATAAGGAGTGATCAAAATCCCCCAAGCTTGCCTCTTACTCGTCCTCGAGGAAGATAAGTAAAAGGCGAAACCGGTGGATTCGGAAAACGACGAAAAGAAACGAAAAATGAAAAACGAAGAAGAATGAAAACGAAATGGGATGAAGTAAGAAAGAAAGAAACGAAGAGGTAGGATGCTAGATTATTTCCCCAGGACGTGGGTTTCACTTACTCATATAGCATGCTCTGAATGAAAAATACATGTCAAAGAATTTTATTTTGATATCATAGTATAATAGTGCAAGTAGAAATAGAAAACCCACGAACAACGATATAATCATGAAAAACGGAATAATTTTAGAATTAGCATCGTCTGAAACATTTAAAGCGGTATACGAATCACAGATCGCACACTTTTCAATTGAACGCTTTCTATCAGGAGTATAAGAGTATCACACTAAAGAATAGGGAGAATAGAAAAGTATGGATTTCATGAGATGAATGCTAGGCTTAGATTCCTGGATTTCGTAAAGCTAAAAACAATCTCATTGAGTATAGAATATTACTTAGCCTAGGTCGTCGTGCAATGTCAAGTAGTCGCTCTCTCACACATCAATGGATCCCCTCCCCCAAGCTTATCTATAAGCGTGGTGACATAAAAAATATTTACATCCCCATTTTTATAAACATATAGCTCCAAAAGTGATAGAAAGAAAGAAAGAAGAAAGAAAGAAGAAAGAAAGTGAGATGGGATCTCTTATTGAGGATTTTTCCTCTTTTTTTTTCTTTTTTTTTGATATAGCATATATACAATGATCCCAACTCAAAGAGAGATAATGATATACAAGAATGTTCTTCTCTCTTATATATATATATATTTTTTTATAGAATAAGAGACTTGGAGCTAGGAATTAATAGCGGGGGAAATGCCATAAAATAGAATCACTAAGGGGAGATTCACCAATGATTTTAAAAGTAGAGAAATGATGTTCAAGATTTGTGGAGAAAGAAATAAATGTAACTCTCGGTTCACTCTATAAGACACGCACGACGACTTCAGCAGGGTAATCTAATCTACTCAGTTTCGATCACAAAAAAGCTAACTAATCCAGATTTATCATAGCTAACATCATCCAATCATCCTGAAGTGAAGTGTACAATTCATGCATATAGAAGTGATTTAGGAAGAGAAATCAGTACTCCAGATATAGGCATTCAATGCGTGAATCTTGGTGTGTTTTCTGTGATAGCATACATATGAACATTCAGACTCGGCTAATAATAAAATTTCATCCATTTTCATGCGGAAAAAGGTGTGGGTTACTATTCTAAATGCAAAGCAAGTCATAGCGTATGATATCTGAAATAAAGCCTAAGACATGACAAATATAGCATGCATATAGAATATGCTAAATCCAACGTCATCATCATCACAGAAAAGTCATCTCTAGCATGAGATGAAAAAGAAATAAAGATAAAGGGAAAAATAGAACTATTTACAATGCAGCACACAGAAAAATAAGAAAAACGTGATGCATGGTAAAATAAAAGAAAAATAAGGAAAAATGAGTGCAAAAGTGAAAAACGGTGTGAAAACTGAAAATAAAGGTGGTAAATCAAAAAGAAAGTGAGAACTCACTCCCCCAAGCTAAATCGCACAGTGTCCTCAATGTGCAAAGTGTGGCACACCGAGAGACGAGAAATGTGAGGGGAAAGTGAGGATGCATGCATGGAAAAGAAAATGAAAATAAAAAGAAAAAATAAAGAAATGAAAACATGATGCGGACATGATGCATGCACAGGTAGGAGTGATACAGATATAGAAGTGGCACCAAAAACTCTCCCTCTCTCCCAAAAAAGATATATATAGATATGATCAAAAATGAGAGTCCCAAAGAGATATGATATGATATGCACAACTAAATACGATCAAAAATATAATCCCAAAATAAGTGAGGGGAGGGGGGTGGACAAAAGTGCAACAGGACCCAGCAGAAACGGGCAGCACAACGGCAGGAATGGATCAAGGCATCAAGAGTGTCTAAGAAGGCGGTGATGCGCCGTCTCCGTCCTGAGGCGGAGGTCGTGAGGGTGGTGCTGGCTGGACAGGCTGCTGAGCGGGGGTGGGTGTGGAAGTGTGGGCGGGAACCTGCTGGGTGGGTGGGGGCACGCGCGGGAGACGCTCCAAGACCTGGGTGAGACAGTAGTGGATATGTGGTAGCAGGTCGAAGCGGCCAGCCATCGCAGAGACGGTGGAGGACAGGGTCCGAAGGTCGCCTCTGAGGCCACTCACCGCCCCCTCTAGAGCATGAATGCTCTGAAGTACTGCGTCAGGGGGAGGTGGTGCAGAGGGACGCACCTGGCGAGGCTGGGCAGGTCTGGGCTGGCGTACGCGAGTGGAGTATGTAACGGGCTCAGCAGGGAAGGGTACAAAAGGTGCCGCGCCTGGAAATGTGGGCAGGGCCTCAGTGTGAGGTCGGGGCGGGCGGTGAGAAGTGGAAGCAGCGGCAGCGAAAGAAGAGTACAAAAGTGGCTGCGAGGCGGCTAGAGAGGTCAGTGGCACAGAAGTGTGAACAGACGCCACGACGCTCTCAGAAAATACGGCAGGGGTGGAGACAGAGGTAACTACCGCTGGGGTGGAAGTGTGCGGACCAAAAGGCGCAACCCCAGCGGAGATCATGCTAGCCATGGTCTCTACGACCGCGGCGAACGAGGGCTCTCCACTCTCAACAAAGGTCTGCGGGCGCTCGGGGAGAGCGGAGCAAAGAGGCTCCACGGACAGAGGGCCGGTGGTGGGAGTGGTAGTGGTGGTGACAGCCTCGGAAGTGGTGGAGGTGGGCTCAGCTAAGGTGCTCCCGACACCGACAGAGGTGTCAGGAGCGACGAAAACGTCAGGTATGGGCTGAGGGGCCACAGGGTCAACGGGCTCGGCAGCAGGCTCGGCAGGGTGTGCAACAGGGTCTACAGGGGCAGCGGGGGCCTGCTCGGCCTCCTCGGCCTCGAGCACGTACGCAGCGGGGATGAGGACATCCATCGCTGGGAGCCAGTCAACGTGGGTCGGTGCAATCTGGGTCCGAGCTGGGCTCGGGAGAATCATGTAGTCGGCACCGAAAGGGCCGTGCAACCAGACCCAGTGACGCTCACCATGCGGACGCAGCATCTTCATCCGGGCCATAACATCTATCGACAAGGAAGTGGGGCCCGGTACGCGTCGCAAGTCGTCAGGTAAGTCCTCGCCGGTCATCATGGTAAGCAGGGTGATCAGACCGCCGCAGCGATCGGTGAGCGAGCGCCCACCGATACGATGATGCGGTCTAAAAACCAGGCCGCAATGTCGATCACGACGGCGGGGACAAGCTCGTCTCCATCCCTAGATAGAGCTCTGGGACGTGTCATCGCATAGAGCATGTAGAGCTCTGGCGTAGACATCGTGCCCGGCTCATATCTTGCCAAAAATGTCGTCGCCATAAGGCGCTGAGCAATGCGAAGGCAGGGATGTACGATGGCCGAGGCCTTGGCCCTACTAGGGTCAAAGGCGGCGTGGAGACCCGTGATACGTGCCCAGAAGGCACCGGCGTCGAAAGAGGGTGGGGGGATATGTGTGGCGGCGGGGAGAGGCTGTGCGGGCTGTGGGTGCACTGCAGGCTGTGCGGGCTGTGCGGGGCCTGCAGGCGGTGCTGAGTGGACGGCGTGTGTGGGGGAAGGAGGAGGAGACTCATCCACCTCGTGGGCGGGGCTGGCATCATCCGACCTCTTCCGCTTAGCGGAAGGTCTCCTCGTCCGCGGCCGTGTCCGGGGCGGCATATCGGCCCCGAGCGCGTGCCGAAAAACGTGAAAAGTGCGGCGTGTGCAAAAAGAATGGAAAGAGTATACCCAAACACGCCGCGAGTGCTAAGCGGTGGAAGCGTGCGAAGTCCGCGCCCCCACGAAGTCCAAAACAGCCCGTAGAAGCTCCCCTAAGCTCCCCTAAGCTCCAAAAAGCAATCTGCGCAAGAAAAGACGATATCAGCGAGTAATATTCAAAATGCATGGAGTATTAGGGGTATAACAGATAGATATAGGAATTGATTCGGGTTAGGGGTTCGATTAATACACGGATCCTCGAAAAATACGCAAAAAGAGGAGAAAACGGGCAAAACAAGCTATACCGGAGGTGAACGGAGACAAGGCCGCCGCCGGCGACTCGGGCGGGGTGCGGCGATGGTCGGCCGGCGGTGGCTGGCCGAGCGGCGGCGCGCACGGGCTTGGTCGGGCGAGTGAGGGCGAGAGCGAGGGGGTTCGGGCGAGGCAGCTGAAGGGGCGCGGGGGATTTGGGGTTTTTTGCGTTTCGAAATCCGCGCCCCCCCTCGCCCTTATATAATAAAGGTTACGACTCGGCCGAGTGACGTGGTCACTCGGCCGAGCGAGGCCAATGAAAATTTTCTCCCCGCTATCGCTTCGGCCGAGTGGCTTTGCCAGCCTCGGCCGAGTGACTCAAGCTACTCGGCATGACTCGCCCTAGGAGGGTATCCGTTTTACTCGGCCGAGTGAATTTATATACTCGGCCGAGTAGCAGTTATATCGAAATCAAGAAAATAAACAGAGAGTTGTGTACAGCAGACTTCCCTCGTTCGTGAGCGGCTCGGCCGGACGAACTTGTGTACTCGGCCGAGTGACTAGTATACTCGGCAGAGTGAGCCTTGTGTTCTGCTGTTTGTCTTCGTTTTATGCTCCAAACTCCGTCTTTCTTCCTCCAGTCGATTCCATCTTCCTCCTAAGCGTCGAGCGCCTTCTTGGGGCGCTCCTCGTCGACTTGTTCATCCTCCTCATGATGGATCTACCTATCTCCTCTCCTGTCAAGAAAAAATAGGACCCGTTATCACAAAATTTTGGTCGAATGACTCAAAACACTAAAAATTTCTAAAACGAAAATAAAGAAAAAGTAAAAATAAAGCAAAAACCGTCGGGTTGCCTCCCGACAAGTGCTCGTTTAAGGTCGTGAGCTCGACCCCCTATAATTTTCAATCAATGCGGGATGTTTGGTGCATATGAGATGCACCTGTCAAACTTTCCGGGGAGCGCGCTTGGATTTGGGTGTGGCGGCGGCGTGTTCTCCCTCGGTGGTCTCTCGTCTCGAATAGTGTTGGGGGGAGGCTCCCCCAAGCTAGCATTTGCTCCGGTCAACGGCTTCACCGGTGACGCCGGTTTCCGTGCCGGCGGAGCTTTCTTTGGAGACTTCAATTTCGAGAGCTTACAGAGCTCTCGAATCTTTGCGACATCAGCGTCGCCTTCATCTTCTTCAGTGGAGAGGTCGGGGGAATCATCTTTATTCTCTTCATGGCCTAAATCCGGGCCTTCTTCGAAGTCTTCATCAAAAAGAGCGCCAATTGAGTGAGGAATCGCCTCCTCTATCACCTCGTCAAGGAGGTCCATGTAATCAAGCTCCTCGTGGTAAGGCATGTGCTTCATAGCCTTAGGAATGTGGAGCTCCACCTCGATGTTGCCGACGTTCAAAGTAAGTGTACCTTCGCGCACGTCGACGATGACTCCGGCGGTGGCGAGGAATGGGCGTCCAAGTATCAATGAGGTGTCTCCCTCCTCCTTAACGTCCATGATCACAAAGTCACATGGAAAGCATATTCCACCCGGGACTTGGAGCGGTATGTCTTCGGCGATCCCTACCGGCCTAGTTATTCGCCCATCGGCCAATTGAATGCGCATGTCGGTAGGTTTCAACTTTGTCCCGGTGTTTAGCCTTAAAAACATGGAGAGGGGCATGAGGCTCACACTAGCCCCAAGATCAACCAATGCTTTTTGAAGAGGAACACCGCCCAAGGTGCAAGGAATCCGAAAACTCCCCGGATCTTTAAATTTTTCCGGCTCCTTCTCTCTCTTGGTGAACCAAGAGCCCTCCTCGGCTAGCATGATCTTCTCCTTCCTTTTCCTCCCCGAAATCAAGTCCTTCTAAAATTTAGCATACGTGGGGATCTCGACGATGGCGTCGAGGAAGGGAATATTGAGGCTAACTCCTCTTAGATACTCGAGAAATTTCGCTAGCCTTTTCTCCATTTTCGCTTTCGCTAGTCTTTGGGGGAATGGGACCGGTGGCATGAAGCGCCTTTCCTTGATCAATTGTTCCGCTCTAGATTTCTCCTTGTCTTGTGGCTTCTTCTCCTTATCAACCTCAACTACCGGCTCAACCGGCTCCAAGCTTTCCTCCACGGCCTCCTCGGTAGGAATCATAGCGGGGGTGGTGTCCTTCCCGCCTCTAGTGGTGACGGCAACTACGGCGTTGATGTGGCCGGTGTTGCCCCGTGGGTTTTGCTCCGGTTGCGCCGGCAATCGTTGAGTGTTCCGATTGAGCAACGCTAATTGCTCCGATATTTGAGCCACTACGGTGTTAAGAGAGTCTTGCCCCGCCTTCAAAGTAGCATTCACCTTATTTTGCTCGATCATGAACGCCTCCACTCTAGCTTCGAAGTCGGATCGTTGTGGAGCTTGCGGCGGATTTTGATTTTGGTTCCTCCACCCTTGGTTGTATCCGGGAGGCCTATATGGTGGAACTTGTTGCTTCGGTTGAAAGTTTTGTTGAGTAGGCCCCCTCGGTGGATAGTTTTGTTGTTGGGGTGGTGGTGGTCGAGCTTGTTGAGGCGGTGGTTGTGGCGGGTTCAAAGCTCCTTCATTGTTGGCGTAGGAGAATCCCGGATGATTTCTTGCGGCCGGATTGGACCAATACCCTTGGTTCCCCGCAACATATTGTACTTTCTCCAAGGATCCTTCTCCTTGCTCTCCTCCCGAGTACATGACTTGAGATTGGTCTTGCCAATCACACATTTGGTTGGTCGGTGCGGAGGTGGATGGGCTTCCTTGGGGCTCCGTGATGAACTTCTCCAATCTCTCCACCACCTTGTGGAGAGAATCGAATTTGCTCGTGAGCTCCGCTACGGCCTTCGCCTCGTAGATGCTTGTTGGCTTTAAGGAGGATGTGGAGTGTCCTCGCTCATCGCCCCATTGTTGGTTATTTGAGGCCATCTCCTCAATTAGGGCCGTAGCTTCTTCGGGAGTCTTTGACAAGATTGCACCATTCGCCGCGGCATCAATAATTTGTTTGGTCCCCGGTTGGAGACCGTTGTAGAAGCTATGCACTAGCTCCCAATCCTCTATACTGTGGTGCGGGCATTGATGCTGTAGATCCTTAAAATGCTCCCAAGCTTCATAGAGCGTCTCCTGTGGTCCTTGCTTGAAGGACATGAGAGCGCTCCGGATCTTCACCGTCTTGGATGGCGGATAGAATTTGTCAATAAATGCACTCGCCAACTCGTCCCAAGTAGTGAAGATACCCTCAGCTTGTGTCCTCAACCAATAGAGCGCCTTGTCCTTTAGTGTGAAGGGGAAGAGGCGCAGTCTGATGGCATCAATGGAGACCCCCGTCATCTGGAATGTGGCGCACTTCGACAAGAATAGTTGGATGTGGTAGTGGGGGTTCTCATGCGCGTTCCCATGAAACGGGTCTTGTTGCATCAACACCACCAATCCAGTCTTTAGCTCGAAGTTCTTGTCGGCCGCCAACTGCGGCATGGCGATGGATGAGGTGGTAGAAGAAGTCTTAGGCCTAAGCCTGTCGCGAATAGAAATTATTCTCGCCATCCTCGCCGCCAATTCTTCGGGAGTTTCCGGGTTGGTCATGAACCGCCCTTCCGGACCTTGTCTCCTTTCCGCTCTAAGTCTCCGCGCGGTACGTTCGATCTCGGGATCAAATAGTATAGCTTCGGGGTCCGCCGTAGATCTCGTGTTCATGCACAGAGGAAACAGAGTTTCAAAGAAATGATTAGAACCGTGGAAGGGTTAGGTAAAAAAAATAAGAATAAAAATGATAATAATAATAAAATAAAAAAAAGAAATAGCTAGGGTGAGAAAGAATCAAACGCAATCGCCTCCCCGGCAACGGCGCCAAAAACTTGATCGCGCCCCGGATACACACCCGAGGCGACGGTTGTAGTTTTACCGCAAGCGCACGATGTAGCGGCGAGCGGGATATCGAACACAGGGAGGACAAATGACCGTGCTTGCTCCTAATCAACCTGGCTACTTAAGAGAGAAATTTGCCTTTGGCGATCCTGTCACAATCGTCAGACAAAACGTGCAGAAATATCAAATCGAATAAAGAACGTCTAGGGAATGGGGAATCCCCGCTACTCACCGTATTTCATAAATGTAGTTCGTTGGTATCAAAATTGCTTGAATAAGAATTTGGATGAACTAGTTGCAACTGAATGTAGAACCAAGCTCACGCTCTCGCGCTGTTGCCGGTCTATAGCTATCCTAGGTTTGGATCCAATCTCTTGCAAACCCTAACCTAGGGAAGCTAGCATTAGGATCAACATCATCGTCCAATCGCGCACCGAGTCCAATCTCTTGCAAACTCGGTCCACGATCTAGATTGTGATAGTTCCTACCCGTCCAATCTCTTGCAAACGAGTATCGGCATGGAATTGCAACCGGAAATCCTAGTATCGGTCCAATCTCTTGCAAACCGATACTTCGAAAATCCGATTCCAACCCAATTCGGATTTCTAGGGCTTCCTATCAAATTGGGATCCAATCTCTTGCAAATCCCAATCGATATGAATACCTAGCCATCCGTAGTAAATTGATCACAATCTAATCTCTAATTATTGATTCTAGCACAATTTCTACCAATTCATCACAAATACGAAATTGGGCTTGTAGGGTTCATCCCCACGCCCCAAGACGTGGAGACTACTCACAATTCATAGCAAGTTCACAAAAATAATCAATGAAATAAGCAATAAAATTCATCACAATATTGATATAAGCAATAAAAATAGAATCTTTAAGGAAAAGAGATGCAAACCAATGGAGTTCTTCAATTGCTCTAACAAAAATCACAAACTTGTCTCTTCTCCAATCACAAGAATAAAGCTAAAAACTAATCTAAAAAGCTGCAAAAAATCTAAGAGAGAGGCTCTCTAAACTAGGGTAAAAACAGGGCTTAAATAGCCCTCAAAATCGTCCAAAAATCGTGACCAAAATACCCCTGCACAGCCTGTTTTCCGCAATTTTCGCTACAGGCAGCGCATCGCACTCGGCCGAGTGACAAAAGTCGCTCGGCCGAGTGAAAACCCTGTCATTTTCCAGTAAGTCGGGGGCTTCAGAGGTCTTCAGTTCGGGGGCGGCTCGGCCGAGTGAGTTGTCGTCACTCGGCCGACGGCTTCAAGGCACTCGGGCGGACGTAATAATCCACTCGGCCGAGTGGGTCTTCTGAAGCTCAGGCAGTCGAAAAACAGTAACTTCGATGTTTTGGAAGGGCCTCGTCTGGGCGCCACTCGGGCGGACGCGATATCGTCACTCGGCCGATGTGGTCTTCGATGCTCGGCTGAGTGCACATAGGAATCGTATCTGTTCAGGTCGGCCGAGCAGTGTCTCGCTGGTCGGCCGAGTAGCTCCTCCACTCGGCCGAGTAGGACACAAAAAATGCCCATTCTGCTTGTTTTGGCCTCCACTCGCAATATCGTCGATATATCGTTGAAAACATGATTCGGGCGATCTAAATGGCATGCAAACATGCGGAAAAAAGGTGTAAAATAAGGAGTGATCAGGTTCGGCGCCCGGTTGTGCATGGGCGGGCTGACATGCCGTGACTTGCCTTTTGGGCTTGTCAGTGATGCAGCCTTTCCGAGGTCCTCGCCCGGTGGTCGACTGCAGACAGGCGCTGGCCGGCAGGCGCTGGGGGCTCTTGCATGGCCGGCCAGCTTTAAACGGATGCCATTCTTTCTCCGACCCGTCGTTGTTTAGGGCGGGCAGGGGCGTGAAAAGTGGATTTCACTGGTGTAAAGGAAATATAATCTTGGCGATCCGTGAGTAAGGGGAATATCCTATTGGTGGAGGTTTTGATGCAGGATCTGCCGCCTGGGGCGGCGGGAGCCATTGATGGCCGGCGACCTCTCTTTTGTTAGGGCGGGGCATCTCGGCCCTTTTCCCGATGGGTGGGGGAATAAGGTGGCGGAGTTTCATGTCTCGGTTTTTTTGTTCCTTTCAGACGGGGGAGTGGTCTCTTTATAGGGAGATCTCATTGACGGTTTCTTCCCTATTTATTGCGCTGAGTTGGCGCTATTAATGGGTTTCTTGAATTCGTGCCCATGGGAAATCGCCTTTGCCAGGTGGCTCTTGCGGGTCTTCTTTTGAAGCGTGTTATTAATTGTGGTGTGTTTCTCGAGCGTCCTTTCGTTTCATCGAGTCCCATCGGGGCCGCCTACTCGGGAACTGGCGTTATTTCGTCCCAGTTTGTGTGCCCGTCTTCTTTTGACTTTTCGAGGGCCATGGGTGCGTGGCCCTCTCCGGTTTGGGTGGCTAGGGTTGGCCTTGCCCCAGAGGTTTAGAGGGGGGGAGCGGGCGTGTAGCCCGGCCCGTGCCCTTCTCTGGTTTGGGTGGCTAGGGTTGGCCCTGCCCCAGAGGTCTGGAGGGGGGGAGCGGGCGCGTAGCCCGGCCCGTGCCCTTCTCTGGTTTGGGTGGCTGGGTTGGCCCTGCCCCAGAGGTCTGGAGGGGGGGAGCGGGCGCGTAGCCCGGCCCGTGCCCTTCTCTGGTTTGGGTGGCTAGGGTTGGCCCTGCCCCAGAGGTCTTGAGGGGGGGAGCGGGCGCGTAGCCCGGCCCGTGCCCTTCTCTGGTTGGGTGGCTAGGGTTGGCCCTGCCCCAGAGGTCTGGAGGGGGGAGCGGGCGCGTAGCCCGGCCCGTGCCCTTCTCTGGTTTGGGTGGCTAGGGTTGGCCCTGCCCCAGAGGTCTGGAGGGGGGGAGCGGTCGCGTAGCCCGGCCCGTGCCCTTCTCTGGTTTGGGTGGCTAGGGTTGGCCCTGCCCCAGAGGTCTGGAGGGGGGGAGCGGGCGCGTAGCCAGGCCCGTGCCCTTCTCTGGTTTGGGTGGCTAGGGTTGGCCCTGCCCCAGAGGTCTTGAGGGGGGGAGCGGGCGCGTAGCCCGGCCCGTGCCCTTCTCTGGTTTGGGTGGCTAGGGTTGGCCCTGCCCCAGAGGTCTTGAGGGGGGGAGCAGGCGCGTAGTCCGGCCCGTGCCCTTCTCTGGTTTGGGTGGCTAGGGTTGGCCCTGCCCCAGAGGTCTGGAGGGGGGGAGCGGGCGTGTAGCCCGGGCCCGTGCCCTTCTCTGGTTTGGGTGGCTAGGGTTGGCCCTGCCCCAGAGGTCTTGAGGGGGGGAGAAGGCGCGTAGCCCGGCCTGTGCCCTTCTCTGGTTTGGGTGGCTAGGGTTGGCCCTGCCCCAGAGGTCTAGAGGGGGGGAGCAGGCGCGTAGCCCGGCCCGTGCCCTTCTCTGGTTTGGGTGGCTAGGGTTGGCCCTGCTCCAGAGGTCTGGAGGGGGGAGCGGGCGCGTAGCCCGGCCCGTGCCCTTCTCTGGTTTGGGTGGCTAGGGTTGGCCCTGCCCCAGAGGTCTGGAGGGGGGGAGCGGGCGCGTAGTCCGGCCCGTGCCCTTCTCTGGTTTGGGTGGCTAGGGTTGGCCCTGCCCCAGAGGTCTGGAGGGGGGGAGCGGGCGCGTAGCCCGGCCCGTGCCCTTCTCTGGTTTGGGTAGCTAGGGTTGGCCCTACCCCAGAGGTCTTGAGGGGGGGAGCAGGCGCGTAGCCCGGCCCGTGCCCTTCTCTGGTTTGGGTGGCTAGGGTTGGCCCTGCCCCAGAGGTCTGGAGGGGGGAGCGGGCGCGTAGCCCGGCCCGTCCCCTTCTCTGGTTTGGGTGGCTAGGGTTGGCACTGCCCCAGAGGTCTGGAGGGGGGAGCGGGCGCGTAGCCCGGCCCGTGCCCTTCTCTAGTTTGGGTGGCTAGGGTTGGCCCTGCCCCAGAGGTCTGGAGGGGGGGAGCGGGCGCGTAGCCCGGCCCGTGCCCTTCTCTGGTTTGGGTGGCTAGGGTTGGCCCTGCCCCAGAGGTCTAGAGGGGGGGAGCGGGCGCATAGCCCGGCCCGTGCCCTTCTCTGGTTTGGGTGGCTAGGGTTGGCCCTGCCCCAGAGGTCTGGAGGGGGGAGCGGGCGCGTAGCCCGGCCCGTGCCCACCTCTGGTTTGGGTGGCAAGGGTTGGCCCTGCCCCAAAGGTCTTGAGGGGGGGAGCGGGCGCGTAGCCCGGCCCGTGCCCTTCTCTGGTTTGGGTGGCTAGGGTTGGCCCTGCCCCAGAGGTCTTGAGGGGGGGAGCGGGCGCGTAGCCCGGCCCGTGCCCTTCTATGGTTTGGGTGGCTAGGGTTGGCCCTGCCCCAGAGGTCTTGAGGGGGGGGAGCGGGCGCGTAGCCCGGCCCGTGCCCTTCTCTGGTTTGGGTGGCTAGGGTTGGCCCTGCCCTAGAGGTCTGGAGGGGGGGAGCGGGCGCGTAGCCCGGCCCGCGCCCTTCTCTGGTTTGGGTGGCTAGGGTTGGCCCTGCCCCAGAGGTCTGGAGGGGGGGAGCGGGCGCGTAGCCCGGCCCGTGCCCTTCTCTGGTTTGGATGGCTAGGGTTGGCCCTGCCCCAGAGGTCTGGAGGGGGGGGAGCGGGCGCGTAGCCCGGCCCGTGCCCTTCTCTGGTTTGTGTGGCTAGGGTTGGCCCTGCCCCAGAGGTCTTGAGGGGGGGAGCGGGCGCGTAGCCCGGCCCGTGCCCTTCTCTGGTTTGGGTGGCTAGGGTAGGCCCTGCCCCAGAGGTCTAGAGGGGGGAGCGGGCGCGTAGCCCGGCCCGTGCCCTTCTCTGGTTTGGGTGGCTTGGGTTGGCCCTGCCCCAGAGGTCTGGAGGGGGGGCGCGGGCGCGTAGCCCGGCCCGTGCCCTTCTCTGGTTTGGGTGGCTAGGGTTGGCCCTGCCCCAGAGGTCTGGAGGGGGGAGCGGGCGCGTAGCCCGGCCCGTGCCCTTCTCTTGTTTGGGTGGCTAGGGTTGGCCCTGCCCCAGAGGTCTGGAGGGGGGGGAGCGGGCACGTAGCCCGGCCCGTGCCCTTCTCTGGTTTGGGTGGCGAGGGTTGGCCCTGCCCCAGAGGTCTTGAGGGGGGAGCGGGCGCGTAGCCGGGCCCGTGCCCTTCTCTGGTTTGGGTGGCTAGGGTTGGCCCTCCCCCAGAGGTCTGGAGGGGGGAGAGGGCGCGTAGCCCGGCCCGTGCCCTTCTCTGGTTTGGGTGGCTAGGGTTGGCCCTGCCCCAGAGGTCTGGAGGGGGGAGCGGGCGCGTAGCCCGGCCCGTGCCCTTCTCTGGTTTGGGTGGCTAGGGTTGGCCCTGCCCCAGAGGTCTGGAGGGGGGGGAGCGGGCGCGTATCCCGGCCCGTGCCCTTCTCTGGTTTGGGTGGCTAGGGTTGGCCCTGCCCCAGAGGTCTGGAGGGGGGGAGCGGGCGCGTAGCCCGGCCAGTGCCCTTCTCTGGTTTGGGTGGCTAGGGTTGGCCCTGCCCCAGAGGTCTGGAGGGGGGGAGCGGGCGCGTAGCCCGGCCCGTGCCCTTCTCTGGTTTGGGTGGCTAGGGTTGGCCCTGCCCCAGAGGTCTGGAGGGGGGGAGCGGGCGCGTAGCCCGGCCCGTGCCCTTCTCTGGTTTGGGTGGCTAGGGTTGGCCCTGCCCCAGAGGTCTGGAGGGGGGGAGCGGGCGCGTAGCCCGGCCCGTGCCCACCTCTGGTTTGGGTGGCAAGGGTTGGCCCTGCCCCAAAGGTCTTGAGGGGGGGAGCGGGCGCGTAGCCCGGCCCGTGCCCTTCTCTGGTTTGGGTGGCTAGGGTTGGCCCTGCCCCAGAGGTCTTGAGGGGGGGGAGCGGGCGCGTAGCCCGGCCCGTGCCCTTCTCTGGTTTGGGTGGCTAGGGTTGGCCCTGCCCCAGAGGTCTTGAGGGGGGGAGCGGGCGCGTAGCCCGGCCCGTGCCCTTCTCTGGTTTGGGTGGCTAGGGTTGGCCCTGCCCTAGAGGTCTGGAGGGGGGGAGCGGGCGCGTAGCCAGGCCCGCGCCCTTCTCTGGTTTGGGTGGCTAGGGTTGGCCCTGCCCCAGAGGTCTGGAGGGGGGGGAGCGGGCGCGTAGCCCGGCCCGTGCCCTTCTCTGGTTTGGATGGCTAGGGTTGGCCCTGCCCCAGAGGTCTGGAGGGGGGGAGCGGGCGCGTAGCCCGGCCCGTGCCCTTCTCTGGTTTGTGTGGCTAGGGTTGGCCCTGCCCCAGAGGTCTTGAGGGGGGGGAGCGGGCGCGTAGCCCGGCCCGTGCCCTTCTCTGGTTTGGGTGGCTAGGGTTGGCCCTGCCCCAGAGGTCTAGAGGGGGGAGCGGGCGCGTAGCCCGGCCCGTGCCCTTCTCTGGTTTGGGTGGCTTGGGTTGGCCCTGCCCCAGAGGTCTGGAGGGGGGGGCGCGGGCGCGTAGCCCGGCCCGTGCCCTTCTCTGGTTTGGGTGGCTAGGGTTGGCCCTGCCCCAGAGGTCTGGAGGGGGGGAGCGGGCGCGTAGCCCGGCCCGTGCCGTTCTCTTGTTTGGGTGGCTAGGGTTGGCCCTGCCCCAGAGGTCTGGGGGGGGGAGCGGGCACGTAGCCCGGCCCGTGCCCTTCTCTGGTTTGGGTGGCTAGGGTTGGCCCTGCCCCAGAGGTCTTGAGGGGGGAGCGGGCGCGTAGCCGGGCCCGTGCCCTTCTCTGGTTTGGGTGGCTAGGGTTGGCCCTCCCCCAGAGGTCTGGAGGGGGGGAGAGGGCGCGTAGCCCGGCCCGTGCCCTTCTCTGGTTTGGGTGGCTAGGGTTGGCCCTGCCCCAGAGGTCTGGAGGGGGGGAGCGGGCGCGTAGCCCGGCCCGTGCCCTTCTCTGGTTTGGGTGGCTAGGGTTGGCCCTGCCCCAGAGGTCTGGAGGGGGGGAGCGGGCGCGTATCCCGGCCCGTGCCCTTCTCTGGTTTGGGTGGCTAGGGTTGGCCCTGCCCCAGAGGTCTGGAGGGGGGGGAGCGGGCGCGTAGCCCGGCCTGTGCCCTTCTCTGGTTTGGGTGGCTAGGGTTGGCCCTGCCCCAGAGGTCTGGAGGGGGGGAGCGGGCGCGTAGCCCGGCCCGTGCCCTTCTCTGGTTTGGGTGGCTGGGTTGGCCCTGCCCCAGAGGTCTGGAGGGGGGGAGCGGGCGCGTAGCCCGGCCCGTGCCCTTCTCTGGTTTGGGTGGCTAGGGTTGGCCCTGCCCCAGAGGTCTTGAGGGGGGGGAGCGGGCGCGTAGCCCGGCCCGTGCCCTTCTCTGGTTGGGTGGCTAGGGTTGGCCCTGCCCCAGAGGTCTGGAGGGGGGAGCGGGCGCGTAGCCCGGCCCGTGCCCTTCTCTGGTTTGGGTGGCTAGGGTTGGCCCTGCCCCAGAGGTCTGGAGGGGGGGAGCGGTCGCGTAGCCCGGCCCGTGCCCTTCTCTGGTTTGGGTGGCTAGGGTTGGCCCTGCCCCAGAGGTCTGGAGGGGGGAGCGGGGCGCGTAGCCAGGCCCGTGCCCTTCTCTGGTTTGGGTGGCTAGGGTTGGCCCTGCCCCAGAGGTCTTGAGGGGGGGAGCGGGCGCGTAGCCCGGCCCGTGCCCTTCTCTGGTTTGGGTGGCTAGGGTTGGCCCTGCCCCAGAGGTCTTGAGGGGGGGAGCAGGCGCGTAGTCCGGCCCGTGCCCTTCTCTGGTTTGGGTGGCTAGGGTTGGCCCTGCCCCAGAGGTCTGGAGGGGGGAGCGGGCGTGTAGCCCGGGCCCGTGCCCTTCTCTGGTTTGGGTGGCTAGGGTTGGCCCTGCCCCAGAGGTCTTGAGGGGGGGAGAAGGCGCGTAGCCCGGCCTGTGCCCTTCTCTGGTTTGGGTGGCTAGGGTTGGCCCTGCCCCAGAGGTCTAGAGGGGGGGAGCAGGCGCGTAGCCCGGCCCGTGCCCTTCTCTGGTTTGGGTGGCTAGGGTTGGCCCTGCTCCAGAGGTCTGGAGGGGGGAGCGGGCGCGTAGCCCGGCCCGTGCCCTTCTCTGGTTTGGGTGGCTAGGGTTGGCCCTGCCCCAGAGGTCTGGAGGGGGGGAGCGGGCGCGTAGTCCGGCCCGTGCCCTTCTCTGGTTTGGGTGGCTAGGGTTGGCCCTGCCCCAGAGGTCTGGAGGGGGGGAGCGGGCGCGTAGCCCGGCCCGTGCCCTTCTCTGGTTTGGGTGGCTAGGGTTGGCCCTACCCCAGAGGTCTTGAGGGGGGGAGCAGGCGCGTAGCCCGGCCCGTGCCCTTCTCTGGTTTGGGTGGCGGGTGCGTAGCCCGACCCGCCCTGCCCTTCTCTGGTTTGGGTGGCTAGGGTTGGCCCTGCCCCAGAGGTCTGGAGGGGGGGAGCGGGCGCGTAGCCCGGCCCGTGCCCTTCTCTGGTTTGGGTGGCTAGGGTTGGCCCTGCCCCAGAGGTCTGGAGGGGGGGAGCGGGCGCGTAGCCCGGCCCGTGCCCTTCTCTGGTTTGGGTGGCTAGGGTTGGCCCTGCCCCAGAGGTCTGGAGGGGGGGGAGCGGGTGCGTAGCCTGGCCCGTGCCCACCTCTGGTTTGGGTGGCTAGGGTTGGCCCTGCCCCAGAGGTCTTGAGGGGGGGAGCGGGCGCGTAGCCCGGCCCGTGCCCTTCTCTGGTTTGGGTGGCTAGGGTTGGCCCTGCCCCAGAGGTCTTGAGGGGGGGAGCAGGCGCGTAGTCCGGCCCGTGCCCTTCTCTGGTTTGGGTGGCTAGGGTTGGCCCTAGCCCCAGAGGTCTGGAGGGGGGGAGCGGGCGTGTAGCCCGGGGCCCGTGCCCTTCTCTGGTTTGGGTGGCTAGGGTTGGCCCTGCCCCAGAGGTCTTGAGGGGGGGGAGAAGGCGCGTAGCCCGGCCTGTGCCCTTCTCTGGTTTGGGTGGCTAGGGTTGGCCCTGCCCCAGAGGTCTAGAGGGGGGGAGCAGGCGCGTAGCCCGGCCCGTGCCCTTCTCTGGTTTGGGTGGCTAGGGTTGGCCCTGCTCCAGAGGTCTGGAGGGGGGAGCGGGCGCGTAGCCCGGCCCGTGCCCTTCTCTGGTTTGGGTGGCTAGGGTTGGCCCTGCCCCAGAGGTCTGGAGGGGGGGAGCGGGCGCGTAGTCCGGCCCGTGCCCTTCTCTGGTTTGGGTGGCTAGGGTTGGCCCTGCCCCAGAGGTCTGGAGGGGGGGGAGCGGGCGCGTAGCCCGGCCCGTGCCCTTCTCTGGTTTGGGTGGCTAGGGTTGGCCCTACCCCAGAGGTCTTGAGGGGGGGGAGCAGGCGCGTAGCCCGGCCCGTGCCCTTCTCTGGTTTGGGTGGCTAGGGTTGGCCCTGCCCCAGAGGTCTGGAGGGGGGAGCGGGCGCGTAGCCCGGCCCGTCCCCTTCTCTGGTTTGGGTGGCTAGGGTTGGCACTGCCCCAGAGGTCTGGAGGGGGGAGCGGGCGCGTAGCCCGGCCCGTGCCCTTCTCTAGTTTGGGTGGCTAGGGTTGGCCCTGCCCCAGAGGTCTGGAGGGGGGGGAGCGGGCGCGTAGCCCGGCCCGTGCCCTTCTCTGGTTTGGGTGGCTAGGGTTGGCCCTGCCCCAGAGGTCTAGAGGGGGGGAGCGGGCGCATAGCCCGGCCCGTGCCCTTCTCTGGTTTGGGTGGCTAGGGTTGGCCCTGCCCCAGAGGTCTGGAGGGGGGGAGCGGGCGCGTAGCCCGGCCCGTGCCCACCTCTGGTTTGGGTGGCAAGGGTTGGCCCTGCCCCAAAGGTCTTGAGGGGGGGAGCGGGCGCGTAGCCCGGTCCCGTGCCCTTCTCTGGTTTGGGTGGCTAGGGTTGGCCCTGCCCCAGAGGTCTTGAGGGGGGGAGCGGGCGCGTAGCCCGGCCCGTGCCCTTCTATGGTTTGGGTGGCTAGGGTTGGCCCTGCCCCAGAGGTCTTGAGGGGGGGGAGCGGGCGGTAGCCCGGCCCACGTAGCCCGGCCCGTGCCCTTCTCTGGTTTGGGTGGCTAGGGTTGGCCCTGCCCCAGAGGTCTTGAGCTAGGGGGGGACCGGCGGGCGCGTAGCCTGGCCCGTGCCCTTCTCTGGTTTGTGTGGCTAGGGTTGGCCCTGCCCCAGAGGTCTTGAGGGGGGGGAGCGGGCGCGTAGCCCGGCCCGTGCCCTTCTCTGGTTTGGGTGGCTAGGGTTGGCCCTGCCCCAGAGGTCTAGAGGGGGGGAGCGGGCGCGTAGCCCGGCCCGTGCCCTTCTCTGGTTTGGGTGGCTTGGGTTGGCCCTGCCCCAGAGGTCTGGAGGGGGGGGCGCGGGCGCGTAGCCCGGCCCGTGCCCTTCTCTGGTTTGGGTGGCTAGGGTTGGCCCTGCCCCAGAGGTCTGGAGGGGGGAGAGCGGGCGCGTAGCCCGGCCCGTGCCCTTCTCTTGTTTGGGTGGCTAGGGTTGGCCCTGCCCCAGAGGTCTGGAGGGGGGGGAGCGGGCACGTAGCCCGGCCCGTGCCCTTCTCTGGTTTGGGTGGCTAGGGTTGGCCCTGCCCCAGAGGTCTTGAGGGGGGAGCGGGCGCGTAGCCGGGCCCGTGCCCTTCTCTGGTTTGGGTGGCTAGGGTTGGCCCTCCCCCAGAGGTCTGGAGGGGGGAGAGGGCGCGTAGCCCGGCCCGTGCCCTTCTCTGGTTTGGGTGGCTAGGGTTGGCCCTGCCCCAGAGGTCTGGAGGGGGGGAGCGGGCGCGTAGCCCGGCCCGTGCCCTTCTCTGGTTTGGGTGGCTAGGGTTGGCCCTGCCCCAGAGGTCTGGAGGGGGGGAGCGGGCGCGTATCCCGGCCCGTGCCCTTCTCTGGTTTGGGTGGCTAGGGTTGGCCCTGCCCCAGAGGTCTGGAGGGGGGGGAGCGGGCGCGTAGCCCGGCCAGTGCCCTTCTCTGGTTTGGGTGGCTAGGGTTGGCCCTGCCCCAGAGGTCTGGAGGGGGGGGAGCGGGCGCGTAGCCCGGCCCGTGCCCTTCTCTGGTTTGGGTGGCTAGGGTTGGCCCTGCCCCAGAGGTCTGGAGGGGGGGGAGCGGGCGCGTAGCCCGGCCCGTGCCCTTCTCTGGTTTGGGTGGCTAGGGTTGGCCCTGCCCCAGAGGTCTGGAGGGGGGGGAGCGGGCGCGTAGCCCGGCCCGTGCCCACCTCTGGTTTGGGTGGCAAGGGTTGGCCCTGCCCCAAAGGTCTTGAGGGGGGGAGCGGGGCGCGTAGCCCGGCCCGTGCCCTTCTCTGGTTTGGGTGGCTAGGGTTGGCCCTGCCCCAGAGGTCTTGAGGGGGGGGGAGCGGGCGCGTAGCCCGGCCCGTGCCCTTCTCTGGTTTGGGTGGCTAGGGTTGGCCCTGCCCCAGAGGTCTTGAGGGGGGGAGCGGGCGCGTAGCCCGGCCCGTGCCCTTCTCTGGTTTGGGTGGCTAGGGTTGGCCCTGCCCCTAGAGGTCTGGAGGGGGGGAGCGGGCGCGTAGCCCGGCCCGCGCCCTTCTCTGGTTTGGGTGGCTAGGGTTGGCCCTGCCCCAGAGGTCTGGAGGGGGGGAGCGGGCGCGTAGCCCGGCCCGTGCCCTTCTCTGGTTTGGATGGCTAGGGTTGGCCCTGCCCCAGAGGTCTGGAGGGGGGGAGCGGGCGCGTAGCCCGGCCCGTGCCCTTCTCTGGTTTGTGTGGCTAGGGTTGGCCCTGCCCCAGAGGTCTTGAGGGGGGGGAGCGGGCGCGTAGCCCGGCCCGTGCCCTTCTCTGGTTTGGGTGGCTAGGGTTGGCCCTGCCCCAGAGGTCTAGAGGGGGGGAGCGGGCGCGTAGCCCGGCCCGTGCCCTTCTCTGGTTTGGGTGGCTTGGGTTGGCCCTGCCCCAGAGGTCTGGAGGGGGGGGCGCGGGCGCGTAGCCCGGCCCGTGCCCTTCTCTGGTTTGGGTGGCTAGGGTTGGCCCTGCCCCAGAGGTCTGGAGGGGGGGAGCGGGCGCGTAGCCCGGCCCGTGCCCTTCTCTTGTTTGGGTGGCTAGGGTTGGCCCTGCCCCAGAGGTCTGGAGGGGGGGAGCGGGCACGTAGCCCGGCCCGTGCCCTTCTCTGGTTTGGGTGGCTAGGGTTGGCCCTGCCCCAGAGGTCTTGAGGGGGGGAGCGGGCGCGTAGCCGGGCCCGTGCCCTTCTCTGGTTTGGGTGGCTAGGGTTGGCCCTCCCCCAGAGGTCTGGAGGGGGGAGAGGGCGCGTAGCCCGGCCCGTGCCCTTCTCTGGTTTGGGTGGCTAGGGTTGGCCCTGCCCCAGAGGTCTGGAGGGGGGAGCGGGCGCGTAGCCCGGCCCGTGCCCTTCTCTGGTTTGGGTGGCTAGGGTTGGCCCTGCCCCAGAGGTCTGGAGGGGGGGAGCGGGCGCGTATCCCGGCCCGTGCCCTTCTCTGGTTTGGGTGGCTAGGGTTGGCCCTGCCCCAGAGGTCTGGAGGGGGGGAGCGGGCGCGTAGCCCGGCCAGTGCCCTTCTCTGGTTTGGGTGGCTAGGGTTGGCCCTGCCCCAGAGGTCTGGAGGGGGGGAGCGGGTGCGTAGCCCGACCCGTGCCCTTCTCTGGTTTGGGTGGCTAGGGTTGGCCCTGCCCCAGAGGTCTGGAGGGGCGAGCGGGCGCGTAGCCCGGCCCGTGCCCTTCTCTGGTTTGGGTGGCTAGGGTTGGCCCTGCCCCAGAGGTCTGGAGGGGGGAGCGGGCGCGTAGCCCGGCCCGTGCCCTTCTCTGGTTTGGGTGGCTAGGGTTGGCCCTGCCCCAGAGGTCTGGAGGGGGGGAGCGGGTGCGTAGCCTGGCCCGTGCCCACCTCTGGTTTGGGTGGCTAGGGTTGGCCCTGCCCCAGAGGTCTTGAGGGGGGGGAGCGGGCACGTAGCCCGGCCCGTGCCCTTCTCTGGTTTGGGTGGCTAGGGTTGGCCCTGCCCCAGAGGTCTTGAGGGGGGGGACCGGGCGCGTAGCCTGGCCCGTGCCCTTCTCTGGTTTGGGTGGCTAGGGTTGGCCCTACCCCAGAGGTCTTGAGGGGGGGAGCGGGCGCGTAGCCC